>JAUMJL010000179.1:1377500-1832446 GCA_033558185.1 Dromococcyx pavoninus
GGATGGGGGCAGGGAGGAGAGAGAGAAACAGGGAAAGAGATAACAATGACTTGTATTGTTGTGACTGTGCTGCAGAATATTTTGCCACTTATCACACAGAGTTAAAGCTGACATGATTTTTTTTTCCAAGTCAGTTGCAGAATTGCGAATGAAATTATTTCTCCTCCTACATATTAAAAAAATCCACAACTGCAGCATTTCCTTTTCAATTTGTAATGTTAATAATATAAATGTACTCTGTGACTTGAATTACTGAGGGCTTTTTTTTTTTTTTCCACAGTTGCCTTTACAAATTTCTCTCCACACCAGGAAATCTGAAAAAATGGGATTTTTACATCTCTCCAGGTATACTCACTTGGCAGTCGTAATGATCTATCTACCTAACACACTCCCTCAGGGAACAATTAAAGGCATTGTTTTAGAGGAGCCTTTTAAGAGTTGCTGTACACACGAAAACCCGCTCTCTTGGCTGGGTTGCTCTAGGACCCAGAACAACTGGGACTGACAGAAATCTTCACCTGAATGAATTTTCCCCTTATACCTTATAAGGAGTACAGGAAAACAAGGAAGTGATAACCATGTTCACGTTGCTTTATGCACAGTTTGTCCTCTTTACCTGCCCAGGTAGCCCTTGTTTTCATTTTTATTCACGATCTGTCCTGGTAGAGTTGAAGTTTCCTCGCAATCTGGTGTAGGTGACATCTGAAAACCTACCCTCTGGAACTTATGATTTTTACAATGTTCTACTTTTACGCGGATGATAATTAACACATTAATATTTTTTGTCACGCAGCCAGCACTGAAAACGAATGGGGATTGAATTGCTTTGCCTCTGTTTCCTATTTCTACAAAGAAATTACTATGTGCAAGGTAAGGCTCAGGGTTAGAGAGATCAATTTCAAAACTTTTTTCCATTATTTCTTACTTGAAGTTGATACTAAATAGCTTTCTGTCTTCTGTGTTTAATCATTCCTTTCTGTTTAATGACTTCTTTTTAACAGACTGCTGTAGGGCTACACTACCAAACCATCTAAGATTTATGTGATTGTTACATAGTGCAACATTTGTTAAAGAGATGGTCATTTGAGCAATTTTGGTTGTACTAACCAGTGATTGATCTGCTGAGGAACTTAGTACTATACATGTGATTCCGTATTTCGTTAGTACTTGCACCATTAATTAAAATCATATCAAGTATCTACAGATACTAGACTGAAGAAATAATAGGCATACAGAGGGAACATAAATTGTTCTTTTATCATCCCTGGTTATGTTGGTAATGTGATGTCTTACCTGCACCATATCAGAAACACATGTAACACTACCAGGTACACTGGAGAAACAAGTAATGTGTTCCCAGTGAGTGCCATCAGTGAAGCACATGAAAGTGTGTGTCGATTGTCAGCAATTGTAGGGCTTTAATTTTTACTAGAGTTAAGCCTCTATCAACAGAAATACCTTTATAAAGGAATTTTATCGGTAATTCTAAATATGGCTAAACGTTCTCTAAATTAAGAGATTCTTCATAAATAGAATGATTAGACACAGTATAAATAGTCTTTTATCTTCTTGGATTTAAATTTAGGGGCCTGTTCTCAGGAAAGCGCAGTGACTTGTGAAGATTGTTTGCTTTCCGGACCACAGTGCGCTTGGTGTTTTCAAGAGGTAGAGTAAATGATACAAAAAATTTCAAAGGCTTGAAGTGTTTGTAGTAGCTTTGAGTGATGAAGTATTGACTTAATTGGGTCAGCCCATGGTTTTGTAATGCATGCAGCGCTTAGTGAAGCCTTTCTGGGAATCAAAAGTGAAATTCAATCTAGACTTCATGCTCTATTATTCATTGTCGCGGTTTGTGTGTGTTTTTTTAAATAGCAAAACAAAACAAACCTTCCTCATGTAAGGCAGAAATAAAAGTGCTATTAGAGGGTCATCAGCCTCAGGGCTGACTCACTCACAGCAGTGAAAATGAAGCACCAGACATCAAGTCAGAGACCAGACCACATCTTACACACCAAACCAGACAGTATAAACAGAAGGTGCTCCAGTCAGTTGGAGTATACACATGATTAATCTGTGGTCGATTTTAAGTATGATAATAGTGTCAGTTTTATGATTAGTAAGATATAGGTGTGTTTTGGCTAAAACATTTGTCTTAAAAAAATATATGTATCTATATTTGTTTCCTATACGTCCATTGTAGACTTTCTGTGTAACACTGGGCAAGTCACCTAACATCTATGCTTTTGAAACTTTCACCTGTAAACGATGCTAAAAAATATATCTTACTTCACCGTAAATATTCTAGGCCTTAGTTAATTAGTGTTAGCAAGATAGTCAGCTATCACAATTAAAAACTGTTATTAACAGTATTTCTTGCTTTTTTTCAATACCAAAATGATATTTGGATGGAATTAACATGCTGCTTTATGAAATAGTTGACAAAGACCAAACAGCAGTTTTTCAAAGAATAATTTTGTTAAAAATAACATTGCAGTTTGCAAAAAATATTGCCACGAGAATAAACCCACACATTTCCAGTAGTTTTTATGTTTGTACTTAACAACTAAAACCAGGATTTTCTTGAAATCAAATTTGATCATGGAATTTTGGCCACTGCCACGTATGTTCCAAAAACAAAAAATGAAACACAAGTTATTGATTTTTTTTTAAAAAATACCCTTTGTAACTATTGAAAATTCAGTGTAGATTTTTTTTTCTTTTTTCATAGACTCATTCACTTGTTTGTTAAAGAAAACGCAACGAGAGTGCAAAAGATGTAGGAGCTTTGGTGTCAAAATAATCACAAGTGCCTCCAAAGAAACCACTGCTTTCTGTAGGAGGAAAACACACCTTGTAATTGTATTTGAAATATGTTTGCCTCTTCACACATGCTTTGAAAAGCCAGCAACTCAAAGCGTATAGCTAAAGGAGATGATATGGATCTCCCTGTGGAAGTTTTATAATGGTACCTGTTTTTTATGTGCACTGTGTTCAGGAAGCAGTTGGCAAGAGTTTTGCCTGAGCAAAGAAAGACATCTGGATTCATCTGAAGAATAATAAACCGCTGTTCCCACCAGGTGCCTCAGCATTGCTTTCACCAAAATGTATAATATCCTTGATAATTTACAGACACGAAGGGTGACATTTTGGTGGGAAAAAAGGTCACAGTTCTGGTTTTAATAGGTTTAAAGTAAGTTTGTTTTGCTTTGGGTGGAAAGCTTTTCAGTGACCAAATTCAGACAGTATTTGAAGCTTAACAGATGAACCCCAGGTTGCTTTCCTAAACTCAGAAGAAAAGAGTGGTCCCATGGCATGTGTCCATGACAATCAGCCAGGAATTGAACGGTTCAGTGCTGCTTCTGCTGAGCATTGCCCAGGTTTTGGTCAAATGTTCTTGCAGGTCAGAGCAGTTTCCCTTACAGGAGGCAGCTGACTGATTTTGAGAATCTAAATTCTAGACGTAGCTCTAGGAAATGGTAATAAGGCACAGAAGCCTCTTTGTCAAACTAATCATTAACTTCACCCTCTACAGGGGGGCAGTACCTACCCTGCAGCAGTGTTGTGGGAAGGAATGCGTATCAAGGGTTTTGAAAGTAGTGAAAAAATAAACCCCAAGCCACCCAACTAAAATTGACAGGCTTGTTATTTCCTCCCAATGGGAGCAGGTCAACTAGGACACTGGGCCAAGCGTAACCAGATAGACGCGGGCAAGCCAGGAGCTGCACTGGGGAAGGAGGGAGGTTGTGGTGCTTGCTGGGCACCAGGCAGAGTAACAAGGACTTGCTGCCTGCTTCAGTGAACATGTTAAATGAGTGTTGAGGAGAAAGAGTAGTTTAGAAAAATAACAGTGAACACTGGGTACCCCACCGTCAGTTTGCCAAAAAATTTGTATTTATATCTGTGAGACCTCTTCTGTTTTTAAACGATGTTGTTCTGTCAGCAGTTAAAAACTCTTTAGGAAAGACTCATGAATTTGTGGTATAATCATGTAACAGAAAAATTACGGGCTCATACGGGTTTTGTGTTATCATTCCCAGTACCGCAGGAAGCCAAATGCAGCAAGTGGCACTATTCCCATTCCCCAACAATAGGGCAGTTTCTCCCAGGATACGAAATCGGTGTAAGTTACATTAATTATACACCTGTGTGACATGATCCATGAAGGGCAAATTTAGATTTCTGTACTACTTAGATTTTTCTGCATTAGTTTGCACTAACTTGCACCTTTGTTTCTGTTCACTGCCTTGGACTGACCTTTTGTCAGCTAGGTGCTTGTGGCTGGTCAGTAAATACGTTTAACTCGTCCATTCCTTCTCCTGCTTGCTTTAGAATTACACAGATTCAGCTGGAATTCATGGGAGGTGTGATACCACAGAAAACCTTTTGTCAAAAGGATGCCTGTTGAATTTGATTGAATTTCCCATTTCAGAATTAGAAATTCACAGCAACAAGCCCTTAACTGTGGCAGCCCTGAAGAATAATTCTGATGTCACACAGATTTCTCCTCAAAAATTAACTCTCAGGCTGCGACCAGGTAAGTCACTCAATTCGGAGATGTGTGATAATTTTTTTTCAGCCCACGTGATACTGAACTTCTCAGACTGAATGGTCTGAAAAAAATCTTGATAGGATAAAAAAACCTACGTTGAGTCCAAAATTATCTCTTGACTCATCAGATGAAGGCTAGGTTTGACTGAGTTCAAAATACTTTCAGCAATGCTGGGCACATCATAAAAGCAGAGATGTATTTTTTCAGTTCTTCTATTCTCTTGCCACTGAGGTGGCAATGATGGAGTGGCAGACAACCCTGATCTCACCAGCCTTGTTTCTGTGCCTCTCCCCTGCAAGTCTGGTGAACAGTGTATCTCAGAGGCAGCATTAAATCTTGCTTTTAGGATTTACAAGGTACCAGAGACATTTATGGAAACACATCAGACCTAATTTGGGGTCCTTGAGATGTGAATTTTTCCTGGAGAAAATTTGAAATAAAGAAATATAAGAGACACTCTGTTAGGTCATCTCATAGTGTTGGAAAGGAGGATAAGACCTATGCATACAATTTTGTTTTCTTTAAATTTCTGAAGTATGTGGTATGTTCTGCATTTAGTTTTAGTTTTAGTTTGCTTCAAATCCAAATTTTCTAAAGCTGCATAGTGCCATAGCGATGTTCTCGTATTTTTAAATTACAGCAATGAGTTGTAAATCTGTGGTTATGGCTTTACTGACAGTCTAGAAAAAAAAACTAGAACTGCTTTTAATTTTTCAAACCTCCTTCACCATACATACAAGTTCATGAACAACCTGGTGTTGCTCATAACTTCTATTTAGAAGTGCTGATATGTATCACATTTTCCCATGACCTTCATAGGACATGAAGAAACAATACAGATCAAGGTTCGCCAAACTGAAGATTATCCAATTGATCTCTATTACCTCATGGATCTTTCAGCCTCCATGGATGATGATCTGAATACAATCAAAGAACTAGGTTCAACTCTTTCCAAAGAAATGTCAAAACTGACAAGCAACTTCAGACTGGGATTTGGATCTTTTGTTGAAAAACCAGTTTCACCATTTATCAAAACTACAGCTGAAGAAATAAACAACCCTTGCAGGTAGGCAGGGAAAATACCTACCTCCACATGCCAACATTAAGTCATGATATTAAATATTATAGGCAAAATTCAATTCAGCAGTTTCTCTGGAATCTCTGCCCTCTTCTGGATGTGACTGAGTCAGTTTGGTAAACAAGATTTGTGTGGTTTTAGTTTTGTACTCTTATCCTTGTTCTGTTGAGTCTTATATTATTTGGAGAGAGGATTCTTTTTAGCTTTTGTTGCTTGTTACAAACGTTCTTAATGGGGTAGCAAACGGGTATGCAGGATAACTATGTATTTTTCTTTGATTTGCTAGATTATACATTTATATATAAGAATTTTGTGGTATTGCCGTACCAATCAGGTACAAAAATCAAACCCAACACAGTACAGCAGTTTCATTTACCTATCAATGTCGTTTTCCTGGGTTTTTTTCTCCTAAAGTCTAGCCCTATCCCCCAAATCCAGGCTGCCATAGCCCTCTGCTAGCCTACTTGGAGGAGTAGCTCTGCTCTGCAGCCTGAAGCAGGACTGCAGCAGCCTGGTGGTGCTCTTGGAATGTTGTTAAGGAACTACAGATCCTAATGTGCTCCTGAGCATGAAAACAAAGCACAGCAAGGACTGCATATTGTTAACTGGCTGAATTACTCTGCTCTAAGAGACATTTCCTAGGCTTTACCCAGATCTGTTTGTATTGCCCATGTCACTGGATGCTCTATGATTCTCTTCTGTTTTTCAGGTCTATCTGAGACACAGATAGACATGACCAAAAACTAATCTAGACAGGCCTGTGAAGTAGCCATTGTAGTGATTTTTCACTCTGTATTACTCATAAGTTGTCTCACTTATCTTGCAGAAGTGTGCCATATGAGTGCTTACCTACCTTTGGATACAAACATGTTTTGCCACTAACAAATGATGCTGAAAAATTCAATGAAATTGTGAAAGGACAGCGAATTTCTGCAAATATAGACACTCCAGAGGGAGGATTTGATGCAATTATGCAGGCAGCTGTTTGCAAGGTAATTGAAACTTCTAGGTATAATATTAGTTATTCTGTATATTACCATTTCCAGTATGATACAGTTATATTTCAAAGAAGCAGATCATTACTTCTCAAGATTTTTTAATTTTGAGCCTCATTAGGTTTTGTGTGAAAAGACTTTTGGCTGTATCAAGTTAAACATGTGTATTGCAGTATTTTAGTGTTTCTTTTTAATTGCCAGGGATAAAAATTCAGGAATTGTATAGATACTGGGTGTGTTTTCTTGATCATTTTTTCTTTAAATATTTTTGACTGTCTTTAGAATAGTGAGCAGATTGACATGAACATGGCCAGCCCATGTTATTAAACACAGAAATAGGGAAACTAAATGTTAGCCAAAGACAATCAAATGAACATCGTCCCTGAAAAGAGATGTCATGTTTTGACACTCCCTTTAAAATGATTAATTTCGTTTATTTTGAGATGCTCTTCTCCAAATCTTTTGCTGCTTTTTTGTATACTGTCAGTGTAATACAGCCTGCTAAACTGATGTATTTTAAATGACAGGAAAAAATTGGATGGAGGAATGATTCTCTACATTTGCTGGTGTTTGTGAGTGATGCTGATTCCCATTTTGGGATGGACAGTAAACTGGCAGGGATTGTTATTCCTAATGATGGGAACTGTCATTTGGACCACAATAATGAATATTCCATGTCAACTGTTCTGGTAATTTACCATTAGTTTTGTACAACTCTTGCATTCTGGAAATTTAAAGACTAACATGAGCAGATTAGAAGATTAGTAACATTACACCTTCATCACTGAAATGTGTAAAAGCTGGGGAATCCAGATATGTGCTGTCATCTATTTTATTTGTAATTGTACATTTTAGTGAAAAGAGAATTGTATGGAATTATGATAGCTTATAGCTAGGAAAAAAAAAAGCACAAATCTTATTCCTGCTAACCTGGAAAACCTGGAACAGGACTGAGTAGGATTTACTTCTGCAGGGAAGGGAAAATTTGCATTAATGATGTTCCCTGTGAGGGTGTGAATTCAGGAGGCATTCGGGAATTTATAAGACACTATTCATGCAGGAGATTTTATCAGCCTAAGGTTTAGTTTTCAAAAAACTGAATGTATACACCACAGTGCTCAGCGTAGGACAAATGACCTGTGCTCTGGCACAGCATTATTCTTTGGATTACATGTGTATCTCACAGATGCTACTGAGCCAAGTGTCCCAGTACAGAGGGATTGGGACTGTAGTTTTCTCAGGGGGATTTCCTTAAAAACAAGGGGAGGAAATTACATATACTGTCTTTTATTTTGTACATGTGTAGTGCCTAATTATAGTTTATACTATATAGAAAATACATTGTTATTATGGTCAGTTAAATGTGTGTTTCATGGGATAAAATTAGCAACTTGACTCACAAGAAAAATGTATTGATGTGGCTCTCTTCTGTTTGTTTGCAGGAGTATCCCACAATTGGACAATTAATTGACAAACTTGTGCAAAACAATGTTTTATTAATTTTTGCCGTAACAAATGAGCAAGTTCACATATATGAGGTGAGCAAACTAAAATGGTCAGTTCTCCAGTATTCGTTTAAAGGTTCACCCTTTTCCACAACTGATACAGTAATTCTAGTATTAAGGACTGAATTCTGTAAGACATTGTGTAACAAAAATAGCTAAGAGATTACATATCAGAGAAAGGACTTTTTACTTAGAAAGTGCTTCTTCATGTGTTGATTTTTATGTTCTTAGGTAACTTTTAAATTGGATCTCAAGTTGAATGACATTATTTTTTTAAGTGAAAGATTGTCAAACCAAGCATTGCTAAACTGTTCAGTGTAATCATTATGATTAGCCTTTTGTATTTTATAAGGCTAGAGAAAGACAGTTCAGCTTGTTCTCACTTTTATAAGACAAGAATTTATAAGACAAGAATACATTTGTCTTCCTGCTCAACTCTGAGATAATGGGATATTTTTCAGCTAGTCTAAGAGTTTTATTCATTTATCTTTGTTTCTGTGTCTCTCCCCAGTGAGACAAATAGGACAGTAATGGCAAGATTAAAAATACAAAATATGATGGACAAAGTCCCCTTCCCTTATGTATCAATCCTCATGTCTACTGAGGGACAACATTTTTTTACAGGAATTTTTGACATTAGGATTTGCAGAATCCTATTCTATGAAGTAGCTTCCTGCTCTATGAAGTTGTGTCTTGGGAAATGGGAGCCAGAAGAGAGGGGAGAGTAGAGGAGTAGTGGTTATGGATATGCAAAAATCCGTAGTTTAGTAAGCTGAGTATCATTCATATCTGCAGTTCCACCAGCCACCTGTGAATGTACCTGTTTTCAGACTCCACACATACAAAACCTCCTGAAGCCTCGTGCTGCTTTTGGCCAATTGGTGTTCCAGCTGTGGGCTCAGGCAAAGCCACTACCAGCTGCTTAACTGCTTTATGCAGTCAATGTGAGCAAAAGCCTTGTAAGATAAAATAAGTAGGATATTGACAGTTCTTATTTCATTTTCTGTCCAGTCCTGCTTCTAGGAAGAAATCTTCACATGCAAAAAATAAATTCTAGATAAGAATTCAGTGAGGATAACAAAGCGGTTCGCAGCTTATACTTGGCTGCAGGGTCACATATTGCTGTGTGAAGGGGGGAAAGAGAAGAGAAATTGTGCTTTCAAGTTTATTCTGGTTGGATGAGATAGAGTCAATAAGAGCGATCCTGCTGGTGCAATAAGCTTGGCTTTCCAAATGAAAAAGCCTTCACACATCATTCCTCATTAAAAGCCAGAAGTAAAGGACTGAGAAGAAAGGTGTTCCACATTGAAAATAGGAAAGAAAGGGTAGGGGGAAAAAGTCCTATATTACAGCAGAAAGATCAGGTGAGCGCTTGAGGTACCACCATTATGGGTTATTCTATTTTTGTTCTCTGTGTAACTGAGGGAAGATCTCCCAGTACTTCTCTGACTGGTTCCCACAGTAGAGTTGTCTTGAGTAAGACCTACTCCACATGTTTGACAATGGTTACAAGAGTCACATCTTTCATGGATGCTCAGATTACAGTCTTGACATGGCACGAATCACTGTGCATCTTGAAGCACTAATTGCCTGGCTTTTTTAAAGATTATTGAATAGTGAGCTGAAGCATGAAAACTTAGATCAACAAAAGTAGACATCAACCACTTAAAATGCAGTGGGAATCTATAGTCATAGCACAGATCATTCAAAATTTGTACATTAAAAAACTCACTCAATCTCATTATTGCCTAACAACTACTTAATAGAGGCCCAATTAATGACAAGTGGAATCTTTTCCCTGATTTTAATAGGAAGTGCATGACCAAGAGCTGTTCTAGGAGGTAGTCTGGAAGTGTCCCTTTGAATTACAGAGACTTATTCTGTTTAACAAAGATTTCCTCTTACTGATGACTGTATATTTTCCCTTGGAAATTGCTGGTTGTCACTCTCAGAGTTGGCCAACAGTGTCCCTATCAGGGGATTTCTATTTCAGTATCCCTGTGGCAGTGTTATACTGGTATCAAAGTTATTAAATGGCACCCTTGGTTTACTGGGAACACTAAACAAAGATCTATAGCTAACAAAAAATGCAAGCCATTGCTAGCCCAAATAGGGAATGTTTCGTTCTTGTTACTTCTTTTGTTAGGAAAGAATTGTGCAACTATTTGCTCTCTTGTAGGATATATAGTAATCCCATTCAACATATTCTCTCTGCTGCTTTCATCTTTTCAATACGGCTTTCTGTCATTTGTTTGGATAGCTATAGATGTTAAGTTCTGCTTTCTGTCCTGTAGGTGAGGTAGAAAATAAGTTAAAGCAAGTATATGTCTTACTGTAATTTTCCCATGCTACAGTATACATTTGTGGGACCTGCAAACAGGACAATAGTGTCACGTTTTCATCTGCATGATTCAAATTTCTAGTACCAGTGTAAATAACCAGGTATCCATGCTTAAGAATGTAAAAAAAACAAAGCAAGACAATAAGTGTTATTCTGTGCTAAGGCCACTGCTCAGGCAGCCTTGGAGAGCTGGGGGAGGCCCCTAAACTAGCACTTGGGTACCACCGATAAACCACTCTTGCCTTGGTGATTTACTTCTTTCTAAAAGTCTCAGTGACAGAGATTCTGCAGTCTCCCTCAGAAAATCCTCCCAAACTTAACTATCCTTTGAGGTGGAAAGCCTCTCCTCAAATATCTCATCTTAAATCTACTTGGACTCAGCATCTAATTATATCAGACACCAAAACTGACCATTGCTATTTATAATTCAGTTCTTTGGGATAACCATACATTAAAATGACTGTGAGGACTTAGAAAGCTCCTCTTTAAATAGACTTGATAGATTCCATTAGTCTTAAGTGCAGTGGTCAGACTATCAAATACGTATATTTTTAATGCTGTATAATCCCCAAAATGCTAACCTAAAATAATTCCGTCCTTTGATATTCTTGTTCCCTTTGAACTGAATTTTCTGTTTATTCACTCACATGGATATGTATTATTACCTAATACACAAGTATCATGGATTGCACAAGCAGAGAATATGTGTGCTGGTAACATAGCTGGTTTTAGTTTCATTCCTTCCATGCAGCCAAACAGCTACTGCTCAGCAATCTAAAATAAGGGGAAGATTTAAGTCTGAAACCCTCCTGACCACAAGAACTTTAAAAGAAGCCATGTGGAAACATTTATAAGGCCACTCAAAATTAAATGCAAGGGAGAGAAGGAAGTTCCTTACGCTGAGCCCTGATAATTTGAGATTATTTATTTAAAAGATTTTTTTCCCTGAAAGAAAAGCATTTTTAAAATATATTCACATATGTCTAACTTTTTGCGTCATTAGTCTCAGCTGAGTCTTACCAAAGCAGAAGGGAATGTTCTTATTCTATAAAAGCTATTCACTCAAAAAGCAGCTGGGAATATTACAATAATTATGATATTTGGGCAAACTGTGTAAATATTTTTTGGTATAAAAGAAAACACCAGTCTTCATGAAGCAGTGTTTATTGTTGATATTATTTATTTTCAAGCAGAACTCTTTGAAAATTTATTAAAACTTAGATGAGGAAAAAGACTTCTTCTTTAATCCTGGCTAAGTAGCACTTCTTTTGAACAGAAATTGCTGGGTTTTTTGACAAATTAGTTCTTTTTATAACACAGGAGACAACAGCTTGAAAATTGAGGTTTTCAGATTGCATTTTACTGCTGAAAATTGAACTAAAAATACTCCAGTCTCCACACTTGTACAGAATTTCAAATGTTTTTAATAAATTGGGCGTGACACTATTTATGATGAAAACTATTCTGTCTTTTACATTTCTAAAAGTTAGACGTAACCCCACTGAACTCGAATATGTAATTATCAAATTTCACTCACATGAATCAGAGTATCTCTATAAAAAGGCAGTTCATCATTTAACGCATACTTGCTGAAAGACTAAATTCCATTATATCCTTTGGATAGTTTTATGGCAGAGCACTCCAAAAGCATTATTCTACCTCACTTTGCTAATGGTTAAACAGAAATATGTGTTAAAAGGCAGGATTTAAACCAATGGACTGGAGATACATGCTTAGACCGGGCTTGCAACGTCATCCTTGTATCACCATGCAGAATTCTTTTCTTCAAAGAAAGATAAAACAAAGTTTTCAGAACAGTATATCCCTGTTATTTGTTTTGCATGCCACAGATTAAAGGTGCTATGCTTTAAATTACAGGTTTATCGTCTTTTCTTATAATATCTCCTGAAAGGTCGACGTGTACAAAATGCTGAATTTCAGAATTCTAAGAATCTTTGAGAGAGCACTAAACACAGGAGGAGTCAGGAATGCAAAGTCACCAGCTGTAACATAAATACTGTTAATCCCCCTGATTTACAATAGCACTTTAGAAATCTAATGAATGATAAGTATTCCATACATAATATATAAAGTAATCCCATGGCTTTTGGAGATGTAAAGTATAAGAGGGATATAAGGGTATCTAATCATCCATGTTTATTAATAGTTCTCTGGAATTTTTTTTTAATTAAAACAACAGATTTGGTGTGATAAATTGAAAAGGGAAACGAATATGTGTTCTTAATGATGAACACATTCTTTTTCAAAGGCATGGGCACGAGCAAGAGAAGTTCATGCAGTTAACAATCAGGCAAGATAAATTTTGATAGAGCATATTTAGAACCTAGCTCCTAGATGTTGTGTTAGTGCCGTAATGCAATTTCATGCAAAAAAAAGAAAAGCAAACTTATCACTGAAATCAATTATTAATAGGCATTCTACTATCAACATAAAGTCAACATTCAATCAATCATAGCCACAGACCACGGGGACACATGTGGGGTGTTACATCGATCATAATCCAGCAGAAGTTTTTTAAGGGCCTTTGTTCAAAGTTCGTGTAGCCCTTAGTTTAAAATTCTTAACTTCCGTGCCCTCATGAACCACAATTCCAGGCGCTCAGCTGCTTGCAAGGATAAAAAAAGTCACTGCTGTAATTGAATGTAGGGTCTGAGACTCTCAAACAACAGTAGAGCAACTGAATCTGGTTTGATTATTTTTATTAGGGAAAACCACAACTGTTGATAGAATATATCTTCATTCTAAACTTAAAAAACAACTGAAAAAGACTATAATATTGAACTTCCAAGCGCACAGAGGTGATTTAGCAATATAGGTACCATTAATTTTCAGTGAAACTAGCACTTCTCCATAGGACTTTTCATTAGGATGCGTGTCACTGAATCTGCAAGGATTCTTGAAAATGTCGCTATTTATTTTGAGTGGCTCCAATATATTTTGATCTTTTCCAGATGCTAGCACCTTGTCACTGATCTTGTCACCTGGTCCTTTTTATGCTTTCTTGGTTTTTTTAAATATATATCTATATTATTTTCAGAACTATGCAAAGCTTATTCCCGGAGCTACTGTTGGACGACTACAGAAAGATTCTGGAAATATTCTCCAACTGATTGTTGCTGCATATCAGGTAAGGTGTGTTCTTCTTGCATGTCTGTATTTTCAAAATTAGATTGCAATTTGGTATAAATAAGTATTTTTGATTCTTTTTTCCACACTGATTACAAGAACACAATTTTTCATGCTTAAGTGCTGATCTTAACAGGAAAATTTTGTTCACTCTGAGGATTAAGTGAGCACAGAAGAAAAAAATCCTATAAACTTCGTCATTCCTTAGTTCTGCTGGAATGGTAAATTCACATCAGTGTCTCATCTATTTCACTTTCTTCATAGTCCTGTATTTCACACCTACTCTTAAGCCTTCTTTAATATAGGCATTCAGGTCCCCCAGTTCAATACTTCAGCAAGGACTTGACTCTCTTCCCATCTGTATCTGTCACCAGAGCAGATGCACAATTGCTCTGCAGGAATATCTGGGGGGAAATGCACTGTCCTGGGCTCAGTGCTCTTGTCTGCTTTAGCAATTTGATGCTGCCCCTGTGAGGCTGTTCTGAGTTTTTTTGAAATGTGGAATACAGGAGATGAAACAGGTTTGTTTGGATAATGCCAAGCAATACTGTAAAGACAACAGAAACATAAACACAGTGCTCTTCTTTGGAGTTCTGTTTGTAAAATGCATCCTGACTGTCTGATTCTCTTCTCTCAGAGAACGTTTTTAGAAAATTTTACATCTTTTTACACAGATATATTAATTTACATATATGTGGATAACACCATAGATTTCTCTTCCATCTCAGCCCCTTTTTATTAAAAACCTGCTCTACTAGTTGGCTGCAATGCCAAATAACTATTCGAAAAGAGTTTCTATTTGTTTCCTTATTTTTTTTTCTACTCTTCCTTCTACCACCTAAATGAGCTGATCATCATTATGCACAAAATTATTTTGGTCTTGATGGTGGGAACCAAATTCTTACACCTCATAAAACCAATACAATTGGTGAGTTATGGGTTTTTTTTAAATGAAATAAAAAATACCAGAAGATTCTCTAACCTGTGGAAAATTAAATAAACAAAGAACATTAAGGTTAATCTTGGGAGTCTACACATTGTAATAAATATGAGACAAAATCTATTGGCACCAAGATTTCACTTCTGGAGTCCAGCCTGTTGTTTGTTGTATTTGGTTCCTATCAGGATTCCTTGAGGCTGACACTCTAATGTATAGACAGAGGTTCCTACATTTAATCACTGACATACCCTTTTGCTGTCCAGTGAGTAATGGAAAAAACATAAAATAATTATTCCAACGCTGTGTCCTGTGACCGTTGCTGCAATATCGTGCTAAGCACAGAAAGGTGCTTCCTCTAATTGCAGTGTCACAGCACCTTCTGCCTTGTTGGAACACCAGAAAGGTAGAGAATGCATCCTTGCCTCTTTCCCTTAGTGTTATCTATTGTCTACAGTTGTTTTCCCCTACTCTCTTTTCTGAATTGGCTGATATTTTTGCTCTTCATTGCCTTCTATGGCAAAAAAGGATTTCAGTACTCTGTCAAGATACATTTTTCTTTTTTCCATTTTAAACTACTCCTTATGCTTTAAAGTTTCATTGAATGAACCTTAGGTCTGGTGCTGCAGGGTTTGGTGAATCACAGTTCTGCATTCACCTTATCTTCATGTTTTCATAATGTTTTATCTCTGTGACACCTTCCATCTCTGCCACCTTCTCTCCAAATTGGACAACCCCAGTTGTTTAAGTATCTCCTCAGCCACTCCACCCCTTTAGTGACTTGAGTTGATCTTCTCTTTACCTTCCCTGACACCAGTGAGTCCTTCCTGAGATGTGGAAACCAGAAGAGCTTGCAGCACACAGTCAGAGTACACTACGGCTTGTACAGAGGCAAAATAATGCTCTTTGTCTTGACCTCAGCCCAGGATATTGTTGGCTTTTTAGCTGCTGCATGCTTTGAGCAGATTGTCTCCCAGAGCAGTCAGTGGTGACCCTGTTGCAACTTCTGAGTTGTGTCCTGGGTTCAGAGGCACTGTGGTGAAGGTTTAGAGGAGGCTCTGAACTTGGTGTTCACTCCCCTCCTGTAACAGCAGAAAGGTGGCTCTAGAAACAGAGCTCGTACTTCTGGGTCATAACTCACCGTATCCTCATTCAGGTACAGCATGTCTGGACCATGAGCTGGAGTTGCTCATAGGTTCTTAAAATCCCATGTACATTTCAAGATGTACAAAGTGTACAAGTAGCAACAGGTCATGCTCAGAATTTCCCAGAGCTCATTTTATTACACATAATCTTGAAGGTTAACAGTCTTATCGCTTCACTATTGAAAATATTCCAAGCAGGCAACACCGAAACCCACCTTATTTGACATTAGTGAAGACATCTGAATTTTTTTTTTGACTGGGAAGAGGGAAATCATGAAAAACAGAAGATTTAACTCCATTTATGTCACAGTTCTCTCATTATACTCTCAGCAGTGTAATTCAATGCCTACTGTCTCTGTTCCTTCAGCCACAAAAAAGAAATATTTTCCCCACAAGAGTAGAGTTAGGCTAAATCTTTTAACATTTGTAAAGTGCTTGCTATGTAAACACAAGGTTTGTTAATACCATACACCATGTGTTGATATCTAAAAGATTCAGAGAGGAAGTAAGCAAGTTGAGAAAGTTTGAGCTGTCAAAATATTTGTTACAAGCAGTTCTCATGCTCTTTCCAAGTATGATTTATTTTCTTCTGTGAGCATATTTCTACCCGCTTTGTTTAACATTGAATTCTACATAACTTTGTATTGCAGAGCTGTGGGCTAAATTGCATTGTGACAGATATAAGGCCATTAGATTAAAATTATTCCGAGATTTTTTCAGTTCTTGGTTCCCTTTTCACTTACAGGAAAATAAGACCAAAGAAATAATACATTAAAACAAGGCAACACAAAGGCACGATTTTGCAACACTACTTTGCTTGGTGTTTCATTCAGAAATTTTTTTTTAAACACAAATGTTTCTCTGTGAAAGGCTTGAATCTGACTAAACTGTCTGCTCTTTGTCTCCAGATTATGGCCAGGCAGTTTAGTAGGTTTAAAACACCATTAGAAGTCTTCATAGATACTAAGATCTAAGAAACCGGAGTTTCTCACTGTTTAAGCATTCATTTTAAGTGGTGTATGTTGTGTATTTAGACCCTGACAACAGCAAGAGAGATGTTCATATTGACCCAGTACAGGCACCAGAATTCAAAGTATTACAACTTGATGTTCAGCAGTATTTAATTTTCTCTCATGGTTGCACTCTAGTTGAGACTCATAGTTTTTCAGCTGGTGGAAGAGGGACTACTCGATGATATTTCCAAGATTAGCATGTACCAATATTCACAGCTGTATTTGGTCTTTTTATGAAAGCACAACTATTGCAGACACGTTATTTTCTAAGAATCTCTGCATTGTTTCAATAGCAACATAAGCACCTACCTCTAAAACAAATGTGAAGGGAAAATTGGACATATCCAGAGCTACCAAGGTTACCAACCTGATGCTCAGTGCACAGTTTACTGCTCTGTCTCTTTGCTGTGTATCACGTGAGTGTGTTTTGCGCAGTGTTGCTGCCTTTTATTAAAGAGCTTTGGATACTGACAATGTTTTTTTAAATGAAAAGATGCTAAAAATCCTCCACCAAATGCAATCATAAGACAAATTTCAAATTTTCAGGGAATCCAAGACATGTACAAAGTTGTGGGCTGTGTAGGTTTATACCTGTTCTACTTTCAGTTTGTTTCACTCCACCAGACACTTATTTCAGTGAGTTGCCCTGCTGTCTTTACTAGAATGACTCACTGAAGTAAGATCAGTCAGATCCTCAAGCAAAGGGGGTATTTTGTAAAGCAATTGAGGTCACAAGAACACAACGCCAAGTCCATAAGGCTTCTTTTGCTATGCAACTGTTAATGTGCTTTTGAAAAATTTCCATTTACTGGATCTGCAGTCCAATGAAGTCATAGGGAATTTCCCCGTGGTCTACTGTAGGCTTTGGTTTAAGACTAAGTTGTGTAAGAAAAGCTGCAATAAAGTATTTTAAAGAGTTAAATATAAAAACTTGAGTGTTAGAGAGTTCAGGAAGTAAGTTTTTCACTTAAGAAATGAAAGTCTAATTGAACAAATCAATTTAAGAAATGAGTACATTGTTGAATATAACTTGAAGTAGCACCAATAACTCATGAAGCAGGAATTTCCATCAGGAGAAGAAAGGAATGGAGTAAGGCCCACACACACCCCGCCTCCCAGCTGTAGGAACTCACCGTGTGACTCAGCTCTGACTCTGGCCCTGGAAACATTGAGATCAGTCATGAAAACCCTGTGCTGAGGCAAAACTGATCTCAGAGCCTGCACTGTCATGAGAGAGACTGTGAGGTTTGATTCTACCAGCAGATATAAACAGGGAGAAATATTGACATACACTGGCTAATCAGGAATAGCCCAGTGCTAGCAATGCAATCAGGTACACATATCCATTCCTTGGTAAGACCAGAGCCAAAGGAAACCTGTATCAGTCAGCAGAGTGCTTAGCAATGAAACATAACTTAATAAAAGACTGAATTTATTCTCCTGCGAGGGCAGGAAATAAGCGCTCCATTGCGGGTATTAAACTGATCCCACCATTGCTTTCCACTGAAAGCTGGTTCTATTGGCACTTTTTTTTGTTTTGCTCATTCTCCATTTTTCTTTCAATAGAGAGATCTGTAAATAAAGTGCTAAACCCACAAATTTACTCCAGTGTAGGTCAGGATAAGTTACAACCCACATTATACAGACGTGGATCATTAGCTGCACTTGCCAGTGTTATCGCTCCATTCATCTCATGTATTTTTCCTTTAAGGAGCTGAGGTCTGAGGTGGAACTGGAGGTCTTGGGAGAGACAGAAGGGCTCAATATCTCTTTCACGGCCATCTGTAACAACGGGACTCTTTTTCCACATCAGAGGAAATGCTCTCATGTGAAAGTGGGAGACACAGTAAGTGAAGAACAAATTCTCAAAAGACATGAATTCCAGAGAATTTAGGACACCCAGGTAGATCATTTGCTCTTTATAAAGTAATCTTCCTCCAAACAAGTTACAAAAAAAGCAGGTGGTGTCTACTACCCTATTGTTCTGTCCTCTGCACGTGCCTCCAGAGTACTCTGCAGACCTGCAGCTCTGTTCAGGCACCATTTTCTCTTTCAGGTCTCTTTCAATGTGACTGTAAGTCTCTCCTCTTGCCAAAAAGGCAGAAGGCGTATTGTGATGAAACCAGTGGGGCTTAGTGACACCCTGGAAATCGAAATTCATCCCCAGTGCAGCTGTAACTGTCAGGCAAAGGCCGAGATGAACAGCCCAAAATGCAACAAAGGGAAAGGCTCGTTCGAGTGTGGAGTGTGCATCTGCAGCCCGGGGTATGTGGGCCCACACTGCGAATGCAATGAGGGCACCCTTGGCTCCAGCTCCTGCAAGAGCTCCGCAGAGCAGAGCTCCTGCAGCGGGAGAGGCGACTGCTACTGTGGGCACTGTGTTTGCCATCCATCCCTGTATGGAAAGGTGTACGGGCCACGCTGTGAATGCGATGACTTCTCATGTGTGAGACACAAAGGACTCCAGTGTGGAGGTACAGTACCTTGGCACTATTTTTAGTGTTTGCATTTCAGAGCTTTACTGTCTCACTCCTTGCTACAAGCTTGTGAATCTATATTTTTCATCAATATATTCAGTTGCAATTAATTCTGTACAAAGTATAACTCACTATTTCTGAATGATCTTTACCTTAACATACAAAAAAACCATTTAACCCTTTCAAATTTAAAACTGAGATGCCTTTAACCACTCCTTTGCTAGTCTAAGTTGGCATGGCTTTACTGGAGCATATCAGCTACCATCACACTGGGTCAGACTTTTAATGGCTGTAGATGATTGTAGCTCCAACAAAGTTAAGGTAAGCATATTGACTTACAATTGTGTTACCTAGTGTACAATTTCACTCTGACATAATTATCAAAGCATAGCCTTTTTAATAAATTTATCTTAATCATTTTCAGGATAATTCTGATATTTTTGTAATTTTAAGCCACTAACTTCAATGATTCTTGGTTTAACCTAGTAAGATGCAATCAGAATTTCAGAACTTATGTTTATATATTTTTATCCCGGGCTATACCATTACAAATCAGAAGTCATTCTTTTGAAACCATGGAAATGGCATAAAACTGGCAGGAAACACCAATGAGATGTGCTGAATAGATAGGCTGAAATTATGCTGCTATAAATGAAAGATTTACCCATTAGGTTGTGCACTGTCAGGAGATTAGATCTGTGTGGAGAACACCAGTGAAGATAATGGAGCTGCACTGGCTTATAGCCAGTCTAAGAAAAATTTGATCCTCCGGCTTAAAACTGAAGATATTGGGGGAGGAAGAAAGATGTTGGAAAGTGAGAAGAGCTGGAGAGGGAAAAATATATGCTATTAAGGAGAATGATTTTGAAGGCCATCAATCAGATTCTTATTAAGAGACTGATTTAAAGCATGATAAATGTTTTTCCAGGCAATGGTGACTGTGATTGTGGTGAATGCGTGTGCCACAGCGGATGGACTGGTGAATACTGCAATTGCACAACTGATACCAGCACCTGCAATGCTGAGGATGGCACGCTGTGCAGTGGGAGAGGCGAATGCATCTGTGGGTCATGTGCTTGTACTCATCCAGGGGCTTCAGGCCAGATGTGTGAAAAATGTCCTCTCTGCGGTGACCCTTGCAGTTCCAGGCGGTAATGTGCTGGGTTTAGGTCTCTGATGTTTGTGTCACTCAGGTACCTTTTTCCTATACTGCCTCTGCAGTGTGCTTACTGCCACTGCTGTAAATTGGATTTACAGACCAGAACCCCAGAGCTTCTCTGTCCTTTGAGAGGGGTAGTCATACCTTGTACATCAATCATTTATCAGCATTATTCCTGTATAAAAGAACTTCATGGAGAACAATTTAATCACCTTCAAGCAGCACAAGTCAAACATCACACTTCCACTGCTGTCCCTGGCTGTAAAACTAATCAGAATGTCATGTCTACTTATTTAGAGTTAAGGCTCATTTCTCTTCCCTACCAGCTCTCCACCACGGTATTTCCGTGACTATCATTGCAGCCTACACTATATCTGAGGTGAAAAGCTATTCTGTGGCATGTCATGTCTGTTTGTTGAAAGCTTTAAGGAAAGATAATTTCTGCATGCAACTGTTGTAAATATGAAAGACAATGCTGCTGCTTTGCTCTGCTCAGTTTTTCAGAGAATAACAAATATAAAGTTACGCATTGAGCATTACATTAGCCTATTTAAACATGTATATTGTATGCAGTGTTAGGTCTTTTCTCTCTGTTGCAGTCACTTCCCTTGCTGAAACACAGGACAGGGAAAGTCAAAAGAGAGAGAACATTGAAAATACCTGGGTAAGGTAACCAAGAGAGCTGAAAGGCCAGGTCAGAGGGGATGGTGATGAATGGCAAGGCAGCTGAGAAAAAGAGCGGTACTATGAGAAACATAGCAAATATGGCAAAACCACCAACAATTCTGAGTTTGTCTCCATGAGATAGAGGCTATCCCATTACCTGCTCACTTTTACTATTCACCATCTCCAGAGAGACTGATAAGTTCACTTCCATCCTGTGAAGATTATCTCATCAGCCTCAGCATATTCTCATGGATATACGTAACTGAAAGCAACAGGAGATGGCCTAAGTTTTTTTGGCTGTTTTGTTGCAGTTGTTCTATTTTCTTCTCTTTAAGCATTCAGTCCTTCTAGCTGCTTCTCAGATGCTCAGCCCCTTAATCTGGCTGAAGCTATTTGTGAAGAATCAGCAAGAGCCATTTCACATCAAGAATTTTAATATATGAATTGTGCTTGTTGTTTCCTTTTTCCACGAATTATCGATTTATTAAAATCCTCACTGAATTTCTGGGGAGATTTTTCGGAGACTTCTGAAGGAATTGCTTTAGACTCTGTGTTTTAAAATAAAATTTTTTTCAATCAACCATTACGTAAAGGACGTAATTTTCCAATAACTTGCATTAGTATAAATAGCAATCTAAGTAAGTAATTCCTGAGATAGGTAATCGCATTTAAGAGACACCTGTGGAGACACCTGAATAATGTTTTAATACATTATTCAATAGCTTCTCAACAAAGGAAGACTTATAGTAGATGCCCAGCTTGATCTCTGTGAAGTCAATCTCAGATATTGTTCATCTGATAGGCATTCCTTTGGCTGGTATTTAGTGTGAGTTTAGTTCAGGATATTTATTTTTGAAAATGAATGCCATGTGTGAGTAACTTCATGTCTTAGATAAACCTACATGAATAATGTTGCCTGGGGTTCTGTCTGGTAGCTAATAAGCTGGGAGAGACAAGAGGACAAGAGAGAGCTTATCCACAATACCTTTATTCAGGTGGGGTTTTTTGATTATGGCTGGGTTTGGGTTTTTTTGGGTGGCAATACCTATCACATTTCTGAGAACTACTCTGTCTATAGCACAAGACCTTTTGTTTAGCTTCTTTTTAAAATGCAGATGCGTATGTACTGGCTTTTATATTGTTGCTTTGTGACAGGCAGAGATTGATGACCTGCTGAATTATTTTCTGCAGGATCTGTGTGGAATGTCACTTGGCTTCTGATGACAAGTCACTGGGAGAATGCAGTGAAAAATGCAAATCGGTTGATGCAACTGTCAGCACCACAAAGGGTTTGCATACTCAGTCTTCCTTTTCTGTGTGTGCATGATTAGTGATAGCTTCCCCTTTCAGTAATTCTATATTTGAAAGTAGCTTTGATTTTCTGCCATGAAATTATATTAAGGCTCGTAAGGCAATCGCTGTCTGTCTACAGTTCTTCTGTGGTAAGTAGGAAATACAGATGAGAGCTGGTATTATCCCTCCAGATTAATTAACTCATTGGCTCACGCCTACTTTCTAAGCAGTTTATGCAAGAAAGGACAGAATTTAATAAATACCAGTCCCTGCAAATCAGTGACTGATGAAAGCCCCTGAGGTTGTCATGCCTGCACTATGATTTCTAGTGTGGTTTCTTTACCATACAAATGCAAAACCTGACCCCAGACCTTATCCAGACTCTTGATTACAGTCAGCAACTGGACACAGCTCTTTAACCTGTGGCAAAGACATTTCTAGTACCCTAAAGGCTAAACACATCTTTCAGCTGCTCACTGAAACTACCCTCCATCAATTGGAATTTCTGGAATACAAATTAAACTTGAATAAAATAGTACTCTCAGGAAAAAATGTAACTTTAAATAAAATAGTGCATCTTTCCTGTAGAGGATGGTGCTTGCCTGTTTATTAGGCAGCCTGTATATTTACTGTAGGCAATTCTAGCCCTAATCCTATGGCAAAATGCCGTAGGTGAGACAGTACATAGGTACATTGTATCTACATCACAAATGTACCATAAGCATTAAATCACACAAATATAAGGATTAGGATGACAGTGCAGAATGCTGCAGGCACATCTAAGGTTTGTGTCTGTAAACTGCTGGAAGCTCATCCAGACCTGCATGCATGTAGAAATTCCATTCATGTACATCTTTCAAACAAAGCTACAGCTTTTTACTCCATAATACAGAACTCAAAAGTTGCAAGTATTGCACTTGTGTGGAAAACTAATTCTAATTTTGCATTTTTATTAAACTTATACTTTGCCTTTCTAGACATCAGTATTTGTTTATAAATATAAAGATGTCTTCACAAGCTTCAGAAACATGTAACTGCTTTCATTGTACCTCTCTAGTTAGTAGAGTTTTCAGGTTGCTATTGCCAGATGGCAGATATTTGTAGCTAGAAATACGTAAGACATTCTACTTTCAAGTATAATGAGTATTAATCAAGAGCAGAAACATTCACATATATGGCTCTGTTCAGACACACAGAGGTCACAGGAATATAAGCATGACAACATCATCTGCTGTTCCTGTTTATTCCCTTTTTTTTATATCCTGTGTTTCTCTGATTGGGACTGTCAGCTACTTCTTCAGATATAAAATTTCTTTCCAGCAGTTAAGCAACTGCTGTAGTGAAGGCTGGAGCTGGAGAACTGTTCCCATCCTAAGGCCCAACCGACCCCGCCTCCTCCCCATGTGCCCAAAATACTGCAAACTGTCTTAAATGCTTGTGTAGCAGATCAAAGGATTTGTTCTGGCATGGAGGTAGCCTCATTAAGAATTTCTGAGGGGAAAGATAATCTTCATAATAATAATAATAATTTAAAAATCCTAAAATCAAGTTTTTATTACCTAAACAAACAAACAAAAGTGCTTTAACTAGACCATCATATAGTATTTAGGACATATTATTGAGCAACTTCTTATGGTAGCACACTGCTACTTTCTGGTTTGTATTTAATTTTCTGTAATGGTTCAAGGCTTTTCGAAAACTAGAAATAGCTTTAGGTTAAAGAAAATATCAGCACTCTAAATAAGATTTACTTTCTCTTTCGCATGGCTGTGTTGCTACACAATGACTGAACCCGTGTAGCAATGAAAAAGGGTGGGCTTTACGTTTTGCCCTTTCCCGGGGCTGCCTGTTGTAGCCTTTGGCCGTGCCTTTCGCCCCCCCCGGTCCAGCTCTGCGGGTGCGGGGGAGTTCTTCCCCTGCTCCCCGCGGCTGAGATGCCGATGACCCAGCCTTTGTAGGGCTCTTCCGCGGCAGGCATCGCTCTTCAATGCTTATTTTCATCCACTTTTAGTATTTGACTTCTAGATTTTGCTAGCGCCCCCTTTGCCAGAGAGGTCTAAGAGGAGCCCTTGTTGCTCTACTCGCTACCCGAGTGCAACTACCGTTCTTAAAAAGCGGCTCTTGCCACCACCCTGGTCACCGGGCACCGGGATGCTCCTGCCACAAGCCCAACGGGGTCAGTTACGCTTTCCTCGGGGAAACGGAATTTTCCTACCCCACAGTGTTCCCAGCTCAGCAACAAAGTGGATGCTGGAGCCTGAGTCATCTGAATCAGCATTGCTGAAGTAAAAATACTAAGCGTAAGCTGGGTCCTGAATAGCTTGAACTGACATCTTTGCTTTCATTTCTACATCCTTGCACATAATCAGATTTCTGCTCCCCTTGGTCTCAAATTATAATGTTAAATTAAAAATTATAGTATAAAAATAACTAATATATTTGCAGTAACTGCCTTCTGGATGACATTTGGAATATGCCTGCAAGATTTTTTTCTGCTTTAAAGAGAGCGAACAACTACATTTTTCTCTTCTCTCTTTTTTCTTTTCTCTCTTTTCTCTTCTCTCTCTTTTCTCTTTTCTTTCTCTCTCCTTTCTCTTCTCTTTTATCTTTCTCTTTCTCTCTCTTCTCTTCTCTCTTTCTCTCTCCCCCCCCCGTCCTTTTTTTTAGCAAGGTATTCTTTAAATTTGCTTGCTTAAAAGAGTTGAGAAATAACAAATATTGCACAACTTGTGACAGTGTTCCTGGAATTGTGACTCGGCACTGAGTGCAATTAATTCAATACGCTAAGTCTGCAGTTTGTGGTCCTTCTAACAAAAAACAAATGTTGTTAAATCAGCAAGTCTTGTCTGCCTGTCACCTTGATAGAAAACATATTGCTTTCCCACCAAGGACAGGCAACAGGTTAAATACAAGATTATCACAAATCAAGAGCATGTTTGCTTTAAAATTCATCCAGATGTGATTCTCTTTATAAAAAGCAGAGAAAAGGACTGTAGGGTAGTCAACTATTCATACTTTCATATTTCTATGGTGTTTAATATTTTTCTCTATAAGACCAAATATTACAATTACAAGTAATATGAAAATAAAGAAAAATAAAGACTAAAAACATTGAGCATTCACCTCTTTATGTACCACAGGGTTCTTTAAAATCCCAATTCCTGTCTGATTCCTACTTTATATTTCATTACTCTTCATATTAAAGTTTGAGAACTTAAGATTTTTGGCACAGTCTCATATAAATTTCCAGTAAGAATTCTGACTGGGTAAGAAATAATGGAGAGTGACTATTATTTTTAAAGAAATGTCTGAGAAGCTAACTGTTTTTTCTCAACTCTAAAAATAAAACCCAAGAAGTTTTTCTAGCAGTGTACTGAAAGCCATACCTAGATTTTCAGTGCCCTTTAAATCATGGGTTGGGTGGAAACATAATAAGTGTTCAGCCTCAGAGCTATTATTGCACACAGTTATAAGGTTGGATTTTTTTGCTCTGTAAGAATACCATATAATGGTTAGGCTCTGCATTATGGCATTTCTGGCTCTGGACCTCTAGTTTCAATTTTCAATTACTTGCTTTATATTGTGCCTCACAGCCAACTTCATCCTATCTCCTTGTTCCCTTTGAATGAACTTTTCTCAACAGAAAAGATTTCCCAGTTAGGAACCATCTAGGGGGCAAAAATTGATTAGGTTTCTGTGCAGATCTACATTAAATGGTGAGAAAAATAAATGGGGGCAAACTGTTATCACAGGTTACATTTTATCCACTTTCCTTGGAGTCACATAACAAAGTTCCCCAAATCACAGTTTTCTGTTAACAATTTAATATGATTTTTTGTTATTTATTTACTGTTGTGACAATACTGGAAACACTAATCTTTGAGAGAGATACTGTGGAAGAAATAAATGGCAGCCCTTTTACCATTATCCATTTCTGTGTGGTGTATTGTACTTCGGAAACATAATCTGGACACTGTAGGAGTCCTTGTAAAGCAAAGAGAACATATGGTTTACTTTGTCCTATAATTGGGGATTATTACGTTTCCTGGACAGCTGGTGGTTAAGTGTCCTGGAAGTACTTGCAATTCATTGAATTCCACAGTACTCCAGGTGAATGAAGTGCATGATCTGGGCAGTGCAGATTGACAATACCTGGATGAGTCCTTGGGAAATACCAGTGAAAAATCTGAAACAAAACAAAACTTAGAGTGGAAAAAAAGCCATAAAATTTAGCAGAAATTCTAAGGGTATTTCTGCTTTTGTATTTCACTCTTTGCCATCCACAGACAAGGATGTGACAAACATGATACCAGCAGTGTTTCTTGTTATTACTTGTTGAATTACATTTGATCTAATGAATGGCTTTTTTTTTTCCTTCCTCTGCAGATTATTCAGAGGATAAATCCATTCCCTGCTCTCTAAAGGGGGAAAATGAATGTATAACCACATTTCTACTGGCTGTAGATGAACAGGGAAGGACAGTCATTCATGGCATAGAACAGAAAGGTAAGCACTGAAAATTGCTTTTTTAATGTGAAATACGATTTCAAGATACAGGCAGGGCGAGCTATCTGGAAGCTGAGCTCTTTCAAACAGCACCGCACATCCTTGTGTTTGTAGCTCTCCTCTGCCCAGCCAAAATAGTACTTCCTGGGCTGCAAGACAAAGTGAATTTTTCTAAAGTCTTGTGCAATTCTGAGCCAAAGGTAGCAGATGACCTTTGCATTGTATGAGAAAACTATACCTCACAATGATATTTATTTAACAGATGGACAAATATTCAAATGATTATCTGATTGGCTATACCTGATGGAATTCTAAAATACATTTATAATTACTTTATTATAGCATTATTAATTTTTTAATAATTTGCATAACTAACATATTCAGTAGATCTCTTGATATCCTTTCATTTAACATTATTTCTTTATTTACTGTTGTTTCACTACTGATTTTTTGTTAAAGCTCCTAAACACGTAAGACAGGAGAGAACACAGACACTGCTTTTCAGCTGCCAAACAGTTTGGATTCCAGGCAACAAAAATACATTTTTTGGGGGCACACCCAACGTCTCAGTGCTAAACATTAGTTATGTTTTAGGGAAAGCCATGCAGATTTGTAACCTCATTCAGTTGGCACAAATGGTGTTTATTTTGTTAACCCTCTGTGTAATGTTTCTCTAGCATACAAGAGAACAAGAGTGATCTCACTGTGAAAAAAAAGCAGCTTCTATTGTAAGAATAATAGTCTGGTTTTATGTTACAATCACAGCAAAAATGGTTGTAACAAAGGCCAGTTTAATTTGTAAACTACATCCTTAAGACTCAAGAATTGGAGGGAAAACTGCTAAAAAAATCCTCTATTAAATGCATTCACTATACATTTTCAGTAGATCTGGGGGGGGGAAAAGTGAAAGACGTCACCGTTTGCTTTAGGAAGTCACCATTTATTAAACACCATGTAGTGGCTCTCCCACAACTCTACAATAACCAGTGGCACTGTCATCCACTGTTCTGCTCCTGGACCTAGAAACTGTTGTGCTGTGGCAGTAGCGATGTATGTGAGTGTGAACTGAGATCAGAGCTCCAGAAATACTCTAGACATTAGTTTCATTTATGGAAGTGGAGTCAAGATGGCACCATCTGCCAGGGTATTAACTCACTCCTCAAACCAAACCCTCTCCATTAGATTAATAATAATATTAAGTAAACAAGTAATGTGAAATACAGTCCATGTAAGCCAATTGAGACTGAAATGAATTTTCCATGTCCTTAAACCATAATTCAGCACAAAACTTTGTAAAATAGTAGCACTCACTGACACTCATGAGCAATACTTCTTAACATTGCAATAACCAAACTTCTTTGGTTTTTGGCAAAGCAAAATCTTTTAATTTTGAGTCTGAAATATTGTGTTAAAATGTATTGCAGAACTTCAAATGCAAAATTCCTTCAAATTGATCAGTCCAGTGTTTTCAGAAAAATCTCCTGCATTTTCTCCTCACTGTTTTCATGAGTGAAACGTAGTTTCCTCCTTTTTCTCAGTATCATCAATATTCTTACTCTGACAGATCTCGCTAGGATCTTTTCCTCTGCAGCACACTGAGTACCAATCAGTTGAAGTAGTGCTTCAGCTATAACGTAAAACTTGTCAACTCAGCCCCGTTTTTTAGCATTATAATGACACAAATCTGAAAATAATTTTCTAACTTTACAGAGTCTGGGTCTATATCAGGCAGCTGCTAATCAACACAGTAAAAAAGCAGGGGAAGAATTTAGCAATTGATTTTTTTAACATTTTAATGCAATATTTTCATCCAGTTTCACAAACCCATTAGTTGCAGGAGGAAAATAATATGGACTTGAAGGAAAAGGCCTGCACAGCTTGCAGCAAATGAGATGCCCAGCATGCCTCTTGGCTGTTTTTAATTGTCTAAAATTTATTGATTGGATATCCATAATCATAATTTTTTTTGCTTCCACAGATTGCCAACAGCTTCCAAATATCCCAATGATAATGGTGGGTGTCACCCTTGCTATACTTCTCATTGGCATTGTTTTACTTTGTATATGGAAATTACTGGTGTCAGTTCAAGACCGAAAAGAGGTGGCCAAGTTTGAAGCAGAAAAATCAAAAGTGAAATGGCAAACGGTATGTTAAATACATTAATTTTATATAAGGCTATTTAATTTGGTTGCATGATGCACAAATGCCTTGAAAACTCTATTTGTATTTTGGTTTCCTTCTTTTAAATTTAGGTTTTACTAGTAGATTTTCACTGCATTTAGTATTCTACAAAGTAAAATTACTACTTTTTCTAGAGATGAAAAATAGCTAGAGCTCAGTCTCCTGGTTTAATCTCTTCCACGTGTAAAATCATGTCCACAGCATTTTTATTAGTTGTTTTTTTAGTCAGTACCTCACCTTCAATCAATCTTAGCGAAGTTGTTCGCCGCCAATGTAATTGTTGGAGGGTATCCCTCCTCCCAGAACCAGAGCCTGCTTTAGGAAAGGGAGATTATCAATGGCCTCTGTCACGATGGGAGCCCACTTACACAAAGGAGCAATGAATTTAAGCTGTCCACAAAGGTAAAAGGACAGAGAAATTCAGGCCTTATCTTCTATCTATAGCTTGCTTATATCTAATGCAAGCTTGTACCACATGTTCCCTTTTCTTCTTTCCTTTCTGCCCTTGACTTTTTTGTTCTTCTGCAAATGCTTTAAGATTACTGAGGCTCTTTCGAAAAAGACATGCTGAGTAAGCATTTCTGGTGTCAGGGAGACAGGCAGTATGCTGCTGTTCTCCTGGTTCCACTCTCACAAAAAGACCTGCGACTGCAACATTTCTGCAAGGATGGACACTGCCAGCCTTGCAGATTTTGAGATGGGAAAAAACAGTCACTTATAGGCAAGGCCACTGGAGCATGTTTTCTTAATCCTTATGGAGAGCTACATATGGTAAGAGGGAAGTGAAGTATACACTCGATAGAAACATTTTCATTTTCTTTTCTGTCACCAGAGGAAATGATAGGAAGGGAATCATGAGAGGCCAGGATAAAAAGCCCAGGTGGGACTTGCCCTTCTCTCATGGTAGTTTGCAAGGCTGAGACACTATCTGTGTTTTTTGAATTGTCTAACCACAACATCTGATACACAAATTATCTCAGACATATTTGATAAAGTATTGTTCAATAATGTGCCTTACTCTAATCTGGGAGGCAGATGTGAAGGGAAGCGTGTTCTTGACCCTAGACTAGTTCGTGCTGCCTTATATAGACCAGTCTCAATGTCAGTGTCTTGGAATATAAGCAAGCTGCTGAAGGCTACCTAAAATGATAAATGGTACAAAATCACTTCTGTACAAAGAAGAGATGAGAAGCCCTCACTAGGGAAAAGTAATAGTAGGAAGAGAGTGAGATACTTCAAAATTTTGACTGGGGCTGTTTGTTCACTGACTCTACCCACACAAGCGTGGTGAGACAGCAGGCTCCACAGAAGCCAAACCCCCATCATTACACAACACTTGATTAAAGCATAGGATTTATTCCATAAGATATTCTAGGTGATAAAATTTGCATGGATTCCAAACGTCTATATAAAAATACGTAGGGGGAGGGCATCCTCTCTGACTCAGGAGGCTTGTGAAATATGTGCCAGCTTTTCCACAGACACTCTGCATCACCTACTGTTGGGAATGAATTGCTGGGTCAGGCAGATGTTTGGTCCAGGTTTTTCATGAAGTAATGCACAAATCACTCTCTGCACATTGGGAAGCAGAGTGGTCCTAGCTGGTGCATGTATGGCCTGCATCATAACCCTGGGTCAGGAATGACAAATCAAAACAATTCCTTCGCTGAAGACCTGTGTTCAAGGCAGTGGTGTGCAGCTACAACTGCTTGCAGCTGAAGCAATGGCAAGATGAGTAAAACACTGCATAACTCCCATTTCTTCTGGTTTTGTTTGTTTTTTTTAGGAAACAAATCCACTGTACAGAGGCTCAACAACCACTTTTAAAAATGTAACTTACAAGAACCAAGAAAAACAAAAAGGGACAATGGCTGCAGGTTTCTATTAGCACTGCAATACTGCAAACTTAGTTTTATTGGTGAGAAATCTAAAACACTTGTTTCTTCTCAGCTGACAATGTGATATTTGTTTCCACCTTGCAGTGGTATAATCACTCTGCTAGAGAAAATACATCTTCTGTTGGGAAAACTATAGATAACATATTAGTGGTAAACGTTAATAGAAATATTAAGAACAAAAGTAACTTCAAAATTGAAGCTCCCCATCTTAAAAAAAAAGTATTACAAATATTTTTAATTTTCTCATTAATACTGAGGATTAAAAATTATCATATGTAACTCTATGTTTGTGAAATTAGCTATATACAATGAGCTGTATACTACTTTGTTCATACACACAATCCCACACAATTAGGAACATATTTGTACCAGTCTTATTTGGCAGGTTGGTTTAAATTTAGAAAGGTAATTTTTTTCATGAATACTTCTCAAACTACTGAGGTTAGTTGTTACTCACATCACCTGTGTGACTTAATAGTTTTTCATCAGAAACAAGTAGCATTATTGCCTATTTTCTGTGTATCTAAGGTATATAGAAAGATCTCCTCTCTAAGTCTTCTTTCTTGTCCTTGTTGCTGTTTGTTCTTTAGGAACCCAGACCCTGGGGTTATCTCACGGAAAGTTAAATCAAGCCTTTATTCACTTACGGAGCCGTTTACTCTTCCAGACATAGACTCTATTTTCTTTAAGTCTCTCTCTTCTTTAAATTCTAGTAAGGAGGATCCAGAGCAAAAGAGAAATACTTGTGAAATGGAGATCCCAGTAAAGAAATGTTAAACCACAGGATTACCAGAACTCCATTTCACTGTTTATATCCTGTTTAGGCACGCAAAATAAATCTTGCATGCTGGACAATTATATGAACTGTTGCAGGAGCCCTTTACATGCAGGAATAGTTCACGCAGAAAGACTCAGCATAACACAGAAAGACAGTAGTCTTTTGTTGATATATCCAAAATTGTGAGGTTCTTTCGATACCCACCAGCTAAACCATTTATTCATGTGTGAAATAATGTATTCAGCTCTTTTGGGCCATTATTAATTTTCAAACTAAGCAACAACTAGATCAATGGATTCCACTTCATATTTATTTCCATGATCTTAATGAGGATTTCTACATTTCAGTTTTAGCTAGTTACTGATGACTTGCCATAAATTCTTGAATTGTAATGCACTAGGAAAAAATAAAAGCCCCAACAAAATAAGCTAACAAGCTGGCATAGAAAATTACAACATTGGACTATTTTATGCTATCAATAGTGTACTTTACTTTTTAATAGCACTTTTCCTCTGCGTTTTTTAGTACTCTGGAACAGATGGTCAAAATGTACATATGAACATATTTAGAAGACTTAGAAATCAAAGGTACATCGACTCAGATACAGACAAACAATTATGCACATTCCCTATGCTAAATCATATGTCTGATCTAAGAAGTTTGATGTCCATTTTGTAATATATGTTTACTGAGTCTGTGCAACTTCAGTCTCTCTGTCCTCTAAAGTTTCTGGATATGAGACTGATATATTAGCTAGCTCTGACCCTGTTTTAGGGCCTGATACGAAGCCTACTGGGATCAATGGCTACAGATGAGGATCTAGTTTCAGTGAAACTTAGTTTTGGTTTACAAAGATTGTTTTGTTTAAACAAACAGGTTAACACTGTCTATGAGTGGATTAGAACCTGTAGTTTACGTTTCTGTGCAGAGAAATAAACAGTATCAGGTGCCTTTTGGAAGAAGGTGATGTTGTGACCATGTATCAAATGCAAAATTATTGCAGTGTGAAGGAAACGATGGTAATCATTAAACTGGAATAAGTTAATTACAGGCCCATATCTGTACTCTTCAGTATTCCTCCATATCTCATAGTGGAAACTGTGCACAGACAAAGGCTTGCATCTGCAGCCCTTCTCAGCACTCGACTCCTACGTAAGTCAGTGCAAGTTACATGTGGGACCAAATCTTGTTTCTCTGGCACATGGATAAACTTGGGGAGGCAAAGCTGGCCCCCAGATTGTGTCTCAGAGTCTGCTTGAGTCAGGATTGTCTAAGGGACTAGGGAAATCTAGATTTAGTTCCATGTAAATTGTCTGTTACTGTTTTGTTTTTCAGGTAGAAGTCATCAAATGACAAACTTTCTCTGAAAGAAATTACAATACTTTTATTATTTTTAAAGTAGTAAGCATCTATATTGTTTATTAAATAACTGTTCTGTTTCTGAGAAGACTGATTCTGCTGCTCATTATTAGAGTTAAAAGCCCTTCTTCTACAGGTCACCCTTTTCAATATTGAAATACAAGTCAGTATTCAAATGTTGTTAACAAAGTGGTGTTCACATTTCATACCAAACACTCGGTGGTCTACATTCCCTGTTCCTACAGGAGATTTCATTTCACAAGGCTACTCACTCTCTCCCCATCACTCGCATTTTCTGATCATCAGCAAAGATCCCATCTGTTATGTAGACAATGGTTACAGCCCAACCAATCCTGGTAGCCATCTCTCCCCAGACTATCAAAGTTGTACAAAAACTGGGCAGTGTGTTTCTTCCATTTCCCTGCTGTGACTGGCTGCACTACTGATGTTCTGTGCACCTTCAAAATCATCAGGATGGAGATGACACAAATAACTAAGAATTCATCAGAAGAGAGAAAATAGAAGGGCTTAGTGAGAAAGGTCTCTACTATTGAGGGATGTCCAAGAACTAGACTCCTTCATACAAGACATTCTTTTAACAGCATTAATTTAGATCAGGAATTTTGACTAAATCCTTCAATTTCTAGAACTTTCAAGATCTAGGGCAGTCACCCCAGAAAAAAAGAGTGTTTTCATCTTTTTTTTTAACTGTATTATTTTTATCTTGTAGCAAAGTCCTTTTTTTTTTCTTTCTCATTCCTCCACCAAATTATAAGTGGGTTTGTGTGTGGTGGGTGGGATGAAAAAGTTTTTCTGTTCTTTTCATGAATATTGTTTTGACCTGAGGCTGGACCTTGAGAGCGGCCAAAGCATTTTTTTTGATAGCAATATTTCTATTCACTGATGAGTTAAACTGAATAAAAGAATAATCATTAGCAATTTTACAGTACTTGTATATCTTTTATACCCTATAGAACAGTAATTTCAGTAATGTTTTTTTAAATAGATAATTTTCCATTTGATTTATGAAAGTTGCATGTTACCCTGTAGTATACATGTTCAGATGGCATTCAATTTCACTTTGTTAATATAATTAGTAGATAATGAGTTTGGGATACAAGACTTGGATATGTAGTGCAATAATCTCCATGTCTTGTCTACTTTTATGTAGATAGTAGATATGTAAATGAGTCTGGGATACCAGACTCGGATATGTAGTGCAATACTCTCCATGTCTTGTCTACTTTTATACACAAGTCAAGTTTGTTTTGCAGTGGGCATATGGGAATTATTGCCCCACAAAAGCTACCACACAATTTAAAAGTTAAAAAAAGGAGATAATTTTTATCTTAGTCTATTTGAAAGAAACAGGTAAATGCCTCAACTTATTTCTGTAAAAAAAGGAATTATTTAATCTTGAATAAAGATTGTAAAATTGAATGCATTTTTAAATATGCTTTTATTGTTCATTCTTCTTTTTCCATTTCAGTCTTTTGAATTGTTTTCACATGATTTGATGAATCTCAGCAAATCTCTCATGCTTTGGCATGCCCTGGATCTTATTTTCTAGCTCCTCTCCCCTACCTATTTTAAGACAACATATGAGATTTAACATCTGGATTTACTTCTACTTATGATCCTTTTACTTTTTACAGAAATGAGTTAATGGATGAATGCTGTAAGCAACCTATTTCTGGAACTCTAATGGATTACATGCCACATTCTTGTATACAGTGATCCCTAAATTGCACAACTTGCTTAAAAATAAGAATCCATTAATTCCCTAAGTGTAACAGTAGAAACATATTTTTGGAACTACACAGCAAAGTGCTTATTTTCTCTTTAATCTGCAGGCTGCCTCTCCTTTTTTCTTCTAATGAAAAGTCATGTATTGTGATGGCTGCTGATTTCCTGCTCTGAGGAAGAGAACATCCTTCTGCACCCTTGACAGAACTCTATTTAAAATCTATCGTATACACCAGGAACCCAATAAGATCATGTATTTTACAGTGGATTGTGAAAACGGAAACTGATAAAATTGCATAATGTATACCCATGGCATGTAATTTAGAACGCATTCTACCCCCGAAAGTCTATACTTTTTTTTTGTTTGGTTTGGTTTTAGGAATGATCCATGCTCAGAAACTTTCACTGATCTACATATCAGCTAATACTAACAGACAACAACAAAACCCCAGTAACGACAGGTAGTGTAGATAAATACAAATATTTTGGCTTTTCAAAGATCTTTGTAGATGAGAACTTTTTTTTTGAAGCTGGTTCAGACTCTCTCTTCTACCAGTCATCCAGAGAGAACCAAAACCTGATTTTTACAGCACTCCCTCCCTTCCTTTGCTAGTTACATTACAGTTCAGATTTATTTTTAATCAAATTGGACAATTTTAAATCCTTTCAAAACATTTCTGTATATGAAGGTCTTAAGGCATGATGTAGTTTTTTAAAAAGCCATTGTTCCACAGTATTAACTTTTCTCAACAGCGGGTTTTTTCCTTACTGTTTCCACATTTAGAGTAGGTAGGAGTGCAAATAAATCCAAGGTTATGTATGAAGAAACAGGAAATTTCTATTTAGTGTTCATCAATTGGATGTTACCTGTATTTGGAAAAGTGTATATCACCAACTTCGGGCTTCAAGTTAATAACTAGTTCAATGGCAAATGAAGATCCTGTTGATCTTCTTATGTGAGAGGTTAAAACTTGCTTTCTCTGAAACTTAAAAATCAGACCTATAATTATAGTATAATTACCATGTAACAGATTCTCAGTGCTTCTATTTTAGTTTACAGTGTATTTTAAAAAATGACAGACTAAAACAAAACAACAAAAAAAACCCACACTAAACCAAACAGGAAAAACAAAACAAGAAAACAACAACAAAAAAAACAACAAAAAATTCCCAATCATCTCAAATATGAAGCAGAAATTAAGCATAAAAATATACCAAACCAGGAAAAGAACAACTCAGGTTGAGTTCTGGAAATCCTTAAAATCAATGAATTGTTACAAAAAAAATTTGAAACACCCCATCCCCAGTGCCTACAGGCAGAGCAAGTCCTCTGTGCCATGAGCCAACACACAATGTGACAAATGAACTATGGTCACACAAGATAATTTTACTTTTTACAGATACAGTGCTCTCATAGTCATCCTAGAGTACCCTCAACAACTGCTCCAAGCTGTCTGGGACAGCAGCCGCAAGAAACCAGTTCAAAATCTCCATCCTGTAAACTACAGGTTTTTGATTCCCCTTCTGATGGTCTCTGAATCTTGTAGATACAGACCTTTATCACAGAGAGATGCTTCTCACTGAACACAGTATTTACTGTGGATGATTAGTCAGCATTCCAAAAGAGCTTGTGGAAAGACTGTCCCATATGGTTTGTTTACTAGCGGCACTCAGGAAATTCATTCCACAATAAATCTAGGAATAGCCACATCAAAACTGCGCAGACAACATTCACTTTGAATTGGACTGGTCTCAATGTACTTAATCTTTATTCTAAAGTAAAGACAAGAGTGTCTGAACATGTTTAATTCAGTTTATGTGAATTGCTGTACAGTTACTGATTTAATTAATTCACATTGAATATTGAGCTCTTCTTTGTTGAGATTTTAAAAGATAAAGGAGGAGAAAGATGAATAGCTGAGAACTTTCCTGCCTTTCTCCACATCAAAGGCCAAGATACCTGGCCTGGCTGGTTTAACAGCATTAGTGGCAAGTCACTCTCATTGGTTACAAAGTTGTTAGAGTCCTTCAGTGACTCATAGTCAGTCCATCTACTCTACTGCAATTAAAGTGTTTAAGTTGTTTCACTGCACATTTACATCTGATGATAAACTCAGCCTCGTGCTAGCAAACAGTATTTCCCTGCAGAGGAATGAAGCTATTCTTACAAACCTGTCCAGTTCTTTCATAGACAACAATCCACTGACAAATGTTATTCTTCTCCTACTCAAAATGAGTAATGACTAAAGATCACTGGGTTTTATCAATCGTATTTCATGCTTTGTGCTTGTTAACAAATTTTTGATTTGTACGTGGAAGAAGGCAAAGGAAAAATATTTTCTCTTTTTTTGATTGTCTTCTCAGCATAAAATTCAGAGAAGAGAGTAGAAATTTTAACGAGCGGTTCCCTGGTGTCTACTGCTTAAGTGTGTGCAGATATAATATAAAATATAATTACATAAGTAGTGAAGACAGATTCTGCCACTGTGTGAAACAAATGAGAACTCTGATTTCCACACTTTTTTCTATCCTCATTCTTAAATCATCAATGAGACCAAGAGTGGATGATATTTATCACAAACCAAAATATTGAAGAGAATAAAAATTATAAATATCCATGCATTTTTATTGAATACGAAGTAAGATATCTAATGCAAAAATTATTCCATTTGGCAAGAAATTGGTTAAAGGAAAGAGGCAAAGTAAAATTGCTTTGGGTTTCTCTGTGTGCATATTCTGTAATGAGTACAGTAAATGTTTCCATTACTTGTAGGTTTTCTGAGTCTAAATGTGTAGAGTGTACAAGTGCAAAGGCACACCCTCTCCCAGCTTGTGAAGTCATGTCAGCACCAGGTACACGTTGTGCCTTAGAGCTTCTCCAAGCGTGTAACCTTGTTCTGAGTGTTAAACCCAGCCAATTTTTTTTTCCTGAATAGATTGATGGCTCATTGTTAGAGGTTGTCTATACTTCCTAAGGCACTGTTCTTGGTCTATTAATAAACAAGCAATCTTAAGGCTACGCCCAACCCCTCACTTTTGCCCACTGCAGTTTATACCAAAGCCAAGTCCAGATGACAGATTCACCCCTGTTTCAGGCACCATTAAATCAGTAGGATGTCTGTCTGGAGGGGCAATAAGACCTAGCAAGAGGTGTTTCAGTGACCGCTGCAGTAGACCAGAAACTACAGGCTTGGATTCCTGATGTGGTGTCTTGTAGCTCTGCTGGCAGACTGCCACTGCTGTCTGGTTGGGCAGAGCAGGCACACAGGCATGGAAAGAATACACTGAAGGACTTGTGCTTGAAAGCATCAGTTTTCCTGGAGCTGATAAGATAGTGTCTTTGATGCTTCACTGACAGAACCAATGTCCACTCTAATTGGTTTTTTAGCAGAACCTGGTTATTGCCTGATAATGCTTATAATCCTGAATTATGAAGCTTTGTTCTGATAAAATGAAGAGGTTTAAGGAATTGATTAGCATGGGGTAGAAGACACATCTGGCCAAGCAAATCAGGGTGATTTTGCCTACAAACCTGTTTGCGTATGATAAAGAAACACAGAGAAAACTATCAGTCTCTCAGGTATGGTTAAATCACAAAACAAAAATCGTGAAAGTTTTATGGGATTTATATTTATTCTGAAATGTCTGCTAAGGAATTAAATGATGGCTTTATTGGTTTGTTTAAAAAGTATTACATTTGATCACAGCATGTATAACTTCTGTTATTGAGTACACGAGTCGTAGGTTTGTTTAGTAAACACGTCTATGGTCTAATCTTAATAGTTTTTCATGGGCACATTCTAACTAAAGTTTTGCAGCAAATCTTTGCAAAAATTGTCTTATTCTACTATTCATTTCATTATAACAGTACTAACATTGAAGGCTCTCCTGATAGCAGCCATCTATGTTTAAACTATGCTGACCTAGTTTAGTAAAGCACTTCTGTGTCTTGGTTACCTTATAGACGAAGGTGTGTACATATAAAAGCTTGCAGTCATTATAAGCACATGAATGCTTAAAATTTAAGCAACACATTAGCTTCTTTGCCAGATTTGAAGATTTACATTAAACACTGTGGTCAGTTACAAGAAGATTCTTGAAATGCTTTTATCAGTGTATCAGCTGCATTTTACAGCTTTGAGCTCTGTAAACCTGGGCGAGTTAATGGGAAGACTTTGGAAAATATCTCTAGGTATAGGCTGTTTAAGCCAACAAATTTAGACATGGGTTAACTGGGAGCAGAAGTAGTTAAAAGCTGCATGAAGACTGCAGACAAAACCAGAATTCTACCGAATATTTGCTCTTTGCATGTAATTCCCCTTTCTATGGTGCCACTGTGATTTAGTTTTGCCTTACCAGTCCAAAGTCACGACTAACATTGGCAGAAATACTGACAGTACATTTGGGATGCTGCAAAAAGCTCTTTTCACGCTTTATTTTACCCATGTTCTTCTGGCTCCATTGCTGAGAAGGATTTCAAACTGCAGTGTGTATAGTTTAAAAGCATATGTGTATTTTTGTTTTAGCTGTGGGTAGTTAATTTTAACTGTGTGAAACACATGTTATTAGTGAAATGAGAATTTGCTTAAAAGCTCCGAATATGGGAAAAATATAAGTAAGGCAGGCAAATTTAAATGCAGTACAGTATTGCGTAAGCACGGAAAGGGAACCCTCATGAAAAAAAGGACGAGAATAGGAAAAAAAAAAATGACTGTGTAATATGGAAGGATGAGTGACATACCAAGTATGGTTGTACTAAAGATCTCAAAGAGAAAGGAGGAGGTACTGAACATCTGTGTGAAGAACCTAAATAGCGAGGGCAGATAAACTCAGACAAGTGCCTATATCTATGTCCAAAAATGCAAAAAGAAACCGAATAGATCACCAACCAAGACATGAAGTAAGTTCCAACCAGAAAATGAAAAAGAGTAGTCAAATCACAACAGCAAATGCCTTGAAAGAAGTCAGGTAAAGTGTGGAATAAATAAATAAATTTTAAAATTTTTTAAGTTATACAATTTAGTGTGTAAGATCACATAACCGTATTATCAAGTTTACTTCAGAAAATTTTGCAAACCATTTTACAAACCACTATGCCAGCAAAGATACTGTACTACTGTGATTAAGTAGGTACAGCTTAGCTATAAATACCCAGCTACACCAGAAAGGATTTACCAGTTTAGAAAGAACAGGATCGATTCAAGACTGTTTAGTCAAAGAGAAACATTTCAATATCAAAAAAGAAAAATAATCAAGGAAAACTACTCAGAATTAATAGGTTGTTAATTTGCATTTAGTAAAATGTTGACAAAAATGTTGAGATGTTCATTATCAGGAACCTGCAATTAGAATGTGCTTACTTTGATCTTACTGAAATAAGCAAAAAACTCCACCTGAGGTGGGGCTCCTTCTCACATCTCAGAGCAGCCTCGTTTTTGCTTACTGGCACCTTTATTTTTAAATGCAGTACTGCAAGCACAGCATCATCTCTCAGTGTCACCAGAAGCAGGTTCTGGAGCAAAAGACCACTTTTCTGGAGCTCAGTACTCAAATCAGTGGCAAAATAGACAGATGCAGGCAAATGTAGACAGTTCTGAGTCCCCAGGTTTTCATAAACAGCTCAGTAACAAGCTTCTCAGAATCTGAAAGCTGCAGCGTTCCTGAGAGGTACATTACAGCTCCTTCAAAGTTACAACCCTTCTGTCTTGCAAAGTCAGGTCACTTCCAGAACAGCTTGTTCAGCAATGTTTCCTGCTGTTTGTTCTATGCAGACATTTTTATCATCTGTTAAACCGAGAGAACCCCCTCCAGTTATCTGCCTCTTTCTAAGTGTTTGGCTTCGTTTGCTTCTCAATTCCTTTTTTCTACCAAGCTACCAGTGAGGAACTCCCCTCTAGCCCAGAAATTTCTGCTTCCCTTCCCTGTATGACTGAGGTGAACATAGGGGAACAGAGTCAGTTATGCTCAGACACTGTACATTTAAACATTTACGTATACATTTATATACTTGTCTACTATGCATAAAGAACAATGCACAAAAATATGCTTACGCAGATTAAAACCAAACTGTCCTGCTGATTCCAGTAAAACTACTGTTCTGCTTTCAGTTTTCCTCTGCCATTTATAGTTTCCATAAGACTGAAACTCAACCCAAGTGAGGCAGCTCCTGCAGATATTTGAGAAGAGACGAACAAAATGGAAGAAAGTGATTATTTTTCTTCATGCCAAAAATGTAAACTATCTTCGAGTTGACAAGCTGACCTAGATAAAAGAAAAAAAACAATCTCTGAGTGGGGTGTGTAAAAGTGGGGATGCTCAGGTACAGAGCAGCAAGCCTGTGGGCACGGACTGTGCTATCAGTGGTCTCCCGCTTCTCTGGGCAACTTTTTGGTTCTTTTTACAAGTACCTGGAACATATGCATAGTATCAAAGAATCATAGCATTGCCTGGTTGGAAAAGACCTTTGAGATCATTGAGTCCAACCATATTCGTCCACTGCTAAACCATATCCCTGAGAAACTTGCCTACCCATCTTTTGAATACCTCCAGGAATGGATACTCAACCACCTTCCTGGACAGCCTCTGCCAGTGCCTGACCACCAGTGTTTTCAGATGGAAAATACAATTAATACAGTGCTTTTGTCCCCTTGAAGCTGCTACTGAAAATGCTGGCAAATAAACTCTCTAAGACTCATTTTGGAGTTTAAAAAGCAGCATCATTTATTTCAGCACTAGGCACATGAGGGAATGATTTTCATCAATCGTGCACATCAAGACAAGAGCTGGTCACAGAATATATATCCCATTTACATGCATGTGTATAAATTTCCCCGGCAATCCCATGCATATTATCCTACTTTCCAAGGACTAATCTTAATTTTATTACGAACTTCAGAACAGCCAAGTCTCTGCTCATTACATTTTCGGAGGCAGTTCTCTGTCCGGCCTTGCATTCTTAGATAAGGAAATAAGTATTGTCTGGGAACAGCACTATTTAAAAAAACTACTATCAGAAGAACAGTTTGTGTCTGTCTAACTTTAAAAAAATAGGGTTACTTAGTGCTTAACTGAAGTGAGTTAGAAAACCACTTCTACAGAAAACCAGCTCTACTTAAATCAAAATATTCCACTCTCTGCAATGACAACCACTTCTTGCAGCAAATCCGCGCCCCCTATGGGGGCAGATAGCCCCAACTGCACAAGGGCTTTCTCCCACCGCGGCCGCGCAGTGCTCGGCTGCGCCCCCCAGGGAGGCGGGCGGCCGCCCCACTCCCTGCCCGCCCTCCGTGGCCGCGCGGAGAGAGGCCCTGCCGCCCCGCCCCTCCCCTCCCCTCCTCCGCGCCCCGGGGCGGGATCGCTCCTGTGCCCGCCCCGGGGCACGGCTCGGCGGGGCCGGCGGCGCGGTGCGAGTGGGCGCAGTGCCGCGGCGATGCTGGGCGTGCGGCTGCGGCTTCTGGCGTGCTGGGTGCTGCTCGGCGGCCCGGGAGCCGCCGCCCTCAGCCGGGAAGAGGTGCCCTCCCTGCGGAGTGAGTGACGCCTCCGGGGGGCGGCGCGGGTCGAGGCGGCGGGTCGGGGGGCGCCGCTCCGCGCCGGGCTTAGCACCTCGCTCCGTCCCGCCCCGCTCCGCGCTCCGGGCGGCCAGAACGTGTCAGGGCGGGGGCGAGTCCCGCTGGGGTCAGCCCGGCCGCGGAGTGGGGTCCGGGCAGGGCGAGGGTCTCGCCCCGCCCAGGGCTGATGGGTTCTCGAGGCGTGAGGGACCAAGGACAGGCGCTGAACCCGCGAACCTGCCCCGCTGGCTGCGCCTTGCGCGCTTCTCATCTTCCCCGCTTATCGTTGCATTGCCATTGCCTCCACTGCACCTCGAGGGAATATAGATTGGTTATTTTCTCATTGCCAAAACATTCCCGTTATTTTCTCTGTTACCACATAAGCGATTCTCGCTGATTTTTGGAGGGGAAGGAAGTGGGAGGTGAGGAGGAAATGAAGATATCTTATTTTCCTAGTTTTGTTACAGCCACTTATTCCCTATTAGCTGTGTTGAACGTAAGTGAACAGGAACTTGGAGGTACTGGTCAGCTAGTGGCTCTGCATCTGTGTCTCCACAACATCTTGAGACTTCGCTTCTAGGAGTTGTTTCTTGTCACCTCATTTCTGTGTGGAGGGGCTGGGTTGTAGGAGAAGCAGGATGTTTCCAAAGGCCTCCTTCCACCCTGTGAATCCTAAAGTATAGGCTATCTCCTTTTCTTCTTGGGTCCATGTTCACGGAGTCCCTTGCAGCTCTTCATCTGCTGCGCTTCGGGCACAGAATCCTCCCTGACCCCAGGAGCTTTGTAATAAAATCATTCTTTGAAAGCACGTGTAAAATGGGTGGCTATTCCCAAGGCTTGGTGTTTCTCCAGCTGTCTCATTGCTCCTCTTGAGGAGAGGCTGAGCTGGGGCCTGTGGAGCTGTCACTGAGCCTGCCAACTCTTGTGTTTCAGTTCTGCCTTGAGCTGGCAGTTACCTGGCAGATTCATTTTTTAGTTCAGGAACAGGAGCCACATTTGGAAAGGGGCTGTGTGGCTCAAGAATTATGGTCTTGCCATTCTTGGCATAGGTTGCTGCAGAATGAAGAAAGGAAGCATGCTGCTCTTCACAGGCATCATCCAGCTGGGTTATTTGTGTGGACTGAGTAAGACCCTTATCTCAGCAGCCTTAGCAACTCTTAAGAGCCTCACAGATAAAGACATTCAAAGGTTGAGACTCCTTCATCTTTGGATTGTGGTGTTGCTTCCCTCACCCCCAGGAGACTGTTGCATGAGAACTGCTCTGTGCTGATGAGGTGGAGGTAGATTGGGAGTTTGCATAAGAAGTATATTTAAGTGTGAATCCCAGTATCATGGTGAATTAACCTACTTTATCAGTCCTTACTGGTGCTAACATCCCAGCTTCCACTTATCTAGCAAATTAACAGTGCATTTTCTTAGTCAACCAAGATAAGGCTGCTGTGGGAAAGACATGCCCTACTATGTGAGGCAGAAGGCCTTTCTGGCCGTGTAGATAGAGACACTGGTGATGTCCATGGAGGACTGGATAAGAAGGGTGAAACCAGCGCAAACTGCACAACTTCACTGAAAACTAAAAAGCAAAGGACCAGGCTGGATATCTGTCATTGGGTGTTGTCTGATGGTTTTTCACTGAGCTCAGACACCTACAGCATCTAGAAAGTACACATGGCAGAAGTCATAATTGAAAGAAACCCTGCTGCTCAGGTTTTCATTGCATAGTCTCCCAAAGTATAAAAGAAATATCTCACCTGGAATATGAGAGGAACTCCATGGGTTAATTACCATTGGATTTCAGAGTGAAGGAAATAGCTGAGCTGGTATAGATTTATATTTTGCTGTTTTCCAGTTCATCAGCTGCCCTCCTTTTTCAGGCTATATGCTGTTAAACATTTGTTCCCAAGACATTAAACAGCTGACTTTTTTTTTTCACATACTTATAATGTGATGTCACATAGTTCAGTGAATTTATACATGATTCCAGGAAAGCTGCAATATCAGTCTAACCCCACAACATCTGCTGTGGCCCAGGGTAGTGATGTATGGTTGAACAATATGGATCCAATAGGCAAGGCGTACTTTAACTCTCATAGTATGGATAAATCCTACCCTTTTTGTATCCTATTTACAGTGAAAAATATTTTCTTTCCACCTCTATAGTTGCAGAGATTGAGGAATGACTATAACAGAGAGTATGGCAATGTCAGCCTTAAACTTCTTAGCTTTTAATTTAATTGCACTTTCTCACCACCCACAGAGAATTATTTTACAATATACAGCATGACTTCTTGTAACACTTAAAACTTCTACTCCATTATTGGATAATGGACCAGTGGTGACCAATGTTTTTTTGCTTTGAACATGGCTGATGTTGGCACCTCTTTTTTTTTTAGCTATCCAACTTGAGAAATATTACCTAGCCTTATTTTTGTGAGCCTGAATATGGTCCATATGCTAAAAACTTAGCTGGCATTAATTTTAGATCAGAATTCTTAGGTTTTGAAATGCTACTTATTCTGATAGATATTTTCAGTTTTCTATATAAATAGCTTCAACTAAAACATTTGTCTTCTGATACCATTTGATCATCTACAGTATTTTACAGACACTTTTCCCTCCCCCTGCAGATAGAGGGATATTTATTATCCAAAGTGAAGACTCCAACATGTGCGTTAAAGTGGACACATTTGGCCTTGTTCTAGAAAACTGCAGTCAACTCTCAAAAGACATGTTATGGAAATGGGTATCCAATCGCCGTCTTTTCAACGTAGGCAGAAGCACCTGCCTAGGACTGAACATCAGTAGACCAGAACAGCCATTAAGTATGCTTGAATGTGATTCAACTCAATACTCATTATGGTGGAATTGTGATGGAAAAGATTTAGTTGGTGTATTGGAGTACAAACTAGCTATTGAAAACAGCAAACATATTGTGGCCAAAAAAAAATCTACTTATCAATGGAAACAGTACATGTCCTATGATGAAGACCTTTGTGAACACCCATTTCAAGGTAAAAATATCCTTTTTTCATAGAAATGTAGATGGGAAAAGTTTTCAAAAGTTCTTTTGAAGCAAGGTCAGATGCTTATGCCTTCCAGCCTATATAGTTTAGGTTTAGGACTTGAAGTTTTGGTTTTTTATATGCGATGATTGAGGTGAGCATACCACACAACTGATTTTACTCCTTGCCTGTCACATGGACTCCCCAAAAACACCAGTACCCTTGCAAACCAGGAAATGCTCATTTCAAATGCTCTGTAAAAGAAAAAGGGGAACTAAGGATTTGCTGTTACCCGTCCTGCAGCTTTCATAATCAGATAAACACAAAGAGAGATAAGGATTTGGAATTCCCGTCACTGCAAATTGGCTGCCATCACAGCGCGCATGACCAAATATGTGCAGCATTCAGCACCTGGACTCTGATTGTGCCAAACTTTGAAACACAGATCAGGCTTTTTATTAATCCTGCTGTACAGCTAGCAAAGGTGTAGAAATATATGTCAAGATCCAGGTCTGCAGACCCGAACAGTTTTGCAGGTGTAAGGACTAAGATAAATCCATTCACCATGAACAGCAACAGACAGACTGGACCTTGACCCTGTCCTCAGCTTTTCCTCTGCAATTCAGTAGAAGGAAGGACCTGATGTTTGCACAGCATGCCTTAGACTGGAGCTGTTGGTTCTCCCGATTTGAACTGAGTGTTTGGGATGCAGAGCTCTGATCTTAGTGTTTTCCCCTGTAGACGCAGCTGGGCTTCAGCCTCTGCTCTTACTGAAGTCCTTCCTTTGGGACCAGTGATAGCTGGGAAAGCACCACAGTGTCTAACCTGTTCTTTAAAACCTGGTGGAGTTTATGCCTAAGACCAGAGAGAAAACATTCAAACCCACAAAAAGTCTTACATGTTTTCTATGTACACATAGATGAAAGTAAACCTTGTTTAGCCCTAGTACTACAACATCTGAGAGAAGAGGGTCAATCTTGGGCAGGCGCTTCTAACTTAGTTTCAGGATTGAAGTAATTAATTGCATTGGCAGAATCTCTTGCACCTCCAGTTTGTTTTCCACCTTCTGCCTTTGCTTATGCACATGAAAATGCAAACCAGCCTGTTGGTTGACCAGGTTGGGGAGGCATCTCTGCCTTCAAAGAAACAAAATTGTTTAATTGTGGTGAAAGGTCTGTAGTGAATTCAGTTTCTTGCCAGGGCTGAGATAATCCCTAGCACTTCCATAGCTAGCAGCATGGGAGTGGGCAGACAGAGAAGCAGTCCTGATTTTTCTTTACCCATGTTCTTGGTATCATTGGTTCATATCAGGAGGCTTAAAGGGAATTTATAATGAATAAACTGCTTTTTTATATGTGCACAGCCAGTCATTAACTCTGGAGACCTCTAGGAACCTGGCAGTATGTGCCGATTCTGTAGCTGAAAGACTTTGATCTTTAGGCTATCAACATGGGATCTTTGACAAACAATTCCATCCAGAGTGTGATTGTGTTTCTTTGACCTTTTGTAGAAGCTCTGAGGCTAAGGAGGTAAAGCTTTTACAGCTATCAGTTGCACTGGATTCTCAGAATATTTTGGTACTTGAAGAACAATAGAAAATATTTAAAATATTTTATAAAGCATTAATTAATTGTGACAACAGATGTAACATCAGTTCTTTAGCTAGATAATTATTCCCCATGGTGTAAAAAATTATTTTAAAAAGTTTATTTAATATTCCTTTGTCTTTCACATTTCCTTTCCCATAGAAAGACAAAGAAAATGGAAAAAACAGAAATCTGCTTTTATAAAGAGTAGAAGGAACAGAAGAAATCATGCTGAATTGCTCATCTGTCATAGACTATCAAATAAAAAATAGGTAGAGTTTGGATCTAAGCATGTACTGATTCTGATAACTATTGATTTATGTAGTTGTTCTGAAACGTAAGTGCATCCTTCATGTATTAGTTGTTCAGATTTTGGGGTTTTTTCAGTTGTAATAAATTGTGAGAACGTCACTTGTTTCACGGCAATAAATTTCATAAACTTTTTTTTCCAAATTCTGTTTGCTGAGATTGTGCTGCTCATACTTGTAATGCTATGTTACCAGTTGCAAATTAAAATAAGAAAATAACTTTAGACATTTTATTTTTATAATTGCTGCTAAAAATGGGAATAATGAAATATGGGGGTGAATACATTTCTGTGGTCTGCATTCTTTTAATCTCTGCATTTTGTTTGTTCCAGAAACATACACCTTGCTGGGAAATTCTTTTGGTTTCCCATGCATGTTTCCATTTAAATATAACAACAAGTGGTATTACGAGTGTACCAGAGATGGAAAGGAATTTGACTGGTGTGCCACAACAACTCACTATGAACAAGATGAAAAATGGGGATTTTGCCCAAATACTGGTAAGGTGTTTCTTGTTGTCTCTCAAAGAGTGTCTTTGCTCTTCATTAACTATTCTAGGATGCACTCTGTTTCAGATTAATCCCTTTCTGTTAGAAAAGAATGTCTGTAAAAAAATAACAAACAAATAGGACTTCAGATTTTATCATAATTTATCATCTTTGGCCTTCGAAGATCCAAGCCCTAATCTCAAATGCAAAACTACAGGGAGTGAACAAAATTATTCTGCGCAGACCATTGAACCTTACCCTGCAGCTAAACCTCTTCAACTCCAGAATATTTTATCAACCATATGAAATAGGGACATTTTATTCTGTTTGTGCCCTATTTCCTTATGTTCTTTAACAAAGGGACATGAAAGGAGTTCGTAATGGTGCTTCCAATGGGATGCTGCTGTCATTAATTGAGTTGTTCAAGATCTTATATTTCTGATTAGTTTGTAGTCTTAGGCTGTTGGTGATGAGTCTGTTTTTGAGCAGAGAACGGCTGTGATGTTTTTTGGAAGAAGGACCCTGACACACGTCTTTGCTACCAGTTCAACCTTGCATCTATGCTGACCTGGCGTGAGGCACGGTCTGCCTGTCAGCTGCAAGGAGGAGACTTACTGAGTGTCACCAACCCTGAAGAGCAGGACTACATAAGTAACTTAAGCAGTGAGTAGACTTTTCTCTGGGAACCTGCAGGAAAGTTGTGGTTAGATTTTCTCTTTACCTATGAAAAAGGGGAAGCTTTGTAGCTTAATACTCTGTGCGATGTTGCTCTGTCACATAACACACCTCAGCAGAGCTGTTTGAAAAAGCAATAGTGAGAGTAAATTACCACCTTAAAAACCCAAGTGCAAAAGTGGTGGTGTATGTTATGTGAGGGTATAATTGTCTTAATTCTCTCTTCCCACAGAGATTCCCATTTGCTCTTGCAGCTCTGGTTATGAAGTGTGTTTGTTTTCTTTGAGAATTATACAAATATTTACCTTCTCTGCAATGTACTCTGGTGTCACTTTCTCCTGTTAAGTTTTCTTTGCAAGCTGAACTACACCAAATGTGCATGACAAGAACTCTCCTGCAGGCCGGAAGTACATGTCCTGTATGGGAAAAATGCCAACTCTGTTTTCGTAAATGGATAGTACTCCTTCTCTGATGAGTATTTTGTTTCTGCTGTGCTGCAAGCATCTTGGGCAAATTTCGCAGAGCCTTCTGACACCATGGCTTTCATGGGGTATTTTAGCAAGTGTGGAGAGGACCAAGCAGGGGAATGGGTAGTAGAGCTGTGTGGTAAAAAGCTGCCTCAGGTTTCTGGCCCATTGCTTCCCATTATTGCCAATTTTCAATTGCAGGATATAAGCTAACAGGAAATTTTAGAAATTATTTCGTTAGCTTTTTCATATGTTTGCAGGTTGTAAATAGACTACAAGTTGTTTGGTTTATGGAAATCTGAAACAGGCTAGTGTTTATGTAGCTGCTTGTTCTAGATTGAACAACTTCTGCAGGATGAGTAGCTTTTGAAGGATGCAGACTTCTGGGTTTATTCCTTTTCACCTTTGTGTTGAATAACAAAGTAATAGACTTTTTCTAAGGACAGAAAAAATAGCCTGAAGATTCTGGAGACTGATTTGAAGTTTTGTTTTATTCCTATCCTAACAAGTCAGGACAACAGATATTTTAAAATGTGGAGAATGCGTGAAGTATTATTTTGTTTATTTTTTCCTGTTTCAGGACAGTTAAACACCACAGACATGATGCTGTGGACAGGCCTGAATCGCCTGGATGAAGATACTGGTTGGCAGTGGTCAGATGGAGCACCGCTAGTGTTTGTGAACTGGAGAGCAAGTACTTGCTGTTCCTCTTGGATATGTTATAGCAGTGTAATTATATGCTCTCTGTAACTGCAACTTGATACAAGAGTGCTGTTCTATATTACATTTGAAAAGTGAATCCAGTGAATGAGTGTATCTTTTTTTTTTGGTAGAACATTTATTCACATTCTTGACCTAAAAGCCCGTTCTTGGGATGTAGCATCAATTGAGATAGATCTGTTCAAAGCATTAATGATCTAACCCTTTTGTTGTTTACTTCTAAAGGTGTTCTTCAGGTTCCAGTTGCATATTTAAAAGCTATACTCCAGCTGGTTTCATGGAGGGAAAGGAGTTTCAATTTTTTTACATTAACATGCTGTAATTAGTATTAGCACATTAACATGAGCTTTGTGACTTGGTTTGCTATATTTTGAGGTTTGTCCACCAGCAGATAGAACACAGAGTCTAGAGCTTATTTCAGCCTCTCATCTGAAGGCAACAGCCAAGGAGGGATTGCCACACACGTATAAATCATGGTCAATGTTCAGCTGTCCATAGTATTGGTGTAATATTACTAGAAGTTTGAGTGTGCAGGGATGTTTATACATTCGTTACTTAAAGGGTAGTCAAGCATTGGAACAGGCTGCCCAGGGAGGTGGTTGAGTCACTGTCCCTGGAGGTGTTTAAAAGATGAGTAGATATTGTACTTGAGGACATGGTCTAGTGGCAAACTTAGCAGGGCTGGATTGATGGTTGGACTCAATGATCTTAAAGATATTTTCCAACCAAAACTATTCTGTGATTCTATGATTAAGATGCAGAGAGCATTACTACACCATTTTACAAGTAAGAACTGATTTTTTTGTAATTTTGTGTTTCTCAAAAATATATTTGCAGATGTCTCTGATAACCATTTTAGAGAAAATCATTGTGCAGTGATTAATTCAAAATTGAAATATGGCTGGCAAAGTTATTTATGTGAATCTGGATTGCCTTTTGTATGCAAAAAATATTTAAATAAGACAGAGCATGAAACATTGGGTAAGTCTCTGAATGTTACTGTATTCTTATGGGTGTGGAAGGAGAACAAGAACAAGCAATCTGAATATAGAGTCAGCAGAACAAAGTCTTACCTGGCCTAAACGTATTGGTTTGCTAGTTTAAGTTGAGTACAGTTTGCTTTAACTGACGTAATAACACTTTCTTCTGTTTAAATGCAGTCCTGGAAAGCATACTAAGGGTCTTAAAACTAACAAATAATTTTAATAAACGTAGCATTTAATTGTTTCCTTACGTGATCTTACAGAGGCTTACAGAATGCTCATTCTCTTTATGTTACAATAAAGCCACACTTTTGAGTTTATAAATAGATTTTCAGATTCAAATGGGTCTATCCTGTGACCCACAGAGAAGAAAGTTGTATAAATGCAGCTGAAAGTTGGCAGTTATTTTTCTGGCATGCTGTACTTTTGATATGCAAAAAAGTATTGTACTTTTTTTTCAAGTGTGAATGTAATGAGTACAGGATATGTAGTACATAGAATGTCTCAGGCTCCCATTCTGTGTGAAAATTAAACGCAGAGTTGAGTTTATTATAATATTAACTTTTGGTTTGATAACAACTTACATAGGTTCAGCTTCTTCCCAATAACTTAAAAGAAAGTTTCCCTACTTGTTTCGGGTAAGGAGAAAGGACTTAGCCAAACTTTTTGTAGGTATAATGCATCTGAAAAAGCTTTAGCTACCTTTGAATCAGATTCAGAGGTAATAAGGGAGATACAACATGTTTTAAACTGAATAACAGGTCCATTAGTGTGTTTGCAGTAGTCCAGCAGCCCAAATGGCTAAATCATGAAATAAACTGGAAGAAATTTCGGTTTGCTTGGCACATGATGTTCCATAAAGCATGTGTTTTGGCCTCCTTAAGTCAGTTTAGATGACTCTGTTTTCAGCATTTAAAGACAAAAAAAAGCTCAAAATGTGTTGCGAACACAGCACAACGTTGGCAATTCTGACTGGTATACATCAACTTTGTATGCTTAATTAAAAGATACGTGGAAGTACTACGCCACTCGTTGTGATGCTGGCTGGTACCCACACAACCGCAACTGCTACAGACTTCAGAAAGAGGAGAAGAGCTGGAACGATGCTTTTATGTCATGCCAAAGTGACAATAGTGGACTCATTACTATATCCTCCATGGCAGATGCAGAGTTGCTCCTTAACTTGCTTGAAAGTGGTGAGTATGGGAAGTGCGGTTCTTGACGTGTTCTGTGATACTCTTTTGTGCAACCCTTTAACATTGTTAGCCCTTTGTTTTTGACACACCCAAATGTTTACAAAAAATGAGGGCATGATGCGTCTTCCTTGTAGTAGTCCTAGAAATGTATAGCATCATTTTTTCCAATAACCATACTTAAAATAATGAATCGACAAAGTAAACGCAGTAAGGCAAAAGTAAACACACTAGCTTTAGTCCTTTCCTGTTCTTGACTGTTCTTTTTTGCTTGTAAACTGTTGCAAAATATGCAGTGATCAACCTTATGCAAGAAATGTGCTTAGGAACAACAACAATTCAGAGTATCTTTTGCTTTGGAGCTGACCTTGTCCGTGCTACAAAGTCGCTGCTGATGGTGTTTTGACAGAGTCCCCTTCGGTGGGACCAGGGTGTATCAAAGGAAGTCTGCTTAGGCCACATTGTCTTAAGAGGTAGCATAATTACACAAGGAACTTAATGAAAAAAAGCTACTAGGTGCAGCAATGTCAAGACTTTTGTTGTCGTAACAACAGCAAAGAAAAGTAAATATTTGTGCCTTCAGCTGGCATCAGTGTGCTGGCAGAGCTGCACAGTTTAGCCAAAAGGTTAAGCTTCTCAGAGCAGCGGTACAGTGACATTTTATCAACCCTGTCCCATCATCTGTGGTTGCAGGATGGTGTGTTACACTGGATTTGCTGGACATCATTTGCTGTTATCATCGCTCCTGCCACCCATGCTCTTCACTGTACTGTCTGTCTTTCTCCTAGGAGATTAACCACTGAATCATCTTCTTCACCTCTATTAACACCCTCCATTGATACCAAATACCATTTTTTGTAGAGACGCTGCAATGGAGAGATATAATTCTTCTGAGATTTTATTCAGCTTTGAAGTCTGCTGCTTCTGTTTCAGACCTACTTCAGGCTTCCTTTCAGGAGAAGGGCGTGCGTGCCTGAAAGCCTGTTTACTTTTCTGGCTGTAGTAGCTGGACAAGTAAGACCTCACGTCAAACTGCAAGGCTTGTTTTTCCTGTGTTTGCCAGCCACTGTGGCTACAACTGTGCTGTCATGGGAACTTAAAAGTATCACTAAGAGAAACCTAAAGCTGAGTGTGCCGTGAAAGATTATAAGGAGAAAGCCTTCCCTTCCGTGCCAGGCTTTCTGCCCCATGCACTTGAAAAAAGTGCTGGGCTCATGATTTGTGTTTTTCAGGATTTGAAAGCGTATTATCTCTTATGCTGATCTATTTTTGAACCAATTTAGTCTTCAGGGGAAGCAGAGCATTAGCTCATCAGTGAGATTTCCAAGGTCATACAGATACGGGTTTTTTTTCTCTGATAGAAAGTAATTCTTATGAAAATGCCATTAATAATTTCTAATAGTGATGTTAATGTTACAGGAACAACAGGCATTATTTCTTCACCATTAAAAGCTGAAGTCACTTACTGTTTTACAGAAAATGTAACTGAAGCATGGATTGGGTTATACAGTAATAACACCCCAGTTGTTTTTGAGTGGTCAGATGGCATTCCAGTAAAGTTCTCTAACTGGCACAGCCAAGAACCTAATACCTTTCAAAGAACAGGACAGCTCTGTGTTTCAGCACAAGGATCTGTAAGTTTCCTTTTATTTTGGAAAGAATTAGACAAGACAGGTTTTTTTGGCTCATAATAATTTTTTTTCTCAGCGTGCGTAGTTTTTTAAATCATGATCTGTAGACTTTGTCTTTGGCTTCCTAGTATACTCCCATTGTGATAAATGCAATGTAACCTTTAGAAACCAATACATTTTGCAGTGCTGATGTGCAGAGGATTAATCATAGGTTTTTGAGCTTAAGGTCAATAAAAAATGTTACATTTGTAAAGCTTGCCAAATGGAGGAGAACAAATATGAGTAGGTATTTCGATAAAGAAAAAGTAAATCAAAATCCAAGTAGTGTCTATTATAATTTGCGATGCATCAGTCCCTGTCCTGAAAACTTCAAATTCGTGTTTTGAAAAATTGTCAGCTGTGCTTATTTTATCTTGCTGTCAACATTTATAAATTTTATGTAGTATCTTTCAAAAACAGGTAGTAGCCTATATCTACTTAAAAATATAGAAGCTGACAGGAGTGAGATGGACCCCAAATTAGGGGTATAAAATTGGGAATGATGTTCAAATAATACTACATCTTGTCAAATAACAACTCATGGCACTGTTGCTTTTTTCATAATTTGAACGTAAGTTTACTTTACTTTTACAATTAACAGTACTCAAATTCACTAATACATGACGTTCATAATTGGCACTATATTTTTGGGTTTTGGTACAGTGTATTTTGTTGAAGTGTGAAAACTGTATCAAAAAGAGTTTCTGTTGTCTCATCAGTAGTGGGTCTAGGTTGCAGTATTTGACTCCTGGGAAAGCCAAGACAATTACACTGATTTGGAAAAGTGGGTTCCCACTGGAAGCAGAAAATAAGACTTTGGTAAATTTTGGGGATTTAGATACACAAACCCATGTTTTACGTAGTTTGCAAGTGTAAGCAAACAAATGAAAATGTAAAATGCAAAGGTAAAGGAGGCTCAAGATACAGTTCTTCAAGCATTGCTTTTAGTACATGTCCAATATGACAAGATGTCTGAAAATAATATCATACAAACTTTGTAATATCTTGGGTAAGCATTGTTCGAATATAAAGATTCATCTTTCGAAGAACAGTAATAGATAGGAAGAAAGTTCCTATCTATTCTGAAAAGTAAGTGCTCTGGCATGTCCATAGCATTAGTTAATTAAAATACATTACATTCCAAAGAGTGATTCCAAGAGACAAATCTTTTTGTATGATTGATTTGAAAAGTCCTGCTGACAGTGTTGGTAGAAATAAATGGTCCATCTAAGGATAAATAAATGGAGTGAGAAAAATTACTTGGTTTTACTGAAAAAATAGAAGGACAGCGTGTAATCTGATGTGTGATATGCATAAGAATATGAGTATACACAGAGTATACTTTTTTTTTTCCCTTAGGAGGGACATTGGAAAGTTAAAAAATGCGAAGAAAGATTTTTCTACATTTGTAAAAAAGAAGGGGAATTTAGTGATGTATCTCCTGAGCTGGAATCAAGTTGTCCAGGGGTAAGGGTCCTTGTGGTTTTTGTTTGCTTTCCAGCCTTGCTAATAAAATAGAATTATATAGAAAACCTTTAAATATATCTACAGAACATATGGATTTAAATAGATAACTCTAGGTTTTCATATTAACAAAAAATCTCATTGTTTGCCTTGAAATTGTGTAAACTAAATTTTAATGTGAGATTAAAAGCTTGTCCAAGATGCCTTTCATGACTTGTTGCATTGTCAGTGGTTGTGACCCAGGTTCCTATTTGTTTCTAAATCAAAAGTGAAAACCCTTTTGCCCACCATCTGTGCAGATAATGGCTGTTAAATGATGCCTCATCCCACACATAGTTTTCATACATTGAAATGGAATGTCAGGGTGAAAAACAGTGTCATTGACATGGAGACTGAACTCCTCCACTTGTACATTCCTTTTACTTTGAAACAAAAATGGGAAGGAGCACAGCTATTTGTATAGGATATTGAAACAGCTTTTCAGGTTTTTAAGCTCTGCATTCTGGTAGTAGAATGCAATGTGTTAAAATGTGATTTTAGTTGTCATTGGTTCCTTTTCGCAGGAAAGGAACTTATAGACTTTGTGTTGTTAAAATTTTATTCAAATCTCTGGAGGAGTTTTGTGAACTTTTTTTATCAACAGAAATCTGGCTTCTCTGGCTTTGTTTGTCTTTTAGCTGGTTGCCTTCTTTTTTAATTTCTTATCATTTTTCTTGAGAAGTCAATAAACACAACCAGTTTAGTTGAATTATGAGAAGGTTGAAGCTAAACTGTTTGGAGTTGGATGCAGTTTTTCCCCAGATGTACAGTGGTGAGGTCCAGCGTTCTGGTCATATTGTTATGGAGGCAGAAGTTACTGCTTGGTTCCAGCTTAGTGTTTCCAAAAGTTTAGGGTAACTTTGTTCATTTCATTTGGATTAGTGTGCTTCATCACTCAAGAATTCTGTCTGTTATTAGTATGAGAAAGTTTTGTCACAGTCCTGACCATGTGAAAAATGCGTGGAGCATCAAGACTTCCAGTTGTGGTCAGGAGGTTGACAGCACTTCAGCTTCTGGTACCTCAGAGGTTTGAGACTCAAGAAATTCAGTCACTGGTCCTAGATAGCTTGATCTGCTCTGGCAAACTTCCTACTCAGGATAATTTTCTGCTTGTTGATGTTTCAAACCCTGTAAAAGCATGTTGAATCCTATTATAGTCCCTTAGTTTCAATAGATCTTTTTCTTTCTAAGGTGAAAAAGTTATATTAATTTAATGAAAAGAAGTCAATACTGAGCTTACTCAAAGCTGCATTTGATTTCAGACATTTTGTCTTGACAACTCACTTTAACATTCAATGTATATGTTGTTGCTAGATATTGGCCTAATTTTCTGGGACTGTCTTTATTTCATGGAGATGTACCATTTTTCTGTTGCTATCTTACCTTAAATGTACGGAATATCTATTGCTGTTTCTCATATTTGACCTTCTGCTTTGTTAACCTCATACTGTCATTCATGTTGAATTGCTGGTAGATTCTCAGGGAGCTTTGACCTGGGGACCATTTGTTTGCTTTTCTAAAGCTTTATAGTCTTATGTATTATTACTGAGCTTTCATCTCATGTTGATTTTCCAACTTATGTATCAGATGAAATAGCCTTTAACTTTTTCTGTGTTTCTGCTGATAGCAATTTTTGCAATATGTTCTTGTCACGTTAGCAGAAACCTGAGCCCTTTTTTCCTACATTTCTGTCTTCCTAAGACATAAAAAATGCTAAGCACTTTCTTCCCTTAGCAGGTTAACTATTCTTATTTTCCCAGTCAGCAGGCTATTACTGAGAATAAATATTTTATTGCAAAGGTCAGATTCTCTGGGCAGTTTTCCGCAACAGTGAAATAACAGTTTTAAACATTTTCTTTCAACTAGCTTTTGAAACAGGTTGTGGAGCTGCCAGCTGCTTGATAATTGAGTTGAAGGATTCTTTGTGCGGAACTGACTATATTTGTACTTCTGACTTTTTCCAGTCCTCTACACTTAAATTAGTGCATCAAAAGATAACAGTATAGTACTACATCAAGCGTTTGTCTTTATGACTGTTGTAACAGGAGCGAATTATATGTTTAAGAAGAGAGTTGCTATGAAGGCTACAAAACCTTGTAAAGAGCAGAAGGGCAGCTGCTAGGAATAAGAAGGGCTCTTTTGGTCTCTTGCTCTCCCTCCCATAGTGGACGTAAGTGGTGCCTGGGGAAGAGCAGGACAGGGCAAATACACTTAATGCTTCCCCCAGTTTTCCCTTAATGCCCAACCATTCAGGGGGTTTCCTGAGCCTTTTAAGATTTTTGTATTTAACAGCCCTCGTTGCATTTCCCCTCCCAGTGCTTGAGGATTTCCCCTTGAACTTATGTGAACTCCTTGCACTCACAGCATTACTTAGTGAGGAGGTCTATAAATCTAATAATTTTTGAATTAAAAAAATGCCACCTTCTTTCCATTTGAACCTTCCTCCTCCTTCCTTAGCTTTGTTTTTTTGTCCCCATGGTCTTATACTGAAATAGTCATCCATCTTGACGCGACTCACCATTTTGTAAAGCTGTGTCATACCCTTCCCAAAGCATCTCCTTTTCCAATCTGAAGAGTGCCATCCTGCTCAGTTACTGCTTATGTGTAATCAACTCCATAGATGTCACCATCCTTGATGCCCTTCTTTTCTAATATCCTTGTCTGAGACTGGGGATCAGAACTCAAAAAAATGGCAAAAATTGAATTTAAAAGGACAAAGTTACCTTCTTTGTTCTTTCTCTCCTTACAATTCTTAAGGTTCGTTTGAGTTTTTGACTAAGCTTATGTTTCTTGGAACTTAACCATCATAAACCCCAAATCTCTTCAGTGTTTGATGGGAGTGTGGGATACCTGTTCCTCACTTCATATGTGAAATGATGGGGAAGGCTGCAGGGGAGGTCCCTGTGTGTATCACTTCATATTTATCTGTACAGAATGCCATCTGCCACCTTGTTGACCAATTACTCAGCCTTTTATATTTGGAACTTCTCAGTCTGTGCTTCCCCTCCTTGTTATTTTTTTTAAAGTAGATATTAGTCTCAAATTAATTTCCTCCAGCCTTTAGGGACCAAGAAAGCTTTAAGATGGTTTCTTAATGACTGCTTAGTTCTCTTCCAGACCCCAGCATCCCCAAGTTTAAGAGCACATGAGAGCGAAAGCAGTATTGCTGTGTCCCCTGCGGGACTGCAGAGATCCCGCTGAGGTCCTGGGCACTACGGGAGCCCTTGGCACTTGCCAACATGTTTTTCCATGGTCATGGAGATAGAGAAGAGTCTCACTGATACAGAGATAGAGAAGAGTCTCAATTCAGTTTATTTTTCTTTGCAAACCCAGTGTCTGAGCAGTGCATAGGTGTTGTTCTCAGGTGAAACCATGAAAATTGATACTACACCTCTTTTTGCTTCTGTGCTTTCATGCCATGTGATGGGCTGTGCCCAGCATTTTTCAAGCACTGAAGAGAGATGATAATGAAAGACAGCAGAGCTGTCGGCTACCCTGACAGCATACACACTTGTAACTAGAAGTTGATATTTGCCTCCCTAGGTTCAGTTTTGATGGTGCCTGCATGGGTGTTGTGCTTACTACCTCTTGTGCTGCTTTGTCAATTCCCCTGAAATTAGCACCTCCCAAAGGCAAAGCAAGATCAGCTGGTTCTGCTGTCTGTGTGTGGCTTCAAGTTTAGATACAGTTGGTTTATTATCTCTTTATTTTTGATTACTTAAAACACTTAAGCAGGATGGCTGGGCAAGTATACTGCAAGAATTCACACCAGACCTGGTAGCGTCTTCTGGACACACAGAGATGAATAATAAGAAGAAATGAGACAGGCTGACCACTAACCGTGAAAGTGTGTCATTTTAATGCTGCATTATTAGAGTAGGATGATTTTTTTTTAAAGTTGTGTTAGAAAATGAGAAAGGGAGCTGAGAAAAAGTAAATAACGAGAGTGCATTGTTGCATGAAAGACCAGCAGTTTCTAAAATAAATATTTCTGTTTACAGTTGGAGACAAAGGGCAGCTGTAATCCTTTTTTATAACAACTGAACTCAATCTAACATGGTAGTGTTTACCTCACACTTCAGGTATTCCATATGAGAGTGAGTGACCACAGGTGGGAACCGACAAGTGCTACTATATGCTTTGTACAAAGAGAAGGCTGTCTGAGGGGCCTGGCATGCTTCCCCAAAACTCAGCCAGGAAAACAATATTCGAAGTATAAAATGGAAACAGAAGTAGTAGGTGGAGAGAGTACCTTAACTGCCCGCATTTTTGTCATACCCATTAAGGATGTTATTGTCTGTGTATATTGAGCCAGTTTTTGCACAATTTAAGGATTTAAACTTTAAACTTTTGTTAAATTTACCCTTGTTTTCAGTGACCTTGAGGGTAGCTACTCTTGAACCACGGTAAAATTGAAAAGGGCTATAGGGGTGTGAGTGATGATCAGACAGAAGGTACAAAAGGGGATCAAGTTTTTCACAATTATATAATCATTAATAATCTATAAAATAATGTTCATTTCTTTTAAGGGATGGGAAAGACATGGTGGATATTGTTACAAAATCGACAGTACCCCTCGAAGTTTTGAACATGCTTCCAGTGGTTATTTCTGCCCATCTGAACTTGTATCAGTAACAAACAGGTAGTTAATCCTATCAGACAGTGTGAAGATACCTCTAACAAGAGCTATTTTAACTTTAGAAAGTGCTGCATGACAAAAAATATTACCTTTATGAAATAATATTTGCGTGAGAGGCAAGCATAATTACTAACATTGGCTAAAATCAAAGGTGCGCTTTGCTTTATTTTGTAATTGAAATTAAGTTCAGTAAAAAGCAATAGTTAGGCTAATAACCACTTATTGCAATGTGCACACACGTGGAATCAGCAATCTAAACAAAATGCTTCCTACAGAGGTATGTAACATCTTTTAGAAACTCTATTAGTGTACTTGGAAACTATACTGAAAAATGAAAATATATTTAATTTCATAAGCAAAATATATAAAATTTTAATCCTAGTAAATTAATATTTTAGAAATGTTTCTACTTCTGCATGCCTTTTATATGAGTTCTCAGCAAATCGGAGGAGAGAGTAAGTTTGAGAGTGTTTGAGGTCTGTCCTCCTTTGCTTTGTTGCTATTTACCTGTGTTCTAGCTTCAGCAAAGACTTTCTCCTCTGCAGATGTCCACATGCTTGGGTTTTCTCTAATCTCTGTGATTTCTCCTATATGTTGGGTTCCCATTAAAGTTTATGACATACTGATAGATACATTCCGTATGTACTTGAACCTCCACGTATTTATTTAAAAAAAAATGTAAGGAAAAAATCTCCCCTCCCTTTAGGACAAGGGATTGCTGTAACCACCAACGATCAAATGGATAATAGCTAGAAATTTTAGGAAAATGCAGACTACCCCATATAAGGGTTTACATTGATGGGAGCTTGGTGGTTTCAGGGTTGTGCATAATGCATTGAGTGCTGCACTGCAGTAGTATAATAATCCTTACGGGAAGGATAAAGGACAAATTCTCACAGTTGAACATTTGCAGCTCAGACGTCACAGGGAGCTGCAGGAACACTGCACATCACTAGAAGCACGTCTTCTGTCTTTTTGTGCTTATTTCTTTTCATTTGACTTTTGTTGGGTGTAGCTGTCACTGTTTGCAATGTTAGTTCCAATGTTGGAATGGCAAAGGAAGCTAGTTGTTAGTTTAATTTTTGTTTTTTATTGCTGAGGTTTGTTTTCTGGTGTGAAAAATGCAGGAACTTTTCAGTGTGTTCATTAGTATTCAGTGTGTTCATTCAGTATTCATTAAAAAGTAGGTTGTAGAGGAAGGAGAGTTGATACAAAAAGAGAACTTGCAGAGGAAATGAAAATTAAATAAAAGTTCTCAGTTACTTTCGGTTTTATAAATACATTGATTTTTTTTACATTAATGTTATCCTTATGGTATTTAGATGTTCTTTTTGCAGTGTATGAAACAAAAGTTTTGTAAGTCTATCAGACTGGGAGTTTACTTTGCTCTATATATTTTCATAGGAAGCTGATCAAATGTGCTCATAAACTGAAGCATTTTGTTATAATGCTATACTAATTATATCTGAATAAATAACATTGAAGTAACAAATGGGTTACTATATGCAACAATTATTACTTGTAAAACGGTGTGAATCTCTCACTTAGCTGTAATGAAGAAATTAACAAAATAAAAAGTGATTGCTTCTGCAGTCAGATCAGCTTGTGCTTTGAGTCCTTCAGCTCTGGCTTCTAAGCATGGCTTGTGTGTCCAGTTCTAATAGGATACTTGTGTGCAGAGCTTTTTCTTTTCTTTATTCTGTAGCTTTTCCATGCTCTGCTTTTTTCCTTCATACAAGGAGTTTCTTATTTTTATTTGTGTGTCATTAATATATTCTGTCTTTACATCTTGTCAGTCAAGAATTGAGCTTGAAAGACCTTAACCCACTGGTCCTGCTGTATGCCCAAATGTTGAAAAAATAACGTGGAAAAATTGTGGTTTGTGCTATAGACTTGTGCCTGAATTTCCCCACAGCATTCTGTAAAGAAAATTAAGTAAATCATATTTTTCTCTTCTCCCATAATTTAAATAATTTCATGAGAGCTCTTCACTGAAATGCCCATTGACCTATTTTATTCTAATAAGCTTTTTGTCTTGGTTATTTTATTAAGGTTTGAACAAGCTTTTATCAACAGCATGATCCATAGCATGGTAAAATCCGAGAAAACTTATTTTTGGATAGGATTGCAAGACCTTAACGACACAGGAGAATACTTTTGGCTAAGTCCAGCAGGAAGGAATCGCTCTGTGAGCTACACAAACTGGAATAAGTACCAGCCACGTGAGTAACATGCCAATAAAAAAAGAAATGGCTTGGACAGGGGCAATGCACTCTCTTCTCTCTGCTACCAGTGGTTTAGCAGTGACTGAAGTGTCCCGGTCCTTTCCTCCCTGCCTGGTCAAGAGAGCAGAGAGATATGCTTACATTTTCTGTTGACTATGTAACTTCCTACTGTGGATTTAGTTAGATTAATCGGACATTGTAGAGAAACCAGAGCTTCCTTCCCCACTTCCCACCCAGGCACCTTTATCACAGCCTCCCTGGTTATGGCAGGATGCTGGATGTCAGTCTTTTCACCCCCCTGGTGTAGCGAGGGGAAGATTAACATTTTCTTCATCGTCTGTCAGGACAATAAAGTAATGTAAGAACTTATGAGTTGGAGAGTGAAAGGTGATCTCCAGCAGACACTAGGAAAAGAGTGAATCAGTAAAAAAATATACTTCTATGAGATGTTTTTTATACACTTCTTTATGACGTTTTCAAGGAAGCCATCAGGGCTTCCCAAGACTCCCAGCCAAAAGGTCTCAGAAAAGTTATGAATTTTATTCAGTAACCATCATAGTCTGTAATTTTGCGTTTTATATGAAAAAAAAAGAAGGGAGAGTTTGTCTTCAGTACATTTTTGGCAATAAGAGCACTGCATGGAATTTCTTTTTTGCATCTCCTTTAGTTTGCTGATGCTCGGTTTGCTTATGAAGTAGTTCATCCTTTGAAATTCAAACCTCTTAAGGACACCTGTGTATAGAAACATAAAAATAAAGACACTTTATTTCACTAATTTCTCCTGAGTCCTGGTCTCTTTATATTTATTGCTTTACTACTGCAGTTTGCAAAAGTACTGTTCTAAATTGCATTTACTTTCCTGCATGGAAGAAGAATAATTTGCCATGGTTCATTTTAAAAGCTCAAGTCTGTCAAGACAGGCTTATTAACTGGTTGCTGACCAAAGAATTTGCTACTTTATAAGTTCGTGGAGGTTTTATGCAGAATCTGATGCCAATGAAATGGTCACTTCACCAGAAATTCACAAAATTCAAATGCTCTCTATTCTGACATTTCCGTGTCTAGGTCATTCTGGAGGATGTGTGGCTATGCGAGGAGAGCAACCTGTTGGTTATTGGGAGGTGAAAAGCTGTAAGAACTTCAAAGCAATGTCATTATGCAAGCAAAAAATCAATTCTTATGAGGAACCTGAACTTACTTTTCAAAAACATTTGAGTTCCTGCTATTTTGGATGGGAGTCAGAAGCTAATCTGCTCAACTGCTACAAGGTACATGGACAAGTTGCTCTGAATTTTTCAGATTTTACGTTGGCTTAGGAATATGCTCTTGCTAAACTATTTTTGATAGAGCATTATTTCTTTTACTTGACAAACAAAAGAATCATTACCATCCTTCACTGTGTTTTAAAGCAAGCAAAAGTCTTAAGACTTGAATTAAAACTATACATGGCTTTACTGTAGGAAAAACTGCAAATAATATTTGATTTTTATGGGTTTCTGAAACAACTGCTATCCAAAATCAACTACATTTATGGCAGTGTTTATTTTATTGCAGATATTTCACAATGAGAAGGTTCTGATGAGAAGAACATGGAACGAAGCAGAAGCCAAATGCCAAGATTTTGGAGCACATCTTGCTAGTTTTAGCCATATCTATGAAGAGACATTTTTAAACAATTTATTATATACAATTTTTGATAGGTAAATACATTTTTAACACCTACGAGGTTTATCTTAATTATACTAATATGTAAAAGCAATCTACAATTTAGGTTTTTTCATCCTCTTTACTAGTGGCTGAAGAAGTCTCTGCTCTTGACTAACATGAACTTAGAAATGGATGAAAAGAAATTTATTAGCAACATTGTAACGTGAATCATTTTGAAGATGATCTCTGTAGTAGATGCCAGGGTGATTTTCTTGTGAGTTTACATTCCCTGTTGAAGATCAGGAATTTTAATCATATTTTAAGTGTTTTCATCTTTAAAGATATAATTTAACATTTTAGTAGAAAAAAATAGTTTACTTCAAGGACACTAAAAAGTTAAGAAATGTATCACAGAATGATAAACTGAATTCAAGAAGAAATGCATTTGGATTTTTGCACTATTTAGAAAATAGTCTGTGAAATAGCTAAGGAAAAAGTGTGTGATAAGTGTTATTTTCTTTGTTTCCACCATAGGACAGAAGAAAGGCAGTTCTGGATTGGATTTAATAAAAGAAACCCACTTTCTGGAGGGACGTGGCAGTGGTCTGACGGAACACCTGTAACTATCTGTATACTACATATTTCAGTAACCTTTCAAGTTGTAACTGAGCATAAGTTCACAAAAATAAGCCTTGTGAGCAACTGTTGGCCAGGAAGACTGTTTTTCATGTCCCCATACTTAAAGTAATTGTTAACAATAGGAGTAATAGTACACTATTATTAAAATAACAGCTTGTGCAACTGCAAAGGGAATTTGGTAGGGTTATAAAGGTTTGCAGATGTGTGCTTTCCTGCGAAGCACGTTGTGGTTAACCGAGGACAAGGAATGTGCAGAGTGAGCACATATGTGTGTATATACGCACATGCATTGGAAAGCCTTAGAGCTGTGCTTATGTGCTTTATTTGTTCTATGACTGTTAGGTTCGTGCCTGCATTCAGAGCTAAGTCTGCCTTTTTTCAATACCGCTTTTGATTTTGCATCCTTGAAGACATTGGTGCTACATGCCACACTGATGGTTAGTACCTGGATTTAAACATCAATCAACTGAAGATGGGTCAAGTTTTAAGCTGTAATTGGTTTTCAGCCTTAAAGAATAGCTCTGCTGTCATTATTAAAATAACTTCAGAATGCGTGATTGAATTTTGCACTCCCAATATGTTAAAAGCGAGCAAAAACTGTTAGGTGTAGGCAGCCGCTGCTAATCATAGCTATTCAATTATTTTTATGAAGAAGGAGGCTGATAGAAGATGAGGAAGTCGAATAGGACATTGTGAGTACATGATTATGGACCCTATTTCTTTTGTTTTACCACCGTAATTTAGGTGGTCCTCTAGTGGTTAATTATGATTCCTCCTTTTTTTCCATAATGAGATTTTGAAATGCTTCATCTTGGATTGTTGGTGGAAGATAACGAATATGCTTCTTTCAGGTTGTATCTTCATTTTTGGAAAGCAAGTATATTGTAGATGACTCAAGAGACTGCGGGGTGTTCAAAGTGAATAGTACTGTCTTTCCAGCACACTGCAATGAAAAGCGTGAATGGATATGCAAAATACCAAAAGGTGAAATTTTGAATATCATACATTGTCTGTTATACCAATCGCTTGCAATTCAGGACACACACACAAAAATTATCTAAAAGCCTGCTTTTTAGCCACATCTGGAGTTGTCCTCATTGGTCTTCTGCATGAAATCAGGGCAAAGCTGTCAGTAGCCATTAGGGTTTGTTGCCCAGTTAACAGGTCTAATATGTACAGTCACTTTAAAAATGCATTGCAGTTAGTTAGCAGTTAATAAAAGTTCTTATTTATAAGAACATTATAAATAATGTATTTATAATATATTTATATTTATATTTATATTTATATTTATATTTATATTTATATTTATATTTATATTTATATTTATATTTATATTTATATTTATATTTATATTTATTTATAGCAGCCTAGTCTAGTGAAACTCCCATGACGGGTGTTGGAACTAGATTATCCTTAAGGTCCCTTCAAACCCGAACTATTCTATGGTTCTATGATAAAAGTTATTAGTAATGCTCTTTAGTAAGTGTAGCAGTTATTTTATTTTATTCTATGTTTAACTCCCTTTTTTTGTCCCTGGATGAGAGTAACAATATTCTTCGTTATTTTGATTAAATCCTTACCATTTGGGAAAAACAATTTCATTGAAATATCTCTTTTCATTCATGAGCAATGTTTTAATTTATTTATGTATTTTTGCAGGTGTTAAACCAAAGAATCCAGTTTGGTACATATCTGGTATGAAAACATTTATTTTTTTTACATCTTGAGACACTGTCATTTGGAAATATAATTTAAACTATTAGAACATTTTATTTATTTCATTTTTACCAAGTTAAAAATTTAGGTTAAAGATTAGCTTGTTACTACAGACCAGAATCTGTAATTCTTTTGTTTAGGAACACCGAGATATCAGATACTACTTAGGCTAGGTAAAGGAATGTTGCCAGTAATAAGGAGAGGAGTTTGGTAACCTCTCCATCACATTAAATTGCCTTTTTTCAAAGGGTGGAAAATGCTGTTAACACTACTGCAGTATCACAGGATAGAATATAAACCCAAAGTTTACTTATTCATTCTTTTCATGATTTGGTATGTCAAATATGGTTCTGCTGTTAGCTGTGGCATATTTGTCCTGTGACATGCGACTGAAGGTGAGCCATGGGGGTTGCAAAGAGTGAGTCTTGAAATGATTTTTTACCCCTGCACAGCGCTGACTCTTTTGCTTGTTTCCAGATTTGCCATGGTCATATTATCAAGGAGCAGAGTATCTTTTCCATGTCAGTCCTACAGACTGGGAAACCTATGAGTTTGTCTGTGCCTGGCTTCGTGGTGGAGTGGCAACAATAAATACTTCTGCTGAACAAGCCTTTATCCAAAATAAAATTAAGAAGGTAACAACAACTACCCTTTTGAGAAAACACACCCTTGGTCAGTAATGTTATTTTCTGCTGCGTGTTTTGGGATATCTGGCTGCCTGTTGCACCAGGTACAATCTGAAAGACATTTTACTTTAGAAATAATTCTATTGCTGTCTTCATTTCTGACATCCCTCCCTGAAGCCCTGTTTAGTTAAGGAAGTCTGTAACATTTCAGAATCTGCAGAATCATTTCTGCTAATGAGCAGGTCAGTCAGTCTGCCTCAAAAGACCTAAGAGAAGCTAAAACCAGCTTCCTATCCCAAAGTTATGATGGTTAGGTGTAAGGAGAATGTGGTGTACATGCTTCTCTGTTTCTTCTTCTTTCCCCACTCCTGTGTGACCAAGGGGACCCATCGTGTTCTTCAGGTGTTCACATAGCAGTTTTACATCCACTGTAATGTCTGCTGATCCCTCACAGTCCCATAGTCATGCTCCATTGCCATTCAGTAGCTTGCAGCTGGTCGTCAGGTAATACCAAGGGACATTTCAGTGGGTATATTAGCATGACAAGGGCAATAAGTCCATATGTTTGAAATGGTCTTCATAGCTTTAAATCTTCATCGTGATGATTTGTAAGTTTACTATTGGGGAAAGATGGCAAAGAATGAAGAATTACCAGTTTCTCTGCACCTTAAATAAATCTAGAATTCTAAACCATAGAAGCAGGTGCTTATGACCATGGAAAATAGATTACCTTGTCCTCTGTTTATGGCACCATGGGCAACATTCTGATATGTCTACACATTTATATGATGTCTCTTGAATTAAATCCGTTTGTGACTATGGATATCTATATAGGAGAAAAGATATCTGCATCTAAAATCCCTCCTCTAGACAAAAGAAGAATTTCTGTAGAACCACTCTGATGTAACAAACAGAAGCATGTAAATTTCCAAGAAACTGTTTGTTTTCTTTTAGATGTTCTCAGTAAAAGCAAAATAAGGAAAACACACACAAAAAAATGGAATAAAAATAATCTGCCTTATTGACAGAGAAATTTTATGGCTGTAATGTAAAGGGATATTGTAGAGTAATAGTTAAAAGAACAACTAGTGCTGGATAGAAAAGCTCTTGACATATGCTAGCTTAGTTTTGCTTGCTTTGTGCACAGCCTTCTCTGCTTTCAACTTATAATAGAAAGTATAAGTAGAATTGTGTTGTATTAAGGTGGGGATTTTACATTTCCAAAGAATTATTCATCATTTTTATCTGCTCTTTAAGAAATTTTGTTTCAAAACATGATGAACTGGATCTAAACCAACAGTTCATGGCAGAAATAGCTTGTAATGAAAGAACAACATAACTGGCTAGGCTGTCTTCTTCCACATCTACCAGACTGTGATGTGGTGTAATTACTGCCGTATAACTTTAAAAAATATGTATTTTTCCAACTTAAAATCACTGAAAGTGGCAAGTCAGAATGCTTATTTAAAGTCACATTTACTTACAAGACATCTTTTAAAAGTGGATTTATCATTAAAATTAGTGGTTATTATGGCAATTTGTGAGCATTCTGTGATGAAATAGCCAAATTTACTCCCTTGGCACTGGAAATCAGGTTAACTTCCTTGAAACTTTGTTTCAGAATGTAAGATACGCAGCTATTTTAAAGCCTTTGGCTAAGCTTTCCCGTATAGCCAGGTGTGTCCCTAAGTAATTGTAACTGGTTTCCTGTGGAAGCAGTAGTAAGGATGACAATCACTAAAATAATACTCAGCAGTCCAAATAGACTTTCCATGTGCCATTAGAAAACTTGTCAAAATTTCTTAGCATGGAAATTGATATCACACTTTTCAGTAGTTCTTTAAAAACTGTGATGTGTAGGCTGAGTGCTGTGGTTAGAAAACTGAACTTAGGGGCTTGACAATTCCAAATCAAACAGCATTTCTGAATCTCTCCTTTGTCAGAAATGTCTATTTTTTTTTATATTGCTATATAAGCTGTAAGCTGATGAAATCCTAACTGTAACTCCGAGAACAGTGTGGTTACTGCTACACAGGCTGCACTTCAGTTCTTTCTGAAAAAAAAAAGTTTCCCAGACACAGGGTGCCTTTTCCAATGTCCTACACATTCAGAACTTTTTTCCTTTGTTGACTTTTTCTCAAAGACCTGAGAATTGTAACTTTTGAGTGGCTAACCCTGAAAGTGAAGCCTGTTCATAGTTTAAGGCAGAATCAAGTCAGCACAGCAATAATAAGTTACCGTGTGAATAACATTATTTCTCTGAATTATCTGTAATCATTCACCCTTTAGGACTGGAGGTTTAGAACTTTTCATGAGAACAGCAGTCAGTCTGGAAAGCATATCTAGGAATGTCTTGTATGAGCTATATGAAATCAATAAATATTCATTGAAAACATTTTGGGAACAGTAAGAACCAGTAATATAATGCTAAAAGGAAATATTTGCTATTGTCTGTTTTTAGCGGTTGGAGAAAAACAATTTCTAGCATAAGACTACAGCTCTTTTCAAGCCAGAGAGGCATTCAATTCCTAAAATGGTAAATTCCTAATTTATGGAAGATACATCAGCAATCCAGTGGAAACCAGGAACTTAATCATGCTCTGTTTACCTGAAAAACCTTACTGAAGTGACAAAAATTAACCTGGGCGGGATTTAGGTCCTGTTCTTTCCATTGGAACCCAATGGAGATGCTATTCGTCAGAATACAAAGAGTCTGATTTTAGAGGTTCACTAATGCTTTAATAAAAGGGCAACAACAGTTTAATATGTGGCAAAACATTTTTTTATAGCTGTCGAGTAGTGATGTTCACTGGTGGATTGGATTGCATGCAGAAAACCTCAGCGATGAGTTCCGGTAAGAATAGCTACACTTGAGCTTCTGTGAGTTGTGCTTGGCACACGCTGTTTACAGCCCACCATGGTGAGGGGGATATTCAAAACACAGCTTCAGTTCTCATGTAAACATTATTCAGAATATATTACTATTTCTTTTAAAATGGCTATGAAATGTACATGCCAAAGACGTGAATATCAGCCTTGTTGTTGTTGGTTGCCCTTTTTAAAAACTTAGTTAATAAAAAGGGGCACTTTCTATCCTGTATCTGCTTACAAATACTTTTCATGGACGTTGTATTTTTAGGTGAGGATAGGAAAAAGTGTAACTACACTGTTAACATTTCTGTGCAGCTGGAGAGATAAATCACCAGTAACATACCAGAACTGGGATGAAGGGAGGGAAAGAGATCCACGGAAACCGGGAGAAAGATGTGGCTTCATTTCATCACAAACAGGTTTATTTTGTATTTCCTTTTGTTGCAGGAGTTGTGACTTGATTCTGTTGTTGACTAAAGATGTTATTTTTTTTAATTGCTTTCAAGAAATGCAATCTATACTATACAGACCTGTATTACGTAGTGCTGTTACATGTTTATAGTTTGCATAATTGCTTATATGGTTAAGAAAAGAATATTAAAAATACTATGAATATACTCAGAGACTAGGCTGTAGGATTTAAAGATATTAATAGTTTCAGTACTCTGATGTCAAAATACAAAGATTCTAGTAACACTGAATCTTTAGCTTTACTTAAGAATCTGTCATGTGGCACAGAAAAAATGTTAATGCATTGCTGTTTTTCACAGCCAGTTTTCTCATAACCAAATGAGCCAGATGGATGAGAAGTAACTTTTCCTATGTTTATGAACTGTTTTTCTATCATCACACAACTTCAAATATTGAAGTTTCTAACTTATTTTTGATCTGATAGCCAATTTGCTAAGGAATTTTTAGTTTGGTTTGGTTTGGTTTGGTTTGGTGCTACCCTTTTCATCACATTGCTCTACAGTTTGCTAGAGTAATTAAAAAAAATTTCACTGGTACTGGTTCCAGTTTTCACTGCTTTCTGAAGTTCTGCAAATCATATGATAAACAAATCAGTTTCCATGGAAAGAAAAAAAATCTAGCTTTATATTTATGAGGACTGTAATTAATTAATCCAATTTCACTCTTGTAATCCCAGCCTTGAGAGCCAAAACTGAAAAATAGAAAACCTTCTTTTTTTTCCATATATAATCTCGGGGATTTGATTCATGGCTTTCAAATATTTGAGTTTGGTGTTTCTATAGTTAGTATTGCATAAAAGGAAGGGATGCTCACCTTCCCCAGCAGCTGGCCAGAAGTTGGGAGCTGATCAACAACCTCAGTGCACTGTGTTCCACTGAAAAATGTATTTTCAGGTCAGTGTGTATTCAGCAGGTCAGTGTTTTGTGTCAGTACTTGGATCTTGCCAACAATTTTCAATGTAAGGAAGTCAAACTATTTTATCTGGAAGGCATCATTGCTATACCTTTCCTTTTTTTTTTTTTTTTTGCATAACTACTATTTTTTTTAAATACATGGTGATACAGGCATATGTGACTAAGTCTAGAGGAACTGGTTTAACTTAACAAAAATCAAACTTGAAGAAAAACTATGACTTCCATGAATGATCGAATCCAATGTAATGCGATATGTCCAAATGTATTTGATGTAAAATCTTGTTTTACTTGACTACTAAAAGATACCCTTCTTAATATCTAAACTGGCTCAGAAAAAATCATTTCCAGTTCTCAAGCCAAAATTGAACTGTGTTTTTTCCTTTTACACAGGACTCTGGGGTGATGAAAACTGTACTGTCTCTCTTCCCTGTATTTGTAAGCGTAAAATTGCATGGAAAATAGAGAAAGAGATTCCAAAAGACCAAAACCAACAAGGAATTTGTCCCAAAGGCTGGTTGCACTTTGGTTTCAAAGTAAAACATTTTTTCTTCTGTTTAATAATTCAAAATGTATTCCATACTTATGACAGAAATTGGATTTCTTAAGGATTATTCCATATTTGAAGATTTTCTTCATTTTTGAAAGCAGGGCCCTTAGGTTTAAATCTGCTGACAGTGATACAAAGCTTTACAGCTATTAAGTAGCTTTGCACACAGAAGTTGTCTTAATGAAGTGTCAAAAATTTTACTACTCTTATGTGCAATATAACTATCTAAATGTATTTGTGTTTTTGCTGTAAAAAGCATCTTCCATGCTCTCTCTTCCACTTATGACAATTCCAATCGTCTTCTATGGTCTTAAAACAGATCTCTGACACATTGTTGTACTAAATGGTCCCAAACTACTGCCATCCTCCAAAAGATGCTGTTTCAAATACAGTTCATCAAAGAGCCAAAACCAATTTGCAATTGGAGGTCAAAAGGCAACAATGTCATCAGGCTTCTTTTAAATATATATGGTCCATAATACCAACATACGTTGAGGTGGCTGGATTTACCCCAGTGCTACACTGCAATGCCTGCAATGATAAATTTAACCCGGATTGTGTTTGCCTTTAAACAACCAATTTGAAACTGATGACAGCTGAAAACTGATACCAAGCATGTTGGAGAGGTCCATTGCAGGACAGAAACTAAGGAAATATTTAGTTTTCAGGAGCAGTGTGTCAAATGCTCTAGTGAACACCCTTAGTGATTGATAAATGATTGATAAATAGTTTTTAAACTACAGAAAAAAGTGAGATGTTCTTATTTTTTTTGTAAATAGTGCTTTTTGATACAAATTCCGAAGGATCCAGAGCATCTGAAAAGCTGGTACTCTGCACAAGAGATCTGCAGTAACTATGATGGGTCACTCGCTTCTCTTGAAAACGAACTGGAACAAGGTACAGTACGGAAAATATCGTTACCTAAATAACATTTCATCTTCATTAGGATGCTGTAGTAAAGTTTCATCTTGGATATAGATTCAGGAAAAAGGTTGCTCATATCCTACTCATGGTTCTATTGCTTTAAACAAGTTAGTGTTTCTCTTTCCCGATTTCCTGAACTGTAGATTCAGTTGTCCACTGAACTGTATGACAGTTACGATTTGAGGAGTAATTATAATTTCTTTTGTGCTTACTACTGTGCATTAGAAATAAAAAAAAATGGAATACCCATTTAAAAATTTGCTATGTGAGATCTCTATCCTATGAATACATCACACTGTTACAAAAACAAACTTATTTTTTTCCTTTAATCGTACTTAAAATCTTATCTAGAGTATAGCACATAAGCAAGGCAGTGGGCTGGACATGTCTGAGATATAAATACCAGCACATTTAGAAATATTTATAATCCCTATTAATAAAAAAATCTGTCATTGAATTTCATACATTTGTAAAACCAATTATTTGGAGGTGGTAGGAATCTTACTGGAGAAATATTATTTTCAATTGAAACTGAGGAGAGCTTTCTCAGTGCAATAGTACCCTGAACTAATACCTAAGATCTTCAAGCTGCTGTGACCATTTCTGGAAGAATTAGTAGTTAATGGACTAGATCCTGTCCCACCTGAGATTAACTCAATTTAACTTAATTTATAATTAGATGACACTGAAATGCTGCTCATGTTCTTACTTTGTAATCACACTGCCATTGATTAGTAACAAAATTTTTCAGTTCTTTAGTATTTTGGAAGAGATTTCATCTATCCCTAAATGCATACCAGTTAATTATATTTTATTCCTGTTTCACTTTCTAGCTTTCATAACAATGAATCTATTTGGGCGGAAAACTAGTGTTTGGATAGGTTTCCAGAGTGATGATTATGAAAAATGGGTGAATGAAAATCCTCCAATGTATTCCAACTGGTCTCCAGTTGAAGTGGTGGATGTAAGTATTTACAGGGATTGTAAGGACAGTTGAAAGTTGTTTTATCCATAAAAATTGTGACTGCCACAAAGATAGGGCCTAAATTGTTACAGCAATTTAGTCTTCTCTTACTTTTTGCAAATTCAAACAACTGGGGTCACAGATTTATGCACATAACTGGATGCAGCATTTGTGGCTACAGTCATAGTCTCTTGCAAGTGCTTTTAGGCACCAAAGTTTGAATTATACCACTCGTATCATATTCTGGGTCTGAGCAAAGTGTAGGAATAAGATTATGAATTTCGTATTTTAATGTAGTATTTTATAACAGATTAGTTCATATTCATTTCAGGCTTAGCCTTTTAGTTTGTTCAGGGAGAGCTTGTGACTTTTTTATTATAAGGTTATGGTTTCAAATTGTATTAATGGGAATGTTCATTGTTGAACTTAACTATTCATAATAGTCACTTTCAGATAATTATTCTTGTAAATATAATTTTGCGTTGTTTTTACACAGTGTCTTTTACAATTAACTTAAGGTTCTGTGTTGATTGCAGAGACAGCGTTATAACAGTGCAAACATTCAAGAACAACTTCCACTCTGTACCTTGGTATCAAATAATCCTAATTTTTATTTTACGGGAAAATGGTACTTAGAAAACTGTGAGAAAAAATATGGGTTTGTCTGTCAAAAGACTCAGGGTAAGGTTTTGTTTCGCTTTGCTTCAGTTCTCTTTTACTGTATTGACTTCACCTTAATTCTCATCTAGAAGCAGCTTGTTATAGGTGTCTATAACACTAGAAACATAAAAGATTTCTAAGATAGTTCTACTCTGGTACTCAGCAAACTAGCTCCACGCTATTTTATGAAGCAGCAGCTGTGATGTAGAAGTGAGTTCTAAAAAAAATAGATTGTTATTAACTTTTCTTCCTAACTTTGAGCTTCCTGTTGCATGTCTTGGATTCAGGAACAGAGATAAAATTTCATGTTTTTTTGTCATGGTAAGCAGAGTAACAGCATGAAATTACAAAAGGCAAAACTGAGGATAATTTTGATGAAAATACAGTATTTTTTAAAAAGATAGGGGGTGAGACTTGCAATATTAGGTCAGGATAGACTCTGGAACATGTATCTCTGTGAACAGTGTGGACTGACTAGCTGAGTGAGTAGAATTTGGCTTTTCTTTTCACGCCTCTCTAATTCTGTTGCCATGAAGGTCTTTTGCCAGAAGCCCGAAGCTGTTACAGAGAACCAGCCTGTTTGGTTTCCCCAAGCCCCACTGCCAGTGCTGCCTCTCAGACAGGGAGCTGCTGGCATCCCCCGGACACTCGGAAAGCTTTGGGGCCCAGTCCCAGCTCTGCCAGAGGGAAGCTGCCAGAGCATGTTACCAAAATAGATCAGCAATGAATTATTAACCCTAAAGAAAAGGGAGGGCTGTAATCTGAGCCTGTAAGGAGTATACTTGGGTGCTGCAGTTACTGTGGGGGTGGTTTGTATGGCTGAGCTTTATGTATCACCTCTCAGCTAAGCCTTGGGTCTGAAGGGACAGTCCTTTTCTGCTGGCTGCCTCGGAGGCAAGCGGGAGGGAGTCAAGAAGTAGAATAAACAAATACACGCTTTGGGCAGTGCTCACATGTGGCACTAGCAAACCATGGCCGTATTTGGCGTCATTTATTATGAACTACCATTGGAGGGTACTGTAGTAATCCTGCACCTAGGGTAGGAAAAATTAATAAATGCGTTTTCCTGCTGGTTTGTTCCACTTACCTCCCGAAAGTTTGCATTTTAACCCCTTGCTGCTGCCTCAGGCAGATGGAAAAGGCGACTGGGTCTGCAGTGGGTAGTTGGGACACTCCCCACTTTTCCCAGCCAGTGGATGTGAGAGTGGCCCATGGGCCCTGTCCAAAGTGTGCGGGGGGACTGAGTGACACAGTGTACTCAGGGCCCGGTGCTGTCCACCTGTGCTCCTTGGGAGAAGGGTCCAGTCCTGCCTCCCTGGTGGAACACCCTTGGCACTCACAGAAACCATCAGGCAATTCAATTTGCTAAGCTCAGCAGAAAACTTCCCTGTCTCTTTTTTTCCCCTCTTTATTTTTCTTTTCCCTAATTGATGTAATTTTGTGCAGCTTTTCCAGGTTGCATTGGCTCAGGGTTAGGCAAACACCAGACCTGTGCATTGGAACATGCAGCTGGAAGAGCAGGGAAGCAAGGAACGGAGAAGTGAGACAGCCTCTTGCTGGCAGCAGTGAACTGCAAAATTTGCTCCAATGTCCAAACAAATGTATTAATTCCTGGAAAGATGAGCTGGTGCTTTGCTTCTGCCATCGTGCCTGCATCCTGTCTCCCCCTTTTTTAATTCATTTCTGTAGGAGACTAAAATGAAATAAACCAGCAGAAAATGTGAACTGGGCTCTGATCTCTTAGTGTGGTGTTTGAGTTAGGATTGTGTCAGCATTTATTGCATTTCCTGCTTTTTCTTTTTTTAAGCAGTGGCACAAATTGAGAGCCAGAACAAAACAGAGTGCTTCACTTAGCTTGAGAGCAGAACTTCTTGCTTAGAAATTTCTAATTTTAAATGATTTGTGAATTACAAATAATACATTAATGTATCATTTTAAGATGCTTGTTAATGCTCTTCCTCTCCTAGTCATGCAGGGAACCAAGTCTAAAACCACTCCACCACGTAACAAAGCAATAACTTCATTTTGTAGTAACAGAGAAGACAAAATAACATAAGAAGACAGTAAAACAGACAGAAGTAATTAATCCAAATTGACAAACAGGTTTAAAACTGAGGCCATGCTTTATTTTGATTGTCTTGTTTAAATTGTATTGTGGGTGTTCATATATATTAGCAAGGCATTTGCCACCTGTAGAAAAATGAGCATGGCAGAATCGCAGACTGGGCTGGGGTAGAGATAGACTCTGTTTCCTAATTTTTTTCTCCTGAGAGACACTCATTTTATTGAGCCTTGCTGTGTTAATTTATCATCCAAAAGAGATTTCATTCTCCATGCACATATGATTTGTCTTTAAGTGCCAGTACTGTGATCTTCCCTACATTGGCTCATAAATGGTAAAGATGAGCTCAGGAAGCTCCAAAGCACTTGTAGCATGAGCCAGTTTCTCATCCTGTCAGTTGTGCCAGCGCAATTATTTGTGAGGCCAGGTTTTGTGCTATAAATGAATTTTGGAAATCATTAAGAATAATGGGTCAAAAAAGTATTAATTTAAATTCCATTGAAGTTATCTGGGATAAGAGCACTCTGCAGCCCACTGCTATTGGACATTTGGGATATGCCCAAATCCCAGGTGACCTTCAAAGGGCCAGTCAGTGGGACTAACTCCATCCAGGTTTTCTTTTTTTTTGTTACACATTAAACTCATTTACTCCTGTCATGAGTTTTGGGTTCTGGTGGAATTTCAGATACTGTTCTAGTCTTTTCCTTTTGAAGTTCACAGTGCCTTCCTGAAACCAAGGAGTTTGTAATTTTTAGACCTGTTTTTAAAGATAGTTCTGATTTTTTAGGAGCTGTTATGCTGTGTTCAAACTGTCTGTTTTAAAAATAAATAAATCCTTTATTTCTGCTTATAACAGATACATATGGACATGTCATCAATGTATCTGAAATGTATCCTGTACCAGATACTTTAGAATATGGAAACAGAACGTACAAACTAATACGTGGGAATTTTACATGGGCTTCAGCTTTAAAAACCTGCATGGCAGACGGCACAGAGTTGGTCAGCATTACAGACCAGTATCACCAGGCTTTCCTCACAGTCATTGTGAATCGACTGGGATATAACCACTGGATTGGGCTGTTCACTTCGAATGTAAGTAGTGGACTCAGTAGCTTTGAATATGATGCTGCAAAGGAATTTTTCCAGGATCAGGCTAATGACCTGTCATTAAAGTCACAGGAAGTTCACATCTGAGAATGAAACCTTGGAAAGCTTGAGCCCTAACCATTTTTTTTGCAATGTCATGTATAAATCTAATGAGAACCAGTGTGATACAATGAGTGCTGAAAACTAAGAGGCACAGAAAACATTTCAAAACACAGAAAAAATCTCTTGTTGTGTCAACAGTGAAATTAGCGTAGAATCACAGAATGATTTAGGTTGGAAAAGACCTTAAAGGTCGTCCAGTTCCAACCCTCTGCCACTGGCAGGGACACCTTTCACTAGGTCATTATTATAATTTATTATAAAAATATACAATACATTAAATAAATTGTATTTATATTATATTGTATTACTTTTATTTTATAATTAACTATTTTTAATTATATTTATTAATTTTATATATCCAACTATATTTATATTAAATACAAATATAACATATTATAAATGATGTTGTTTCCTTTTTAGTTGCTCAAAGGCCAAAATAACTAGTTGCTGAAAAGAGCAGTTTAGATGTAGTTTGTGGCCTCCCAGAGGTTAGGAGAATTCTTGTATCTGTCTTTTGTAGGTCTTCCTGGGTCTACCCAGCCTTTGGAGACATAGAAGACATTCTTAATTTCTGGTGATGATGCCACCAGAGGAAGATGGACTTGTGTGGTGCTATAGCATATCAGAAAGATAATCTTGAAATTTGTTTTGGCAGAACGGGCTTAACTTTGAATGGTCGGATGGGACTAGGTCTTTGTTTACCTTCTGGGAAGATGACGAGTCCCAGGCCTTTGGCAGCTGTGTTTACATTGATACTTTGGGGCACTGGAAAAGTGCTAACTGTGAACGACTTCTGCAAGGAGCAGTTTGCCATGTGCCAACTAGTAAGTAAGAGTGAAGTTTTATATGAAATCTTTGCAGCTGCAAATGTGTGTATTGATGATGGAAGTATATGAAAGGAAATTTAATTGGTTTGAGGTTAAGCAATGATGATTGATAGTATTATTTGAAATTGAAATAGATTTCTGGCATTTCCTTGCTCTCTCTCCTATTTGTGAAAATCATTTTTTCCCTGAAAAATACTGGCCATCAGGTCTGATAAGTAGGAGAATGGAAAGAGAACTTTCATAACAAAACAAGAAAAAGGGAAAATTATTTGCTCCGTCTCTATCTATAGTGAACACTATGGTAACTGTGAAAAATCGTGATTTCTAATAGCTCAAAGGGAAATAAATTGCTTGCTGCAATTAACTGTTGGGTGGGAGAAGGGAAGCATTTAGAGCAAACTGAAAAATAAAGAGTCACAACTTCACTGATTACACACGAGAGAGTCTGATTTTCTTTTTTCTTTTAAAAAAGAATATTTTCCTGTAGCCTAAAATATGTTAGGTTTCCTGCAATGCTCTGTTAATTACCTGGGCTTCATTTGAATGCAGAATTCGGGTCTAGAACTCCATTCAGTCCAGGACTGCCGAGTCTTTGGCAGCATCCAGTTCTCAATATAGTTGCTGTTGGGTGGTGCTGATCACCAGAGGTTTACCTGTAGCTTATTATAGCTTTTGATCTGTTGAGAAGAAAGCAATTTTTGAATCCTTCAAGACAAAAATTACTCTCTTACATGGTTTCTGGAGTGAAGTTGACTAATTTTCTAATTTGTTTCTCATTTTGTGTAACCTAAAGGTTATTTAATTTTAAAAATTTTGTTTTGTAGCAAAACAGGATCCATGTGAGACTAGAAGTAACATAGCTGAATGCACAGCACTGCCAAAAACTGGTGCTGGGAATCACAGAGTGAGCTTGTAGAATTGCCCCAAGTCAGAGGGACTCTGCTGCAGAACATTGCACACAAGAAAGGCTGGATGCTGCTTACCAGTGGGAGACTCTCCTCTGTGCCACCGTATTTGGAATGCAGTTATCTTTGCGGCTTAGTGAAAAGAAACTCTACAGTCCTTGGAAATCCCCAGCCCTCTGGGAGATGCTGAGCAGCCTGAAGTGTTCTGATGTGCCTGTAATTTGGTCATATCTCCCCATGCACATCAGTATCGGTTAGATGGTCTTGATACTGCTGTTGCAATCAGGCAAGGTTTTTGTTCAGAAACAAAACCAGCTTTACTATTCTAATACAAATATATACAACCACTAGATTTTCACATTTTAAAATAGAGGCATCACACAATAACATGCTTATTAGCATTACTCCAAAGCACTGTGTGCAATGTGATATTAATGTGTATGTTGTTGTGACAATAAAGCTGTGCTTTTATTTCTGTCACAGAAAAGGATCTCACTGCCTATAAAGGCTTATGTTCAGAAAAAATTGTTCCCTGGATCAAATTCAAAAACAGTTGCTACAGCTTTTCCACAGTTCTGCAAGGCACAAGTTTCGATACTGCATACGAAGTCTGCAAAAATCAAGGTAAATGATTATTTCGTGGGTACGAAATGTCATTGTGATATCTTAATATGTATTCTGTGAAATGACTGAAATCATGGTAAGTGTTTCCTCTAGTTCAAGATAACAATAGTGGAGCTCATAAGCCAACTATGAATTGGGAGGCAACATGAAAAGATTGATTTCTGGAATAACACGTGAAATGCACTTCCTTCCCTCAAACTTGTTTTTAAAATAACATGTGAACGGTTTTCTTTCAGCCTGAGCATTTTTTACATTAACCGCAAATTTAAGAATTTACAACATATAACCAGAATTTTTAAACTTTTCATTTAAGGCTCATAATATTAAGTTTTTGATATTCAGTGTTACATTTTAATGGCATGGATTGTTCAAAAATTTGTTCTGTGTTTAATCTGTAGGATCAAATCTGCTAACTATTCAAGATGAAGATGAAAACGCCTTCATTATGGAAGAATTGCACAGTTTTGGTTATTCTGTGCAAATGGTTTGGTTGAACATCTTGCTTGTTACAGACAGTAAGTTTTGGGTGGAAGAGAACCGCATGTAAGAATCTGGTTTAGTTTTTGGTTTGTTTTTTATTTGAATGCTAGCGTAACGACCTTCTAAAACACTGTTGTCCTTTGAGATTTTTTTTGCTGCTTTTTACCTGTTTATGGTGTAGTAAAATCAGTCAAGCTTTCTGTAATGATTGCTTGTTTGTATTCCGAGTACTCAATAGGCATGCATGTATGTGAAAGCCTTTATTTTCATCTTAAAGAAGCACTACAGGCTGTCTTCTGTGTCAGCTGCATGGGATATTTTTAAATCCTTAAAACATGAGTAATATAATGGGCAAGTAGACAAAATCCTGGCATTCTTTAATTCAGTATTTATTTATGTGAGTGGAAAGTCCAACTGAAACAGAGATAATCAAAACACTATGAAATTTATGAAAATTTATAACTTCTGCCCTTAGATGAGACAATCTCCTGGTTTGATGGGTCTCCCTTAAATTATTCTAACTGGGGCATCAGGGAACCTGAATTTGATCATCTCAAAGGGAATTTTTGTATCAGCCTGAGGACCACGGACGGAGTCTGGAAATTATCTCCATGCAGAGAAAAAAAGGGATTTGTATGCAAAATGGATGCAGGTATGTGCTTCCATAAAAGAAGGCAGTTGTGTCCTTATAACCATTCCTTTACATGTTCCTTATCACTTGCTTACATCCCTTGGTATTAGGAAAATACTTGCAAAAAAACGCCCAACTCAGCAAGGTAACCTCCTTTTGAGGGACCTGGACAGCTGTTGCATTATTGCTGACTTTGGTAGACTTTCTGTTGTGTGGGTGAGCCACGTGCAGAGCATCAGTCTGACCTCCACAGACCCCGTAGGACACAGAGCCCACCCAAAGTGCCCAAGTAACTAGATCAGTCTACCACTGCATGGTTCTTCTCATTTATTTGTTCTTTAAAAAGTGTGTAAATGCTGCTTCTTGTCCTTGCGCAAATGTCAATTAATATATTCTGCCAAATTCAAAGAATTTTAGGTAGCAGATTAGATCCTGTTTAACTTAGCCTATTAGAATCCCATTGACATGTGTCAAATTAAACAAAGAAATGCCTGCTCTTTCATGGTTTTACATAGATTGTCTTCTCAGTATCAATTTCTATTTCAGATATCAACGCAACAGAACCCTCTGAAAAAGGTAAGCTCCTTCTGTACTTTCCCAATTTTTTTATAAGGAGTAATAACACATTTTGAACTGATGTTTTGTGAGGTAATAGTTTTCTCTGTTAAAACTGTAATTTAAAACGGGTGACATATAAGGAGTAATAATATGTTTTCCCTAAACTATCTACATGTTTATATTTAGAATTATCTATATTTATAGCTATATTTGCGTAATCACAATTTCTGTCCTTCCCTTTCAGCATCAGACCATGGGCTTGTAGCTCTGGCTGTTCTTGTGACATTGGTGATGCTGGCTGCCATTTCCCTTTTTCTGTGGTGCCTGTACAAACAGAATAACCAGCTGTTCCGCAGGATATTGTGGATCAGAAACGCTTATTTGCCACAGGTTAACACTGATGTTCCTGCTTTGGAAGAAAGCATTCTCATTTCTGATTTTGAGAGAAGTGACAACAATTAATTGATCAGAAGTAGCCAGCGGTCATGTCCTCCATGTGAAACTCCACAGTCTACAGTGGTTTTCTCCTCAGGAGTCCCCCAGAGTACCTATATCGAGAGAAACCCTTGCAATCATTGCTATGAATGCCATAGGGGCTTCCTACCTTGGACAGCTTTTGCTTTGTGGCAGGCTGAGGTGAGGATGCAAGGCAGAACCACGAACAGACTGGCTCCTTTAGATAAGACAAGAACTGAAAACCATAAATGTCCAGCTGCTCACATGGAGTAGTCATGTTCCAGTGCCCCACTGGGCATTTTCATGCAACTCTTGCCTTTGGGAGTGTTTGGGCTTCTGTGTTTCATTTCTGTATGTCATAGCATCTGCTTATGAGCCAGCATTAAAATTTGGCCTTGAATTTAGGAATTCTGAAACTTATTCCAAATTATGGAGTAGGTTTTTTTCTTAATAGCCATTTCTTCTATGAAACGAACAGTTATTTTTCAGACAGGGGATTCTTGCCAGGTGGATTTCCAAGCTTGCAGAGGGATGAAGTCACTTTTGACAAAGGAGTACGAGAGTTTTGGTAGTTTGGCCCATGATGCCTATTCATGTTATAAAATAAATTAATCTAGAGATATGATGGCGTATGGGCTTTTTCATCCTGAAGATAATATATTAATTTGAGATACATCCAATGTACTGTTGAGTTACTGTTAAAGATTTAACTATGTGATCTCTTACCCAAATTATTTCAGAAATGGAATGCCATTAACCTCTTTTAAAGGCATTTTTGGGCAATACCTCTTTGAAGAAAAAAAACCTGTTCTAAATCTTGCTGAAGTTATGGTAATAAATTGTTTCACTGTTCACCTGCAGTATTTCTGCAAGCAGTATTCGTGTTTGCTCTTCTGAGACCCTGCTCTCAAAAGCTAAGGACAATACATGGGGGGGGCACATTGCTCTTCCCAAAGGGTGCTATATTCCTATAACCCTGTGTAGCAGATCCTCAGGACACTTTTCACTTTCAGTGTTCATATTAAGGTGCTAACGAAGGAGATGAATTTCACTGACCAGTCGGTCTGCAGGCTGATGGTTGTGAAGGACCCGCTTCAGGTTTCTGCACTACCTCAGTTACAGTGGCTTAGGACAGCAATGCATTCTCTCCGTGGGACTCCCACCATCCGAACCAGTCCTCACCCACAGTCTCTGAAAATACCTGGACGGTTTTCAGGGATTTTGTTTTTTATTTGTATTGCAGTGGGGAAAGACAAACGGTTAGTCATGATGAGTTACTTCAGAATGGATTTACTTCAGTCATCTCTAACAGTGACTGCAAAGAGCTGCAGTTATTGTTAGGTTTGCTGGTTTATTTGTTTTAAGATGACTCATTCTAACAATTTCAGAGCCCTCAGATGGAGGTACATTCCTCAGAATTAAGCAAGCAGCTAAGGCTAACTGAAATGTTTTTACACAGTACTTGTGCACATGCACAAGAATGTATGACTACCTTCTAGTTAGATTTCATGTGGGCACATCTAGAAACAAAAATTGCCTGTCCATGTCATAATTATGTATAGGGCTATTTTCAAAAAATTATTTAGTACATAGACTATTTCTGTGCTGGTTTACAGAACGGAACAAAAATGCTGTCAGAAAGGCTTGAGATGGTTTTGATCCAAATATAATTTTCAGCTTACTGTTTTCGATAACTTCTATGGGTGTAACTATCACAAATTCTTAATCTGAGATTTTTCCATCACATGAGATGCAAACAGCTTTTCTATGTCTGTTTTGTCTATTGTTTTGACCCCATACATGAGTCTTCAGTAATGTTTTACAAGTTTGGGTTTAGTCCTCTAGATTTATCTATGGGACTGTTTTTAAGTGAAGCCCACTGTTAAGAGTTTACGGACTGCAGCATTTGAGTACAATTGTCAGATAATCTGCTGTTTATGTATATGAACTGTGATAGCTTCTTTACCACCAAAAGAAAAGAAAGAAAAAAGGTTGTGGACATCTCTCTCTTCCCCATGAGAATGTCACCTGTTTAAACTCCAGCTGTAGGAACTTAAACTAACAAATCCCCTTCGTCTCATTCACTGACAAGCGTGTAAATGCTGCCTTCTTACAGTACAGCAAGCAGAGTGCATTGTAGGATGGGGTTTTTTTGTGAGAGTAAGCTGTGTCATCTCTGGGGATGTGTATTTATCAGGCTACAGCGCTGTACTAGTTATGCAGACTCTTGTCAAATTTTGATGTGGTTAATGAAGGTGTATTTTTTTTTTCTACAAAACTCGACATAGGCATTTTATCAATTTTCCTTGGGGTATGTTATAATCATATAAATATATTTTCAGGGCAGTGTTATGTAATAAATAACCCTCACCTAAAAATAGTGATAATTGATTAACATTGACTCTGATGTAGATGACCATGCATTAAGGGAAAAATAGTTTAAGCAGTATTTTTTCCTACTTTGAAATGGTTTTGAGGGAATGGACCCTTAAATATTTATTTTTAAATCTTTCATTGTTTAACTTTTATAATTGTGCAGGTATTATTCACTCAAGAATGTAATTGTTGATTGCTTTCTCATCTTTGTTCTGGATTTTGTTATTCATAGCTTTTGTTTGTTTTCCCTTAATAAGAGGTCTCCTATACTGTTCTTTATCAGAATATGTGGTGACTATGTTTTTACTGCTGACCTTGACGATATTGGCAGTGAGATTCACAGTGTTGTTTCAACTTGAAAATTAAAGCGTGAATAATAATTTTCTGTGCTATAATTTTTCTTGAATCTTTCCCCAGCTGTAATTAGCTTTAGTATCTCATAACAGCATTCCCTTGGCTTTGCCCCAGGTTATCCTGGTAGGAGAGGGATGGCTTGCACCAGCCTCCTTTCTGGCTCCATAGCTGGACCTAGACCTGGGCACTGCAGACAGACCCCACACACACAGTGGCCCCAGTGTTTCACAGGGCACAGATGATGATGCCCCAGAACATGTCTGCATGAAGTGCTTCGAGGAGGAAGAAGCCACAGCATCATCAGAAAGAATGATGGATGTGCAGATATTCTCCCATCCTACTGTCCGTTCCCTGCAGTCCAGGGAGCTAGGCCTATGAGGAATGAGTGGTGGGCTGGAAGAAAGAAATTTCCTGATGGACTGTGGAAGCTGTGTTTTGTGAAAGCCCATTTGTTTCTGCCACAAATAGGTGGAGATGTAGGGGCTGCAGCACAGTAGCTTCAATGGGCAGCACCAAAGTGGTTGCTATGTCCAAGAACTGGGTTCATCAGAGCCTGAGCAGGCAAATGAATATTCCATTTTCCTCTGCCAGGCCAGCTTCTTTGAATGTGTTTACTGAAAGGGAAGTGTTAGATGTTTTCATATCACTCCTTTGCCTTGGGGAATGGAAGGGTATCCCCGCTATGGATAGATATATTCAGGCCAACATATGACAAATCTTGTCTATCAGATATCGGGGTTTGGAAAAAAATCCATGTGCTTATTTTCACAGATTACATTCCAAGAGAAAATTTATCTTCCAATACCTTTATCAGTCCTGGCAGCATGTCTCTAAGAAAAAGAGACTCCTGATGCAGCTTTCTCATCCCAGCTGGATGGGAGTCTGCAATAGGAACATATATATGCTGGACATGTCCAGCATGAGTGGGCAGAGCAAAGAGTTGTGGTACAAGGCTGTAAGTGGGCAATATGACTCTTAAGCAAAGCCCTCTCTAGCTGGGCCTCTCCTGGGTGCATTGATCCTCTTCCCTTCTGCTCTTCTTCTTCCGTCCCCCACCTTCATGTGCACATACACATGGGACTGCTTGAAATCTGTGCAATACAGTCCAGAGGGAGTGTAGGCAATAAGTAGTTTTTTGCATGCTCTGCAAACCAGCTCTGGTTCTCAGGACACCATTGCACAAATTCCCATTTAATTTAGTCCCCTCCTTTTTTCTTCCATCCTGTTGCCCCTCCCTTAGTGTAGTAACAGACATCTTCAGTCTCACGTAATAATAAACCCACTGTAATGAAAACCCTTCCTCCAGGGCATTTATACATAAGCAGAATTTTTTGGTTAAAAACTAAATTGCACACATTCAGCAACTGGGCTCTAAACCCTTAGCTAAGAAAAAAGAACAGGCCTCTTCCTGAGCTATAATAATATTTCCTTTGGTAATCGGTGGAATGTTGATTTTAAACTCCTGCAGGCCAGAGCTGATATCTCACAATCTGTTGCAGCCCTCGTGTAAGTAACCGACAGGAGCAAATTCACAGGCACTACGCTGCTCTGAGATGATATGAATTGAGGTTGATCTTGGCGCTTGGAAACACAGTCCGACTTGTTTTGGCCAGCAGATGGCAGTAGAACACACAAAGCTGACAAAATGAGCTGCACAAGGATTAAAATCAGAGGGATCTGCTCGGGATCTTTTAGAAGTTTGATTAAATGAGCAGCAAGTTACAGGATTGCAAATACCAGTGTCAGTTCTTAGCCATGGCTGCAACATTACAAAGCTGTGTTAAGATGGCTTTCAAGTCTCATTTTTAAAAAAATGGGATGCATTGAAATGCTCAGAACAGGATAACACAAGTCCTTACATTGGTCTGTGAGTTTTTCTTTCGTTTGGTGAGTGATGGGAAAATCCACCTGGGTTCTTGAGTATTAAATAAATAAGTAAGGAGATCTTTGTGGTATGTTGTAGTTCTGATCTCTTTGATGGAAAGTAATTCACTGAAAAATCTGCAGCCAGGTCTCTTTACTGTAAATGGATTTGTTTCAATGTTTTATTTCTTGACAGTATCAATGCAGGCCTTTACTTCCTAATTCATATGAGAAAATTAAAAAGAAGACATAGAAATGAAGATTAGTAGACATTTTAGATATCTATTGCATAAGTAATCATTCCACAGTACTGTTGAAAGCAGATTTATTTTCTCCTTCTCTCAATTTATTCTGTAAGTTGCTTACAGTGTAAGACTTGCCGATCCCTTTCTATACCCCCTATCTTTATGCAGGATGACTGTGATTTGGATTCTGATCTTAGAGACTTAACCACAGAAAAGGGCATTAAGGATCATTTTGTAATAATGCCTCACTTGAGAATCTCAGTTTTTATAATCTTATTTCCTTATACTGCAGCTCTTCTATACTTTCTCAGTCTTCCTGTGACAAAGCAAGTGCAGTTGCCTAAAGAAGTGTACCGGACCCAGCCTGCTGCAGTGTTTGGGAGTAACACTATGGTAATTTATAACCACTAAAGTGATTCTCAACTGCAATCGTTTCCAAAAGTGCACAGCTAGATAATAGCGAAAATGGTTTTACTACCGTTTCCTTTATTTCTGATGCTTATTTTCATTTGTCAGCTTGTTGCTATTGTAACAAATACCACATTTTTCTTAAACTCAGCCTACAGACTAAATCTCCACTGTGATTCTCAGAAATAAATGCTTCAAAACAGTTTTAGTGGAAACGACAGCTAAACTTGTAGATACAAGATAAATCTTGAAATGCATACTGGGCTAAAAATTACTCTACATGCTAGAACAGGAAAAGAGGGAAGATTTTTTCACTGAATCACACACATAAAAGCCTAACTGCTTTCCACAGAGGTGGCCAGCCTGCAGGTGATGGTGGTAGTCACTGGCTGCTTGAAGGGTATCCACCACCACTGGATTGACTGGTAGAATGCAATAGTTCGGTTAATGTCTCAGATCATACATCGGAAAAAAGACCCTAATCCTGTATCTTTTCAGATTTCTATAGATGAATGTTCATTTTAAGAAATTAAAGCTTCAATTTATGCTACACAAAAAAATCCTCTGTATTTTTTTCTTTTGGTCTTCAGTTAACACTGAAAATTATCGCATCAAGTGCATTCCTCTTGTGAAGCTATTTAGTCAGGTCATTTGTTTTAAAGCATGATCTTAGGCCTTTGACCCCAGTCATAACCTGATTAAATCTGCTGTGCCACTTCTTCCTGCCATAAACTTTGTGTGCATTGTAGGTGAGAAGTGCCTGGAAAGCCAAAAGCAAGCTTGCACAGAGCTGATAAAAGACAGACTCTACCTAATCAGCAGCTTTGGGCTGTGTGGCTTCACTGACACTGGATATGGGACTCCATTCCAGAGCTTGATACTTCCAGGTTCATTCAGGTTTGCAAGCAGAATCCCTAACGCTGGACATTGCCAATAAGCCAGAGTATATAAACTATTAATATAAAGTAAAAGAATACTGTAAGTCATGTATGGCTTCATTTGTTATGATTGTAGCACAGGTTATGCTTTATCTGCATTAGTTCCTTTTGGGAAGTTTCTCCTGCTAGCAGGCTTACCTATTCTGTATCTGAAATCTGACTCCTACCTAAATGCTTACTTGACCTAGACATTGTGTTTTCTGGTATTTGATACTCAAGAACATCAGAAGGATCCTTTCTGAAAGGGTAAGAATTAATGTTTCTGCTGTTGCATATCATGTCCTGCTAGTCCTGTGGGGTGAAAATTATGTTTAGAGGCAAACTGAATTACTTTAAATATTGTTTCGAAAGCAAAATGGAGTTGTACATATGGGACACATTGTGGGTATAGAAAATGTAAGGTACCATTCAGTTAAATGTGGAAATGCATCAGAATAGGTCCAGGATTTCCATCTGCAAAGATGGAAACGGATGTTTAGAACACCTACAACAGCAGCTAATTTACCCTTTGAAAGAGTTGAAGTGTAAGTAGCAGAGTGGCTCTTCCCCACACACCATACCCAGGAATGCAGCTGACGTTGGTTTTATCACTGTGGGTTCCTGGAGTGCTTTGCCCCCTGAGCACAGCACCTCTGGAGCGTGCACACCGTGTGCCTGGATGTCCTGGGTATGGTTAAGTTATGGAAGAGGCAAGGAAAGCCAGTGTGGGCTCCTGTCTCCATCTTGTCCTTGACCATCCATCCTCCCCAACCTTCCAGAATCTATTATTCTGGGTTGATGATTTGGATTTTAACTATTGCTGTTTACGTATAAATTTCCTTCATTCTTGCCTGATTGAAAGAATGTAAAGTTGTAAATGTAAAATGTAAAGAATGGGTAAGTTTCAGCTGCTCTTACAGCTTGCTTGCCCTCTTGCTCTGATGTAGCACAAAGGAAACCCTCATGGAGGGGAAGATGAAATGAAGAGTTTTGATCACTGGTGAAAGCAAAAGTATGAAGAGAACAGGGCTCAGTTATTCCTACGAGTTGGGAAGACTAGAACAAGAAGTAACTGACTGAAACCACAGCAGGATATAAGTGATAGATAACCACGGGAGTAGCTTAACCAAAAGTAAGCAGCCAATGTAAGCGCTAAGGTCACTTTCAGTAGCAGTGCTCACTGTGAGATTCGATAACTGTCATTTAGAAATAAACAAATTGATCCAGCACCACTGCTGGCGAATAGATTCAAAACACTGCTGGATGGCCCTTTCAGCTCAGTCTGGGTAAAGACGAGTAAGCCCGACATAAAAATATTGGTGTATATGTGTTTGTGGGACCGCTGATGCGTCAGCCGCTGCCTTCTAGCCCAAACCTAGCTTCTAGCTTCAGACCTTCTGACCCACACAAGTGCTGAACAGCCAGAATTTAGGATCCCTGTGGACACAAATACTGTGCAACTGGGATATGGGAAACACCTTTGGTTAAATTTGTTGTCTGTCTCAGGATAGAAAGAGTCAGTTCTGAAATGGGTAAAGCTAAATCATCCAATTCATCTACTACAGCAGCCAGTGGGACACAGACACCCATCCTGTTCTGAATACCTAAAATCCATATCCAGCAAAAAAAGAAGTGAAGACCCAGAATCACTACACGAAGAGCACAAAAATAAAAGGATAATGCAAAATAAACACCACCCTCTTCCTCTTTTTTTTGTTTTCATTTCTTTTACTCTCTTTGGTTTTGCTTTTGTTTTGTCCTAGAGAAGTTACAGACCCAGGTGATGTGATGCCTGATGATCTGTTTACTTTGAAGATGTCTCTGTAATGTATCTTTCAGTGTACAGTTGCCTCAGCAGGTCTGGAGATGGATCCTAGGTGGGATTCCAGCCTGCTGGGAGAAGGAGCAGCACTCAGCTCTGCGTAGGAGGCAGCAATGTCCCATACTTCCATTTCTTCCTCTTTTGTAACGTGTAAGTGGAAACAGCAACTTCCTGCACAGCAACTGCCTGGTTCAAAGCACTGAGATACCACTGACTTACAGCGCAGCTTTTGGCCAACTTACAAATATCTGTTCCTAGTTCCCTATGGACCTGCCGGAGTGTATCTGTGGCCAAATCGAGTTCAAGAACTGCTGGATAGTGCAAAGACCATAATGCTCAAAGAAAAGTCAGAAAAGCTGTGAGAAAGGGCGGGAATAGTTGACCTGAATCCTACGAGGTTCATAAAATCATTTAAAAATTCCTTTTTGAAATGGGATGCATTTAATCTACTTGGATAACAACACCAAAAAGAAGAAAATTAATTCTGACATGGCCATTCTTTGCAGTTTCTAGAAACAACATTTAAACAGAGCCATAACAAGGCTAGGAGGGTTTTTTTTTTTACTCTGGAGACAGAGAACATTCATGGGATGTGGAAAAAAGCTGGAGCCCCAGAAAGCCCACATCAGAGCATGTTCCTAAATACAAGGATACCCAAAACAGATGCAAGATTTAACCTAAGGTGCACAGTGTTATGTCAGTGCTAGTGTTTATTAGTTTTATGATTCCATTTTAAAGCAGTGGTTCTTTTGATCCATACTAACTGCTGGGAAGGGAAAGAAAAATAAAGCTTACACAGAAAATAACAAAATTTTCTGGCTGGTGGACAAACCTTCACAAGAGAATACTGAAGCCTAATATGTTTTCTTTGACATCTTTGTTTCTGATAGATGTTGACTGAATTCAGAAGAATGAACAAAACCAGCTGGGGAAGTCGCTTTGCTAATTATTAACCCTCTAGGGAAGAGACTGAATTGGAAATGTGCATATGAAAGATTCTGGGAAAATATAAAAAATAATATAGATCTCTTTGGAAAAAAATATTTAAACTGTGGCTTGTATTTTTAGCAGGAAGAGAGGAATCAGTTTGTGATATATGACTGAATTCCTCAAGACAGATAACAATTCAGTCTTAGATTTTTTTCCTCCCTGTAGTATGCTTCAGCAGTCCTGAGGCTGAAATAAGTCTAACATTAAGAAATTACTTTAGGGTATGAATAGAAGTTATACATTTATTGTGATATAAATGACCACTTTGCAGCAATGAAATAGGGATTTTCAAAGCTGTAAAGAGGAGAGGAGCATCAAATGTCATACCATGCCTTAGAAAATGTTATTCTAAAAATGTAAATAACAAAAAGGAAAAGAAAGTATAATAAAGTTTGGATAATAGTCTCTGCTTTGATATGTTTATATCTCTTGCAATGTAGATGCTCTAATCTCTCTTCTACAAACTGGCCAGAGAAGTTGCTATATAGCATGTGTAGGTATTTTTCCCCCATTTCAGGGAACAGAAGAAAGCAGGAGTTAGATATGGGCATTATACCAAATTCCAATGTGGTTCAGTGTTTAACTTGTGGTCAGTCTTAGCTATAATTATAGCACAAAATTGACACAGGCAAAAAGGGATTAAAGGAAAAAATATCCTGGTATTAAAAATAAAGATGGGGGAAGAAATTTAGGAAAAACATTCACCATTTGCTTAACATCGGAGCTGGTTTTTCTGCTTGATAGTGTTGGTTGCAGCACAGAGACATCTGCTGTTAGCAAATAAGTGCCAAAATAGATGTAGCAGAATGTGTTATTGTTTACAACAAATAGATCATGGGGAATGCTAAACTGATTTTTGTTCTGTTCCTTGCAATTCAGTGTGTCGTTATTTTAGGTGTCACATCACTAGGGAAAAGCTTACCATTGCTAGGTAAGCCTTTTAAACTTGAGTTGCTTGACAATTTAATATCTGAGATGTGTATAATTTGTACTTGTTTTTAATGCTGTAGGTAGTATTACAAGCATAGCTGAAGTACTATCCAGTAAGCAACATAGTAGCTAGCAAAGTACCTTCTGAACTTCTCTTTAGTTGCTTTGACATAATTGGTGTGTGTGTGTGTACTGGCAGCTGTTACAAATGATGAACTGGGGTAATTATAAAGTGTGGAATTTCCAGAAAGATGCAAAAATCCCCTGTCCCTCCCAGGACTGATTTAAATTGCAATTGGTTATGTAAAGTGAGCACTTATTGTATTTTTGACAGAAAGCATTAAACTCAAGCGTCCCTGAGTGATCATGAATGACAATCTTACATATGTTACCATACACTTCAAGATCACAAGGGGAAATCCACACACTAGGACAGGAGTTAATGCAAAAGGGACCCAACCCTGACTCCTGCTGGTAAAGTGCCAGTTGTACGAGATGCTTTAGATTGTAGACCTTGCTACTTTCATCCTGCCCTTGTGAGAAAAAACAAACGGCTAACCAAGCAAACAAATCCAACAGGTGTTACATTCAGCATGTGTGGGCATGCATCACTATGCCTTTGCTTAGGAAGTTACAATGCTAATAACAAACAAGCAGACCAATGACATCAGAGCAATGGTCAGTCACTGAGTTATGAATCAACCAGTCTTCATTTCTCTACTTCAGAGAAAATCTAGGCAAAGAGAAAGGAATAGCCATGCATTTTGCTGTTGTGCTGTTTGGTGGCAGGTACAGGCCAAAAGGATTTGCACAATGTTAGGAGTTGCGGAGGTCCAGGCTCTATTTCCTGGTTTTACTACTATCACTCTTTCATCTTGGCCAACTAACATGGGTTTTGTTTTGAATATTCCATATATAAAGTGGGGGTGGAAATTATTCTTTGGTGGTCTTCTAGGGAGAATAATTGCCAAGTACAGTGCAAACTGCAAAAACAACACCTTATTACTACGGGGAAACCCCCTTGTAGTAACAGTGTGAAGTTCCTCATTCCATCACTGTTTCCAGACTGCTTCTGAGGCCAGACAGATACATGTTTTGGCAGAAACTTGTTGGTAAAATTAATTTCCAAACTCCTTTTTTCCAGCTAAACTTGAAGTAACTTTTGTTCTCAATCCAGGCTAAGAGCAGTTACAGGAGGCAGCTAAAATGACAATGTAATGAAATGAATAAAGCAATTCCATTTTCAGTTATGTATGGGGTTAAAAATGTGAGATTGCCATCCAAAACTCATTTCATTACAGTGTTGTTACAGTGTTGTGTTACGGTATTAACAGTCCTTTCAAAATCCATGGTATTTTTTGTAAAAATGAACTAACTGAAGGTAACTTCTGTTTAAAGTGATCTCTGGCACTATATTTGTGTTTATTCATGCTTTCTTTTTATGTCCAATGCTTGTGTTTAAACGTGTTGTATTAGGTAAGTAAAATATACTCTGATCTGGAGTCTTCACTAATTTTTGCTTTTAAAGTAAGTCTCCTGGCTTCCCTTTTTCTTGTCCCTACTTTGCCATGTCTGTCATATTCTCTCTGACAGGGCTGGTGGCTATAAAATTGTGTGGGAGTAAAGGTTAAAGATAAATGCTAGACTTAAGAAATATGGTTATTGTTGCCATAAGGATTTACTGTGAAATTAGTGGTTGGATCATTCTGTTTTAAAGGTAGGATAACAATTTCATTCTGCATCCATGCCTGAGTTAAAGTTAAAATCAATACACTTTTAGCACTTTGTCTTTCTGAAGACTTCAGGTTGTCAAGTCAAGAGCTAGATTAATAAGGGGAACATGGTCTAACCATTGGACTTTATACCAATAAGTAAGCATTCAACAGGTCACAATGAGAATATGAGTGCAACTGTGCTCCAGTAGTAGCAGTACTCATTTGTGGGGAAAGGGAAGAAGGAGACCTAAATTCCAGTTTATGCTTCAATAAATATTTCAGTGTCTTGAATAAAGTGGATCTGCTCCACAAGGATACACTGAGAACTTGTTTCAGTCTTGTAGTTACTGAATTAATTTGGATCAATGTGGGTTCAGATTTGTCTTAGAAAATGGGACTGCACTTGAGCCTTTCACAGCAGAGATGCCCAAATTGTGCCTGTATTTGTTAAAAAGAGGACAACACCTTCTCTTTCTCTGTCTGGAAACTTTCCTAGTGGACCAGTCCATTGACAAAGTTTAGGGAAGTGAGAAGCTGAATGACTCTGCACTGCAAAACTTTGACATATATATCAGCAGCAAAAGGAAGCCTAGGGAAAATGTGGGCCTGCTGCATGTGGGGTGGTGGTTACAAAGGATGTGGAAAAGGCAGAGGTGCTCAATATCTTACTCACCTCTGCCTTTACTAGAAAGATTTGTTTTGAAAAATCTTAGGCTCCTGAGTACAGTTGGAACATCTGGAGCAATGAGACTTTCAGTAGAGAAGATCAAAACACTTAAACAAATAGGGCACAGAGGAGTCCATGGGACCCAATGGGCTGCATCCACAAGTGCTGAGGGAGCTGGCAGATGTCATTGCAAGGCCAGTCTCGTACCTTTGACAGGTCACAGTGATCACAAGAAGACTGAAGGTTTGATGCAAATGTCATGCCTACCTTCAAGAAGAAAAGGATGGAGAATGTGGGGAACTACAGGCCAGGCAGCCTTACCTTGATACCCAGGAAAGCGTTGGAGCAAGTGACTCTGGAAACTGTTTCCAAATGTATTAAGGACATGAAGATTACTGGGAGTCATCAGTATGGATTTATGAAGAGAAAATTGTGCCTGACCAACCTGATAGCCTTCTATGATAAAATGACTAGTTTGATGGACAAGGAGAGAGCGAAGCATATTAATCATCTTAACTTTAGTAAGGCTTTCATCACTGGTTGTCACAGTATCCTTATTAACAAACTGTTAGCTAGACAAGTGGACAGTCAGGTGGACTGAAAACTGGCTGAAATGCCAGGCTCTAAGGATTATGAACAGTGGCACAAAGTCCAGACGGAGGCCAATCACTAATAGTGTACTCCCGGGGTCAACACTGGGGCTAGTATTGTTTAACATCCTCATTAATGATGCTGGCTGATGAGAGAGAGTGCACCCTCAGCGAGTCTGCAGAGAATTAAAGATTGGGAGGAGCGGCTGACACACCAGATGGCTGTGATGCCCTTTAGAGGGATCTTTACAAGCTTGGGAGACTGGTGAAGAGGAATCTCTTGGAGTTTAACAAAGGGAAATGCCAAATCCTGCACCAGCTGAGCAATGTCCCCACACATTACTAGGGGCTGGGAAACAGCTTTAAAGAAAGGACCTGGGAGTCCTGGTGAACACCAGCTTGAACATGAGCCAGCAAAAGGTGAACACTGCAGCAAAGGTGGCCAGCAGTACCCAGGGTGTTGTAGAAGGGGTGTTGTCAGCAGGCTGAGGCAGGTGATCATTTCCCCCTACTCAGCACTGGCAAGACACATCCGGAGTGATAAATCCAGTTCTGGAGCTCCCAGTGCAAGAAAGATATGGAGAAAATCCAGCAAAGAACCACAAAGATGATTAAGGGACTGGAGCACTTTTCATGTGAGGAGTGACTGACAGCTGGAGGAGAGAAGGCTCAGGGAGATTTTATCAACATATCTAAATACCTAAAGTTGGGGAAAATACAGAATATGGAGCCAGACTGTTCTTGGCATTCAGTGAAGGAACAAGAGGCACAAAGTACATACAAGAAATTATTCACACACAGAAGAAAAATGTTTCTTACTGTAGTGGTGGTCAAACACTGGAGCAGCTTGCCCAGAGACATTTTGGAGTCTCCATCCATGCAGATATTCAAAATGCAACTGCATGTGGCCCTGGGCAATCTGCTCTAGCTGACCCTGCTCTAAGCAGGGGTTGCACTAGACAATCTCTTTGACTTAGTCTCTTGGATTCACTTCAACACCATCTGAGTATTTCTTAGAGATTCACTGGCTGTAAAGAGATTTCTAATATTTCCAAAGTATGTGTATGCCCATGGGACCTAAATATAGGCCACAAGTTCCTACCAGTTCACTGCCTGTGATAGATCCAGCCTCAGGTTTTTCTGCATGGCCAAAGTGTTTCAGCACTGTGAAATACACACAAACCTTAAGAAACTCAGGGACTTCCTAGAGTGAAGTGCTGCTGTTTAATCGAATATATGTAGCAATTGATGTTCTAATACTATCTATGGGCATATTATTGCCTTTCAAAAAGAAAAAGAAATGTAGATGCACTCCTTAAAAGAAATGGGGCTATTTAATTAACATTAAATACAACACTAACTAGAACTCTACATGCAGTTGCATTTTCTTCATTACTATGACCTTTTCTTCATTCTCTATTTTTTTTTAGAATTTTGTGATTTATACAAGCATCTTGAGGATAAAGAATTGTACAATTCAAAAAGCGATAATAGTACTGGTTTGCTATTTTAGTGATTATATAGTATTGCTATCTTTTTCAAGACATAAGTCTTCTGTAAGACACCATAAAAAGCAGGCTTACGCCTTGACAGCCTCAGCAAAGGAAAGAGAGTGGCCTCAAAATCAAAGCTAGGAACAAGCTGGGCTTGGACATGACTGATGATCTCTAGAGTGGGAGTATGTCATAGACAAGGTGATCTCTGAAGTGACCAAATCCTGAATGCTTTATAGCTTAAAATCTACTCTGAAGTTTTTGTCTAGAAGCTTATTAATGTTTAGTGCATGTGTAGAGCACTGCAGATCTGAGTCATAACAATGTATGCTATTCTGTACTATCTTCATCTTCCATATTCTTCCCTCATATATTCTGCATCAAGCACATGAAACCAGCTCACTGGTGATGAAAAGCTGATAGCAATACTCTCATAGTCTCTCCTTGATTTACCCACAGTGTCAAGCACAGAATGTTTTATAAACTCATTTGTATGCACTGTCCACCCACAAACTTTATCTCAAGTTGTGTGAGAGTTGAGTCACAGACAGGTAGTTCTTGTTCAAGTCCCAGCTTCATGTAAACTGCAGGTAATAACAAAAGCTATTTCAGTTTCACTCTCAGGAACAGTAAAAGTAAGGTACAAATAATTTCTTTACAAAAAAACACCCTCAAATCAATATAAAAATGTGAATAGCAAGTTCCAGCTACAAGTGCTTGCTGATTTGTTCATTGAGTAGGAGCTTTCATCCAGATCAAGAAATTACCAGTGGAGCATATCAGCCAGATCACTCTTGTCTGCATGCTTGCTGACCTCATTAAAAAAAAAAAAAAGTTTAAATGCCTAGATGGTAAATACTGCTTTTAGAGAAGATGTGTTGGCACTGCCCAACTAGATCATATTTATCAAGGTGCACACTAATTCTATCCTTTATTGCAGTTTCTGCTGCTTTGCCTGGCACTGATGTTAGGCTTGCCAGCCACTAGCATTGACCATGCTGTCCCCTCATTTCCCCCGCAGAATGTTTTTTAGAGATTGCTGTCACATTGCCACCCTTTGGACACAGAGGAAGCATAAAGAGAAAGGTAAGTCCATTAGTAGATCTGCTATTTTTTATCCACACTCCCTTAGAAGGTTTGGGTGCCTGGGGATTTGTTGCTCTGCATACTTTGGATTACAGCCTTTCCCAGTTAGTACACTTTCACTCTCTGCCAACTCCCTCAGAAAGAAAGGTTCAAGTATGGGCATCATGCTTATTCCAGTGAACGCATGCAAATACATAATTCAGCTTCTCTAGAAATGTTTTGGCCTCTCCTCCTTTTTACTCTGCAGTTGTCATTTAATCCATCAGACTCCAGTGCGCTTCTTGGTCTTCATGCCTCTAAAGAAAGATTTAGTATCAGCTTGGATTTGTTTTTCTAGCTGCTGCCCATGCTTTTCTATTGTTCTTTCACTGTACTTTCCTTTAACTGTTGGTTTATTATCCTTTCTGTGCTTTTCATTTGGAGGTGACTTCAACTTCATGTTTCTAATAATCTGCCCTGTGGTGATATTATCTGTGTCCACTTCCTTCTACCGGTTCTCAAAAAGCTAATAGATGGCATGCACTGATGCTGTGCTGCTCATCCTTCAGGAGAGTCAGCTCCACATGTAAGAATCTACTGTTTCTAGGTGATCTTTTTTGTTTCCTCCTCACAAGCTTTCTCATTTCTATGTCTCTGACCCTTTTGAAACTGGGTACATCTGCTGTGCATGCTTAGCCTTTGTCAAGCCTGTGGGAATTTTGAATACAAACACAGGAATACCAACCGTGAGCTGAAAATGTAGGACAAGATCTTGCACATTAAAGTGAACCAAACAAAGGGCTGCATCTCTTCTGTGGCTTCCCTGTCGAACCAATCTGCCAAGCAGTATTGATGTAGTCTAAGGTAGTCTGTGTTACATTCCAATGGTGCAGGGTCCAGACAACACAGGGGTTACCTGAAGTACAGTTTTGATTGTATTTCCCACTGTCTTTGGCCATCTGACCTCTCTCATCATACTTTCTCTGTCCTGGACAAGCAGGCAGTCCGCAGATTACATATGCTCGGAGCTCATGTTTCCATCCATGCAGATTCTGTGTTACCTGCTGTGTTCTTTCTTTGTTCATTGATTTGATTTTAAGATTTGACTAATAAATCTCACTACCCTATCATCAAGAGAGGTGTCTCTTATCTTTGTATTTTATGTTCTGGTACATGTGTCTAGCATGATTATTGTCTTTGTGTGAGACTAGGCATTTAATGCCTCCCAGTTTATTCATTGGATTTTTAGCATTTGTGTAAATGTACATGTTGTTGCAGTATTAGATTCCTTCTTTGTTTCTCATGTGACAGGCACTCTGTTTGTTTTTCCATTCTTTATTTCTGCTCTTTGGCCTCTCCTGCACTCAACAAGGCATAATTTCTAAGCTTTTGCTAATGGCATACTGAACTGTGTGTTCCCCACACCTGCTGCTCTTCAGTTTATAGCTTAATCAATCACAGCCTTAAAATGCCAGCAGTTTATCCCCCAATGAGTCTACCCTTTCCACTCAGGCTCTTTTCATCTCAGAAGTGCTCCCAAGGCCAGATCAATCTGAAGACTTTCGCTGTCCTCTCAGCTGTGTGTTGAAAGCTTACCTCTTTCTGGCAACACATAAGGCAGTGGGGGCATTTTGAAGAGTGCCATCAGAGAGTGTCTTGCCTTCATCTTCCCTCCAACAAGTTGAATTTTGCTTCTAGAACATCATGTGAGACTCAAAACCACAGGCTCTTCCCCAGCAGTGTTCTGCTTATCATGTTTAAAGAATAAAAAAAAAGGGGGTTAATTTAAATTTGAAAGCTCTTCCACTTGAATTAATTTTTATTTGCTTAAAAACTTCTCCCAAATTATAACTGATGTTCTTTTAAACCATTCCTCCAAACTAAGTTTTTGCAACAAATGTACTGTAGTACAAAATATTATCTGAGTTGCCAGCTCCCACAATCATAATTTGAGTAATAATCCTACATTGGCACAGTAATAATAGAAAACAGCTTTTGAGGAGATTGAGCATATTTACACTGCTAGCAGAACTACAACACTGAGGCACAATTTCCATTAAAATTTCACAGTATAGGTGTCAGAGACCCTTTTTTAAAGTGCTACAAAAGAATATAATTTCCCACTTACTTTATGATCTAAAATGATTCTCTGAATGTTAACGTACTGCTTGTATTATTTTGTTGTTGTTCCAGGAGCATGCAGAGACTCAGCAGGAGTCAAAGCCAAACCAGCACACAGAGAAAGACATCCTCTGCTATCAAAAGACAAAGATGCGGTGTGGATGTGTCCACACTCCTTTCTTCATCTTATTTCTCAAAGCTGTTGCTTGTGTTTCAGTGGGTCTTGTCTAATCTGAGTTTGAACACGGAGCAGAACAGAGTTGGAGGTCGAAGTTGGCACCGTCACATTTGAGTGAAAAAGGAGGTTGATATTAGAAAAAAAGGTTTTAATTCCTTTTCTTTCTGGACTTCATCTACCGTGTTTCTGTGTAGTGGAAGAAACCAAGCAGTCTCTAAAATGTTATAATATCCAGCCTCTTTATAATGACTGATGACATTTTCAAAGAGAGTCATATGTAAGGATTCCTAACAATAATAAACCCTTCAAAAACAATGAAAAACTCAAAACCTTGGAATATGTGCCCAAGATTCATACAGAGATTGTTAAAGAGATGTAAGAACTGCATAAAAGTTCAGCTGAGAAAGCGTGTGATTTCATCTTGAGTTTACTGTGCAATACAACAATTTCATAACGTGCAAAAAGGTTAGGCAGCCTCCACTGAAACAGGAAATCTAAAGCAACAACAGAGACAAGTTATTTTCCTTTGTGTTCCCTTTTTGCTAAAATCTAAATAATCTCTAACATTGAAAAATAATTAAGGCCTTGACATGCAGTTAAAAAGCAAGTTGGTGAACAGAATCATAGAATCATAGAATGGTTTGGGTTGGAAGGGACCTCAAAAATTGTTCAGTTCCAACTCCCCTGCCATGGGCAGGACAGGGACACCTTCTGCCAGACCAGGCTGCCCAAGGCCCCATCCAACCTGGCCCTGAACACTTCCATGGAGTTGGCAGCCACAGCTTCCCTGGACAACCTGTTCAGAGAGTAACAGACTATGTGTCCGTGAAGAAAAGACCATCCAGGTGGAGTTAATGCAAAACCAAGTCAAGGTTATTGCTTAAATATCTCATTGGATATGATCTCTCCATATCCAAATCAGTTGGTGGATGCAGATGCTTGTCACTCCTCTTTGAATTTCAGTGAATTTGTTTTTCGTGGCCATGTTTGGGGGTTAACTCAATCAAAACAAACTTGTGTACGTGTCAAAAAAGAACCACTTAGAATACAGCCACACTTATGGTAAAAGTTGCAATTGTTCATTCTTCTATTCCATTAAACTGTCTTTAAATATGTCCACAGCTTATATTTCTAATGGTTTGCAGACACATTACTCAAACCTGATCCATGTTGTAATATTAAACTTGGCAGCAGAGTCTAGATAGGACTGAGACCTTGGTCTGCTTGTGGCTTAGTGGGCACCATCACTTTCTTAGAGAAAGTCCTTTGCCTTAAGAAATAATTCTACTCCTGCAATTCTTGAAAGTCCTCATTTGTTTGGTGGAGTTTTTTGGTTATTTGGTTCATTGGGTTTGTTTTTTTTCTGTAAGGGCCAGGGTACTGCAAGCACTGATGTTGCAAGGTGGAAAAAATAATAACAGTTTCAAAGCCACTTCTAGGGGGAAGCAGACAAGAGCTGAAATCACCACCTACAGAGCCCCTTCCCACCTCTGGGAGATGCTGGAAGTAGAAAATCCTTTTCTAGCATTCCTTTTATGCTCACTGGCATGTGGATGTGATCAATCTAGCCGGAAAAACTGGATTACGATGTGTTGATTGTAAAAGTGGGAGGAAGGCTGCTCATGTAAAGGATGTGTTTCATGTGGTGAGCAGAAGAAAGGTGGGGTGGAAATTCATGGATAGAGAGGTGTTGACACTTTCTGCAGTTAGTGCTATTGTTATACACATAACATATGGGCATAAAAGCAAATAAAATATCTATTGATGAGCAAGAAAGAGTCCTGCTAGGAATACAAGGCTCTCAGTCATGATGTTGGCACCTTGGAAGGCTTTTTTGACTGGAAAGGCAAAGTAATCTGCTTGGAAGCAAGAGAAAAGACACTGCTGTCAGCTCTGTGACTGGGTCCCTCCTGTATCTGAAATTCTGTAGTTGGTTATCTGTGTAGACATGGCTGAAGTTTGCTCTGCTACTAGTGCTGTTTTGCCATGAGCACTAGGTATTTATGGGGATGTGATAACATTTGTGATTTGCAATACAGAAATCATTCACCAATTATGCTATATGTAATGCTGCTTCATGGCTCTCATTAAAAGCAGAAGTCTCATTGACAAAGCTAGGATAAATCCTTTAAGAAACAGGCTTTGGTATTGCTATGAGTTTGATAAGCTTTGGTACAAAACCACTTTTTCAGTTAACAGAAAGCTGTAGAAAATTTTCAAAGTTATCACTTGACATTCACTGATTTTGATAGTTCTGGCTCTGCTCTTTCGAAAATACTCATTTTGTTGATTGTTGGTTTTGTTTGTTTGTTTGCAGAGTGATTGCTCCCTTTACAACCATCTACGTTGATGAAATGTTTTTAATCCTCTTTCTTTAAATCTGGCATGATTTAAACATGAGTGACAAGAGGAGGACAAGGGTCTTCCACATGAGAGTTTGCTGAGGTCAGAGGATGAGCAAATTCAGAAGAGGGAATGTTGTCTGAGATATGGCCTTTGAAAGCTTGCTCCATTAGGAAGAGATATGTGAGTCAGCCTTGTAATGGATATGGGGGCTGGCTTTCAGGTTAAGTTGTGTAGTTTTCTGTTTGAGCTCTTGGAATACAACAGACTTCTGGGAGCATCCTTCTGCAAGGAATATTTAGCCTTGCATTTGGATGCCACCTACACTGCCCTGGCAAAAGGATTTTTTCCAGAGCCCAGATCCTTCTAATTCCTCTAGCACCACTCTGTGCATCAGTGTGTCCTACAGAGACCCATGTTGTCATGGAGGGTTTTGCCCTGCACAGGCTGCCAGGTAGACTGACTGTCCTTTGCCTCAGTGGGGGAGTGCATGGCATGGGAGTGTTCAAAATTCAGTTAGCCATAGGGACACCGTGCAAGCCCGCTGAAGGGTTAACCACCACAACTTGCAAATTAGCTTTCATAGGTCATTTCCACAGACCACAGAACATTGTACTGCAACTGATTTTGTTGTAGTAGAAGATAAAAGAAAGTAAAGAACAAACCCCAAAGTGAGTATTTGTGTTCAGGTTTTTTCTTTTTTTAAAATGCTCTTGATATAAAGAGCCTGTTTAAAAACTACTGTTTACATGTAATTTTTCAATAGCTTCCTATTTTTTAAACTTCTGTCATTGAAACACTTCTTGTTTCGTGTACAAAGCACTTTAACCAAATAGTTCTGCAGGTGTGAGTCTTTATACTCTTTATCTGTCTGCAGTTTGGCTGGGGGCAGAGGGAAGTGGTATATTTTTAGTGGGCTCATCAGGGCTGTACATCATGTGTCTCCTCGTACATTAATGTATGACAGAGTTCAAGAGCAGGGCACGCACATATACATAAAACTGCAACTAAGTGGCACCAGCACAATAGTGATCCTTCCTATCCTTGGGTGTCCTTTAATTTTTGAGTCAGGATCAGAGTCTGATCCTGTATAATCTAGCATGGTATTTTATAAAAAGATAAACAAAAGAGGACCTCAAATGGGAAGTGCATATTGGAGAGCATGTTATATACATTAAGATGTCTTAAGAGAACCACCCCTCTATTGATACACATATTTGCTGTTACATGTTTGGTAAATAGGACATTGTCAATTTCAGAGTTACTGGTTGATGTTCAGTAAAAGCACTGCACTTTGTTAGTTTCAAAGTTCAACTCTTTACTACTTTCCGTGCCAAAACTGGGACAGTCAGTTATTACACTAAAAATAGCACACATTTGGAAAGATTCTGGGGGATGCAGGGTTCACACCTACTGCTTCTTGTTATGATGTTTTATTTTAAAAGAGATACACCATTCCACCACGTATTTAATTTTAGTTTTAATAGCTTGCTTTTGTATCAGGCTCATCAGTGGGGAATTTCTGCCTCCCACTCTCTGGAGACTTCAAAGCTTTGCTCTTCCAGAAAATGAACTGTTTCTGGTAGCACAGTTTTGATTTTGCTGCAGGTATGGACCCCTCTCTGCCTGAACCCGATTTCTGATTTTTCAAATAGCTCCTGCCTTGGCAGCCAGGTCTTGCTCTGCAGTTTCCAGCAAAAGAGAACTTTTGCTCACTCACAGATGCCTGGTTTTGTTCACTGTCTTTCCACTCAGTTCCCAGCCCGGCACACCCTCAATTCCTGCATTCCCTGAGTGTGATGGGCATTTGAAATGCATAAAACAGACTGCACACTGCAGTTCCCATCTTTATGACTTTTCTTTCCCTGACCAGCTGCTCCTCAAAGTCTAATCAAAATTGATTTTCCTAGCTAATAATTTTTGTTCTTGCGACTTCACAAACGCTTTCTTGAACAGCTGGGATTTGAGCTATACAACCTTTTCAGGTCTGTGCCAAATCACCCAACCTGCAGCTATAAACAGACGTGGCTTAATTTTACATACTTCCTGTCAGTTTCCCTTCTTTTTCTTTTCCTCACTCAGGCCAACTGGATCTCTGTGTCTTTGCGGGTTTATTTTTGGTGTCTGTGACTTCCGGCAGCCAGCACCATCATTTTCTCAGGAACAGCTATTTCATCTGCTGCCAGTCTCACCCCCCCACTCCCTCCCCACAGATCAGACCATTGCAATTTTAGCTCCTAACTACCAGAAAACTCCTAGAAAGCCTGACCAGGCTGCCTGGCCCACCTCTGTCCTCTTTCCAGCTTCCCAAAGCTCCGGGTAGCCCCCCGGGCACACCTGCAGGTTTGTCACGGGGAGTCAAGTGTGCCTTTGAGGGCTGTGGCTCCCCTGGCAAGAGCTGCTGCGGGTCAGGGTCACCCTGTGACACACGGGAGGGACCCACGGACAGAGAGGCTCACAGGGTGACTCTGGGAAGAACATTATTTCACCAGGGTTTCGGTATTTTACTTCAGTGCCTGTTATTATTTGTTATTTGGGGTTTACATTTTCTTTGCTTTTTGCCTTTTCATCACTTTTAGCGCTAACGCTTCCCCTTTCCCAATTGAACGTTTAAAATCTTTCTTTTAGTTTTAACTTTATCACGTGATAATTAATTAGGTCTGCTTTTCTATTTCTTTCCTTCATCTTCCTCGAGTTGTCTTCATTTTTTCCCTCCTTACTTTTTTTTTTCATAGAGCCATAAAATGGTTTGTGTTTGAAAGGACTTTAACGATCATCCAGTTCCAACCCACCTGCCATCATTTTCCTTCATCCTTTTTTACTTTCACTTTTCCTTTCTCTTCTCATTTCCCCTCCATTTACCCCGCTTTCCTTATCTTTACTCTCGTAACTTCACAGGCGACTCCCCTTTCCCTCCCCAGTGCCCCGTTCCCCGCAGCTCTCGTCCCTCTCCTCCCCCAGCTACCGCCCCCCCCCCTCCCGCCCGGCCACCGCCCCGGCAGGCGCGGTGCCGCCCCAGCGCTCGCCGAACGCCCGGGGCCGCTGCTCTCCTGGCAACACGTGACGCTCTGTGGGGCGGGGCCAATCCCGCCCGCCCGGGGTCCGGTCCAGCCGGCGGCGGGCGCGACGCCCCGGCAGAGTCAGCCCGGCAGCGCGCTGGCCCCGCGGGACGATGGCGCGGGCGGCGGAGCTCTGCCTGGCCGCCTACGGCCTCGTCTGGCTGCTCGTGTGCTGTGCGACCCCCCGGCAGCGCTCCGGTAAGCGAGACGCCCACCTTGCGCGGGCGGGAAGAGGCACTGTGTGGGTTGCGGAACGAGGGGCGCGGAGGGCGCCTCTCCGCCCCGGCGGGCGGGAGGGGTAGGCGAGCGGAGCCAGACAATTTGCCCCTACCGTTGCCGGCGAAGTCCAGCTGCGTGGAAACAACGTGGGAAACTTGCAAGGAGAAGTGAAAAGTGAAGGAAAAAGAAACCCTGGGGTCCCTCCCGGAGCGTGCGCTGCGCTCAGGGCGGCGCGGAGCCGGCCGCTGCCCCGCCGGCCGCCGGTGCTGCTCCCCGGGAAGGGGGGAGGCGAGCCCTGGGCTATTCCCTCTTGAGGAGAAATAACCCGGGCTCGGGCAGGTCCCTGCAGCGCTTTGGGCTGTCCTTTCTGTTCGCAGCTTTGCGCTCGGGGAGAGGGGAAGGTACTTTCCCAGCCTTTTGGAAAGCAGGTGAGAAAGTTCCACGTTGAGCAAATTCTCGCAAGCCAGAGCCGTTGGGTTCTTGAGAGCTTCTGGGAGGCAAGTTCACCTCTTCGCTAAATAGTTGCACCTCACTTACCTTATTCGACCTCAACGTGGAGTCCTGCGTTCGGTTCTGGAGTTCTCAACACAGGAAAGACATAGATCTGTTGGAGCGAGTCCAGAGAAGGCCACGAAGACGATCCGAGGACTGGAAGACCTCCCGTACAAGGACAGGCTGAGAGAGATGGGGTTGTTCAGCGTGGAGAAGGGTCCAAGGAGACCTTATAGCAGCCTTCCAGTACCTGAAGGGGCTACAGGAAAGCTGGGGACGGGCTCTTTATTAGGGAGTGCAGTGATAGGGTGAGGGCTAATGGTTTTAAACTGAAAGAAGGAAGATTTAGAAATTAGGAAGAATTTTTTTTATTGTGAGGGTGGTGAAGCACCAGGACAGGCTGCCCAGAGGAGTCATGGATGCCCCATCCCTGGTGGTGTTCAAGACCGGATTGGATGAAGCTTTGAGCAACCTGACCTAGTGGAAGATGTCCCTGCCCATGGCAGGAGGGTGGAACTAGATGATCTCTAAAGTTTCTTCCGACCCAAACCATTCTGTGAGTCTGTGATTCTACAATTTTTTTATATCCTTTGGCAGTAGCAGTCTCGGTTTTGTACCTGAAGATGTCAGGTGAAACTTGATAACAAGCATGTTGAACTGGAACAGTTGGGCACTGGCATAACTTGCTGTACAGAGAGGTTTGGTGAGACAGTATCAGCAGTTTTCTGGGGAAATGCTAAAAAGTGGCGTTCTTCCTGATGTCAGAACAAGGGCTGTGTGGGAAGAAGTGAAAGAAGAATGAGGAAAGGGAAGATGGGAGAAGAGGCAGACAACATGTCATAAGAAATTAAAAAGAAGAAGAAAGTCTAGAAAGGAGAAGATTAAGCAAAAAGCAGATGTAGTGCAGAAAAAGCTCAATGTATAAAGATACTGCAGAGCAAATTTGATTGTTAAAAAGTTTTAGTTAACAGAGAGGATGAAGGACATGGCTGGGTAAAATGTGCTGTTCAGAAAAAGTCTCTCTGGTACATGGCTGACTTAGAGATTCTTCTTTACAGTTAGACCAGCTCAATACTATTTAGGTACTATTTAGTACTTATACAGTGGAAAATTCATGAGGAGACTGGGAAATAGTGGTGAAATTCACTGCATAACATCACTGAATATTTTCCTTGCTGTTCAGCCAAACCTATTATTAAGTCATATTAGAAAAAACACAGTAGGAATGTGATTGACAGTGCATTACTATTAAATACAAAACACTACTCAGCAAATTATTTAAACAGCAGAGTAGTAGCCTTGTTGGTCTGGGACAGCTAAGGTCCATTTCAGCCTTGTTAATGAAAGTTTTATGCTGTGGGGCCATCCATATTGTGGCATGGAAATAGTTCTAGGGCATTTTTTTTTCTTGGTTAGTTTAAGATTACTGCCTCTTGTCATAGAGGTGCTCTTGTACTGGCAGAGGTGTCAGCTTGTATCTGTAGGGCAAGCCATATCTATGTATGCTATGCTTTGTCAACCTTTTCTTTTCCTTTTTAATGACAAGCTATGTCGCAGTTGAAAATGAAAGAAGGGTTCTCATATCCTTTTGAAAATGCTACTTCTAGTTTTTTTGAGGCGTCTTTGGTGGAGTATTAGTTCTGAAACTCTGCCAAAAGGAGTGCCAATTATTTTAGTAATACTATGTTTGCATCCTTAAACTGGTTCACATATCAGCCTGTCATGCTGTGTACTATATATCATACACAGTTGAAGAAAAAAAGTGCTTACTAAGTGAGGATTATTATTAATTACGTTTTATGGTACCTGTTGTGTGTTTGCAGATAGACATGAAGACAAGATTCTTTATCCATAAGCTAGCAAATTAAACAGGGGTTTGTCCAATCAATGTATGTTAAAATGAAAGGAAGAATTCTCATCGGTAGGATTGGACTTGGAAAACAACTTTATTTTAACTCCCCTCATTTTATAATGACTTTGAAAGAAATATTTTTTTTTCCCCACCATAAGTAAAGAATGTTCACTAAAGAGTGACAAAATGTACTTAAGGTGGCTTATATGAAAGAATATAACATACAATCAGTAGCTGCTGTACTTTTCTGGTAGCTTGCCCCAGAATGTGATTACACTTCTAAAAATGAACATCTTATGAAAGAGATACTGAATCGTACTCATACGTGAATATTTGTTTGTTCTTACACAGGCAATGATGCATTTACAATTCGCCATGATACACAGAACAAGTGTATACAGGTTAAAAACTCACGGATAATGATAGATGACTGTAAGGAGACAAGTGGAGCTTTATGGAAATGGGTGTCCCAGAATCGCCTCTTTCATTTAGCGTCCAAGCAGTGCCTGGGACTTGATATATTCACCAAATCACCGTCTCGCCTGAAAATGGTTGATTGTAACTCAGAACTAATGCTATGGTGGCGATGTGCTGATGCTTCCATCCTTGGTGCATCTCAGTACAAACTGACTATCAAGAGTCCCTATGTAACTGCAAGCATAAATGCAACAGACCAGTGGAGAAGCAACAATTCCTCCCATGATATATGTCGGTATCCTTACCATGGTAAGTTTGCATAGGTGTTTGGAGGATTTTTCTGTTTTGTGAAGGGCTTTTTCTGCATGTCTATGCCAATAAATTTCTTAAGATTTAAATTTCTTAAGTATGAAAAGACCGATGCATAAGTTAATAGAATGTTTTGCTGTAGAGAGGTACTGAAGTTCAAATATGAAACCTTAACCGCTTGTAATAAAAAGAAATATGCACAACTGCGGAAGTTGTGTTACTGAGTAGCTTTCTTAGCATGTTTAAATCATTCCTCCCATATTTCGCTGAGAACCTACTTAATGATGAAGTATCAACCGTGTTCTATCAGAACTGAAACTGTCCTCTTCACAGTGATGAAAATTGCTAGCTCAAATCAGAGCAGAGTTTGAGGATATTTTCTTTGCTGGTAGCCTGTACAGTCAAATGCAGTGCGTGCTACTTCTTCACAGCCTGTTGGACTGTCAGGGACCGTCTCGATACTTTGCTCTGGTAGTCTTTCCACTTGCCATGGAATCCAGTCTCATCTGAAATCTCATGCTTCCTGGAAGTAGTAGTGAAAACTTGCTTTATTGTATTTAAGAGCAAAATTTTCTTTGTATTTGAATTGTTCAAAGTGGCCAGCTTGACGACTTCAGTTTGAAATGTTTTCCCTCTCCTGTAGGTGTTGATTCCTAGACCCTTGTTCTGTAGTACTCTAAGACCACTTAGATTTTAATAAGACAATGTATTTATCCCTAACGTAGCAGGAAAGGAGAAACAGGTTTCTACTGTGTTATACCCCACTCAGCAGAAGAAGTACAGAAAAATATTTTCCTATCATTTCTTTCAGTTCTGACATTGCTGTATATTCTCTGTGATCACAAGATACCATGTTTTAAGGCCACAAGTGTGAATTGCATTCTTTTAAGTAAACTATGTCTAAGGAAGCAATGACATTGGTTTACTCTCCTTTTTCCCCCAAAACAATTTGTATCTACTTCTTTACTTTTTTTTTTTCCACTGCAGAGGTTTATACCAAGGATGGGAACTCCTATGGAAAACCCTGTGAGTTCCCCTTTCTGTATAACCAGATGTGGCATCATGACTGCATTCAGGATGAAACGCATACGGGTGGGAAATGGTGCGCCACATCTGAAGATTATACTCGTGATGGAAAATGGGGAATCTGCTTACAACCAGGCATGTTGGGTTTCTCAATAGACATTCTAAAAGCATTCTGTCATTTCATATATGTGTGGCTCCACCTTGGTGTAGCGCATTGCTGTTAAGATGGGTAAAAGCAGGTTCCTTTTCTGTTGAAGTGTTGACAGGACACTCGGCACACGCTCACTCTGCAGTGTATGTGATTACCAATATAAAAATCAGTATACCTTCAGCATTCTAATATTTCTTTTGAAACGTTACTGATGTTTTAGTATAGTTGTAGTTACAAGTACCTTTTGCTTCCTTTAAACAGAGGATGGTTGTCATGATATCTGGGAACACAATCCAGGATCTGAAAGTTGCTACCAATTTAATACACAGTCTGCTCTTTCTTGGAAGGAAGCTTATATTTCATGTCAAAGGCAAGGGGGAGATTTACTTAGCATCCAAGATGCATCTGAATTAAGTTACATACAAGGTAGGTGTAATTATTTGCATACAAGTATCAGGAAATCTTGATGAATTAACATGAAGTGAAGACAGCATTTTAGATTCTGCTTTAAAATTCTGGGTTAAAAATTGGTTGTACTTAGAATGCATTGGTCCTTTCATCTGTGTAGCAAAAATAAGATGCTAATCTCACTTCAGATTTTTTTATTTTTATCTATGTGACTCAAATGAATTGACTAGCTGTTGCTCATATTTATAATGAGGGCTGTCCCCAAAATCTCAAATAAGAGCCAGAGTGGCAGTTAGTGTTTCAGCAGCTTGTTGCCCGCTTTTCATGAAATCATCCTCACTGATGTTCAGGCTTGACTTGGAGGAATTATCAGTGTATTTTTGGTGATATAAAACCAAAGGACAAACATCTGAAGACATTGGGAGGGAAGACTTGTGTGAGTGAATTCCTCCTCAGTTCAAAAAATGCTGCATGTCCGATTATAGTAGCAATCTTTCTGCCCTCAAATGCATGCTCTTTCAGATCACATTTTTTCCTTTAAGGGAGTCAAAGGATGAGCATTTCATACTAATTGTTTTCTTAAAAAAACACATCTCCAGCTAACGATGGCATCGCTGACATCTTTTGGATTGGCTTAAATCAACTGGATGTTTCTGGAGGTTGGCAGTGGTCAGATCACAAACCTTTGAATTTTCTCAACTGGCATCCAGGTAATGATGTTTCTGGTGGTATTAACAAAATCAACAATTAAAAAACTAGTACTTTGCTTTGCTTTTCTTTTTTTCCCTTTTCCATCAGTCTTTGTCGAAATAATCATTGTTCCATTTCTGTTAAAAGTTCGGAAGCATCTTTTTCCTCCTAGCCACTGAATCTTTCTGCACTCATTCTATATTTATGGATGATTAGGTTAAATAATGTCTAAAAAGGTAAAACTTCAATAGTATCTTTGAAATCCACTTTGATAAAGAATCTACAGCTTCCCTAGCTGCTAAATTTCTCCTCCCACTGACAGAAGAGCATTGTCTTTCCTCAGGTATTCCAATTATTGATATATGTGCAGGAACTGATGTTACTTAGAAGCCTAATCTGTGTTTGTAAACTTCAAGATTGCGTAAATTTTGTTTCAAGGTGAAGATGAAAGATGTATAAAACCTTTGAAAAACCTTTTTTTAGTTTCTCCCAGGGTCCTAGGGGCACTGGAGAGAGTCTTATTGTTTAGAATTTTCAGCATGCATATTACTCTCGCAAATATGTCATGGATGTGTATATATGAGAATTCTGGAGCAATAATAATCAAGACTATTGAAGCTAATATTGTTCTGTCACTGAAGCTGAATTTGACCTTTTTAAAGTGAAAAAATAAGTGGTTTCTGCTACTGTTTTGAAAGATTTACTAAGAAACTTCTGTGAGATTTTTCTGAATGGAATATTTCTTTTGTAAAGGTTAAGGGCTTTGCTGCTGCTTATACTACTGGCTGCACCTTCTTCTGGAACTGTGATGACACTGTAGGACTGTAATGCAGAGCTAGAGGCTAGACTGTCCCAAGTTACAGTGGCATAATTTAGTCTACAGTCATGGCAGATGTACTAATGTCTGCTGCTCTTGTGAGAAATACTTACTCATATCTAACAGGAATTTTTCCTAGCTGGAAGTTGTGCCCGTTTTTCTTGTCCTTTTACTGTACATCTCTGGAAAGAGCCTGTTCTTGTCATCTTTGTACTCTCCCATGAAGACCTAAGATCCACCCTAAGCGTTTTTGATGTGAGGCTGAATGAACACAGTGCAGGGACAGCTGGGTTACTCTGTGTAGGACACAGTCTGGTTTGTGTTGGGGCTCAAAGAAAGAGAAAGCAAAAAAATACCATTGGAAAGGGGCTGCAAGGGAAGGAGACTGCAAAAAGAGTTCTCCTCTGTGATATTTTTAATTTGGGGTCTTGTCTCAGGTTTATGTTAAGGTGAGGGTTATGATTAGCGTTGAGAGAAAAAGTGCAGAGCTGTGTTTGGAGTGGGGCTGGAACGGGGCTGCTAAAGGAAACTGAGGGCTGCAAAAAGGGTTCTCCCCTGAGATATTTCTAGTCTGGCAAAGTGCTCAGCCAAAGGTTTGTTGTATTGTAAATTGAACAGTCCTCCTGGTTCTGTGATTAAACATTGGAAAAGAATTCCAGATTCCTTGATTCTGAAAATTTCTCACAGAAGAAACTCTGGGACCTATGGTAGGACAGGTGCCTTCATTCAAAGCAAGTTATGCTCTTCCAGTGCAAAGTGCTGTACTATGCAAAGTATGTTATTCTTGTATTGAAAAACAATAGAAAAAAAGAAGCAGTCAAACCTTACTGTTTGGTAACTTGTGCTCTTCTGTTTTTATTTGCTCCTGTCTGTAGATATGGAGAGTTCATCCCCGCTGGATGGGACTAGCTGTGTGGTGATGAATGCTGCCTCAGGTCAGTGGCAGAGTTACCATTGTGGGACTCCACTTCCATATATTTGCAAGAAGTCACTCAATGAACTTTCAAGCCTACCAGGTAGGACAGTTTGCTTCTTTGTTTCTGTGTGTTAATACGAGTAATATTCACTTATGGAGTTCCTTCCCAAGCCTTCTTAGGTGTTTCTGCCAAAACACTTTGGCAACAATTTTGGTTTTTTAGCAGAGCAGAAGCAAACTCTGCATCTTCAGTGTCAAGATGATGCATCACAAACAGCTTTCATTTTTTTCAGCTTTCTTATTCACACGTAAAGCATTTCCGAGTACAGTCCTACCCTTTCCATCACATTTTCCTTCATGGCTTGTGCCTCTTTCATGTGCTGCTGAAAATCTGAAACTGGCAGTTGCACCTCGAACCTTTACATCTCTGCCTTAAGCCCATTTTTCTCATTCTTGGTGTGTATTGACATAAAATGAGACCTACCTGGGGCTTGGATCAAACTCTGTTGAATTCAGATAGAAGAAGTTAAATGGCCTTACTATGCTTTGAAACCAGGCCCAGCAGTGGAAATCAGAGTGCAAGGACTTCACTGGATCCATAATAGCGCTTACAAGATATTTATTCTCTCCACCCTGCATACACATGCAGATGTTCAGTTTTTACAGTGTCCAGCTGTGGCATGTAACTGCTTCCATGTTTTTGGCCATTTATCTACACCTGGATGTCCACCCCTTCCCATGTCCATGGCCTGTTCTTCCATGTGTGCTTTGGCCTTAGCCAGTTTCCAGGGTTCATGCTTGTGGGGCTCTCCTGGGAAGACTTTTGCTGGAAGATGATTGTCCTTGGATGAGGGAGTACACTAGGGGTTAAGAGGGATGAATCGGTGTCATGGAACTGGAAAGTGTCATGGGGTGTCTCTGGCTAAGGCATGCTCCTTCCAGCTCCCCCAGGAGAGGTGTGTGTCTTTGAGGGGAAAAAAAATAGTAAGCAGTTTAAATTCAACTAAATTGGTCCAGACTTTTAAGTCATCCATTGAAGACCAGTTGTCAATTAACCATCATTATGTGTTCTCTGGCTCCTTAGTGGGGCATGTGAAGTTTTACCAGTGTTTATACAGTATTTTATTAATTAAAAAAAATAACTTTTTGTGATTGGAATAGTTTATACTGTGTTCTGAACCTGAAAGGCTGTTAGTATATACCTTCTTCAGCATGCATTAAAACCAGTTTGAATTCGTGAATACCTTAGTTTTCATAAGGAAAAATATTTAAAATTTAGCATTTATTTCATTGCAAGCTATTCAAAATTGGTCTTATACATGGTACTGCACATAGATAATAATGCCTTATAAAAGTGCAAACCCCTACTAGAACAAAACAAATTTTTGAAGCTGCTGCCCTACAGTGGAGTAACTTGACTTGCCTTTAATTGTTTTTGAAGTCTTGCTTATAATTGCTTCTCAACCTTTCACTTCCACCAAGACCAGCTTAAGGTAATGCATTGCAGTTTTTCACTTCCACGCCCACTAGCTTTTTTTCTCCTTCTGCCTACTTCATGTCCCTGAAGTATTACACAACCCAATAATGCTTCTCAGTCAAATCTATTTGCATGACTAACTGTGACCCTTTCTTAAATCGTTAGCCCTGAAGAGATGTGAACACATTCCAATTGCTGCATTTGGGCTGTTTTCAAGGTGCTGCCGGATGTAAAACGTGCCAGCCTTTTGCACTTGGCAGAGTAAAACAAAAGCCTCTAATTCCATTTCTCTCCACTACTAGAGTTTTGGAGACACTTGGATACTCACTGTGATTCAGGCTGGCTTCCCTACAATGGTTTTTGCTACTTGCTGATGAACAACCAGGCGCCTTGGAGTACAGCAGATGAGATGTGCAAAGCAAATAAGAGTAACCTCATCAGCATACACTCATTAGCAGATGTCGAACTCGTAGTTACAAAGCTTCACAATGGTGAGTTGGAACACTTGTGAAGATCAAGCACAAGTACTGCGTGCCATAGGTTACAAACCTCTTTCCATGTTCTCATGTATGATTGTCATAATCTCTAGCTTCTAAATGAGGGTGCTAATGCTGAGCTTGTGCCCAGGCTAGTGCTGAGTGTTGCTGTTTGGGTCCAAGCCCTTCGTGTTAGCTCTTGGTTTAGTTTGAGCTGTTTTATCTATCTACTGTTTATTTACTGGGCTAACGTACTTCTAGTTGCCTAATGACTTGTGTTTAATTTTCTCATTGAAAGCAAATCATAGATAGTTGGGTCAAAATTGTCTACAGGGTCACTGAACTGAAAAGTGTTATCTGTACTCTTTGGTCTTATGCTTTTGTCTGCACTCCAAAAATTAAATTTGGTAGAGCTTTTGCTTGTGTGTTCGTTATTTCTGTGTGGGTTTTATTTCTGTTTGTTACCTTTTCTGTTAAACTTACGCATATTCATGAATACAAGTTAAGAAACAAGATAATAAAAATGCATTATACTTGTCTCAAATCCACTTTCTCACTGTAAGAAAAAAAATGTGGCATCTCTGTTGTGCAGAATAAAGATAAAAACCTAATTTTGCTGATTTCCCATTCCTTTCCAATTAATTTGAATAATATTTTGAAACTGCAGTGTCCTAATTTTAAATTCCAGATGCTAAAGAGGAAATATGGATGGGTCTCAGAAATGAAGATGTACCAACTTTGTTCAGATGGTCAGATCATTCAGATGTGGTTTTTACGTATTGGGATCAGAATGAACCAAAAGTTCCTTTTAACAGCACTCCGAACTGTGTGTCATATTCAGGCGAGGTAGGAATACAGTGTTGATTCTTTTAGTTCTTTCCATCGTAGTAAAGGCAACAATGATGTGTGTGAAACTCAAGGAGAAGGGGTAAAACAGATAACTGATTTTATTTCATGAATAATCTTTAAAATACAGGTAATTTTTTTTTTCTACAAGCAAATTTCTTAGCCAACACTTGGCAGCTGTGTTCTGCAAAGAATGGAAGAAATTGCTCACAGCTCTGAGACTACTAGTGGTGTCAGCCAGCTGGTTGTCTTCATCACTCTGCATTTTGGGTTACTGTGTTCTTGCATGTCTGTGGCAGAGAGCGGGGAAGGATGCCACCCGAACTATTGAAAGGAAAAGCTGGGTTCAGTCATCTCGAGGACAAATCTGGGGCACCCTATCCTCCCAGTGTCTGTCCTCCCCTCTTACTGAGGTTACGGTACAGAAGCAGCAAGGTGTGGGTGTGGGAAGGAGGTCACAAAGATGAGTAAAGTGGGAAAAGCAGGCTGAATCTTATCTCCCAGATTCAGTAGAAAACTGGAACAAGTGTTTGCCTGCTGTCAGGCAGAGGAGTTCATGTGCCCAGCTCCTCTGAACTGTCTTCTCCCAGCCACTGCAGTAAGCTGAGCACACCCTCTGCACCCATTCTCTCCCTGATCTGAATTGGCACCACCCTGACCTTTTCTTCCTTTTTCAGATGTGATCCAGTATCCTTCCATCTCTGCATTTGCCAGCTTTCTCTCTCCCTTCCAAGCGTGCACCTATGCACATAATCCAGGGTGTCCTGCCCCCTCTGTTTTTGCTGGAGGCATATTAGCTTTCCCCCTTATGAAAATTCAGACCCTGCACTATGGAAATTGAAGAATTTTTAGAATTTTAAATTGCCTTTTTTTCCCTTTCCTTCTCACAGTTGGGACAGTGGAAAGTCAGATCCTGTGAAGAAAAGTTTAAATATGTGTGCAAGAAGAAAGGAGAGATTTTGAATGAAACAATATCAGATAAAAGTTGTTCATTGGAAGAGGTAACAGGAAGTCTGTATTTCTTTTCATTTGGTTCAGAAACCTATATAAAATAATTTATTTCCTCTAATTCCCATTTTCTTCTTGCCTGCACAGTAAAATCTACAGAACATTTTACCTGAAAAAGTATATTCTTACAGCATGAGCCAAATTTCAGATTATCCTAAGTAGGCTCTGGATGTCTTACCTCTCTGTTTATTGATGAAAATATTACGAGTTTCAACCCAGGAGAAAAAAATTGGTTTTACTAGACGTGCCATAGCTAATGCCATTTTTTTCTGTGGGTTTAGTTTTTGCTTTAAGTATATTTTAAAATATGTAAGAACCTTACAACATAAAGATATACAAGGATTGATAATTGAGGCTAGAGTTTTGTTACACTTCTCTTAGCTTTCATTTTTCTTTGTCTTGAATAAAGATGTAGAGTTTTTTTGGTTGTTTTGGCTTCCTGTTGATTGGTTTTTTCCTACAGTATAACATATTAAATCATAAATAAGACTTGAAAAGAAGTCTCTTCTGTTTTGAACAATGATGGAATGGTGTTACTAGCTACTTCAGAGGTATTTGGTTCAGTTTTGTGTGACATATTGCCTGCAAAAGGAAACATGTTTACCCCTGATCTTCCTTTCTGCACAACTTCGGGGTATTTTTACTCTATCTCTTCAGAAACTGCCAGCATGTAGAGTTATAGCTTTCTGTGCTTTTCAGATGCCAGTGTCATTTTTAGCCTAGCAAAGAGGTGTCACATCCCTTGAAATTTCAGTGTAAGTAAGTGTAAGGGAAAAGATTTAAGTAACAGAGAAATATTTTGAGTTCACAGATTTTCAGTATAAAATATTTTTTTTCAGAAGTACAGAAACACTAGTAATGCCCTTTTATTATTCCTCTGTTTGAATTCTGGCGTTCGTGGCACAGCATGAAAACTCCTATTGTTTTGAATAGGACTAGGCTGTCACCCTCGTGTTTGTCTCTCCAAATGCACATAGCAGTGAGAAGACTTTGCACAGTTGAGCAAAAACAGTGGTGTATTTTATTCCCATGGTTGCATTATTTGTTAGGACTGTGAATCTGAGAGTTAGTGGTACTGAGAGTTGGTGATACTGAACCTTGTGTGTGATGCACTGCCTTTCTTTCTTCTATGTGCTATGCCAGCTTTTGGGCGCTAACGGATGTTAGCAATGATTTATTTTCTCCTGTGGATAATGCCTAAATTAGGCTGTTATGTATAAACATGTTTTTCATTCTCTGTTCAGGGATGGGAGAGACATGGAAACTACTGTTACAAGATTTATAAAACAGAAGTTTCTTTTGGATCACAGTGCAATCTTACAGTCATGAACAGGTAAAGCACATTTCTGTAATTTATGGGCGTATTTTACATAGCAATCCTGGAGATATAGTCAGAGATTAAAATCTCTGTATGCTAATTAGTGGTTTATAAAGAAAAAATAGAGTAACAATAGAATTACTTTTGCAGAGAACTAGCAAACTGTGTTTTCCATGGTCTGACAGTGGTAAATCTACAGTGTAAAACCTTCTTGGAAGTACGTGAATTTGCAGCCTGCTGACCCCATGTTGAATAAGAGACTGCCTGGTCAGCCACTTGAACTAACTCATGTAATAATAGGCCTGTTTTTTGAATTGTCTCAGTAGTTTCAGATATCCTTCAAATATTGACACAAATTAATTTCTGAATTTTCAGATTTGAGCAAGAATTTATAAACAATCTAATTAGAAAACACACCAAAGTTGAAGAAAAATACTTCTGGACTGGTTTGCAGGATAGTAGCCAATCAGGAATATATTCCTGGGGTACAGTGAATGGGGAAAAACCTGAAGCAGTTACATACACTAACTGGAATTCCTTGCAACCAGGTAAATTTAACAATTAAAAAAAATGTAAGAATACTGTCATTTTACATTGAGCAAGCATTGGAGTACGATGTTACAGAACTCTAAGGATGAAATAGAACAGTCATTCAGAAATCTGGATTTTTTTGAAAACTAATCAATAGTTTTAAATATGTCTTTGGTGGCTTAAATCTTAGAGTTTTCAGGAGGATGCGTGGCCATGCCCAGTGGAAAGTTTCTTGGAAAGTGGGAAACTAAGGACTGTAAAATCACTAAAGCATTTTCTGTCTGCAAAAAATATATTGGGCTGCCCAAGAAGCCAAAAGTGCTTCCAAAGCCAACTGATCCCTGTCCCCCTGGGTGGCACAATGGATCTGGCCTTGCCTGCTACAAGGTAAAATGTTATTCCTATTAGACTTTAGTTGGTCATTTCTGTCTTGCAACAAGTGTGTGATTAGATATTTTGTGGCTTATAGCTGCTTTGAAGCATATTTCAAAGGTGTTTTACGCTGGGAAGAGAGATGCATGTTGGTTCACATTGTCTGCCTCCAGATGTTCTCATGCATCAGCCTGTGTTGATTCCTGAAAGATGCAGTGTGCCTCTCCCTGCTCCTCCATGGCCAGCTCTGCACATCAGAGTTGAGTAGCGTGGCAGCATTCATCCTGTGTTGACATCCCAGGAGCCTGGTGCTGGCAGAGGGTGCCGTGTCTGTATCCTGGCCTGCCTGACATCATCCGGCATGCAGAGACACCTGAGCAGGGAAAGAAAGCACTTTGCATTACCTTCCCTTGTCCTTTTCTTTTCTACGCTCTGGGAGTTTAGATAGGAGAGGTGGGATTTTCTCTGTTTTGAATATGAATATCTAACTTCATCTAAAAAGGGCAGCCTCAGTTGTATTTTTTGAAGTAAATAGTGGAAGTAAGCAGCCATGCTATTAGCTGGCATGGCTTAAGTTTGTGTGTAGAAATGCAGGCTTTTCCCCTCTTGTTAACAGTCAAGCCAAGTTAAAACTGAGGCTGTTCATTTGATTGTTTATTCAGTATTTATGGACTCAATATGCAGCATAGCTGTGCTGTGGCTTATGGGATGGGACAGGTGGCCGTGGCCATTTCTTGAAAACTCTTGTTGATAAACTGCAGCATGTCTGTGCAGAGATCCAGCTGATGGATTCTGCCTTGGACTGAAGTCAAGGGGATCAAGTGGACATTTTAGCTGAGGTATATGAGCCAACTATGCCACTCTGATACATGCAGGCAGCAAAGGATGTACCAAAGAGCTTTCTCCACCCGTAGCACACAAATGGGCCTGGTTTCAGGAAAAAGGGGGCTTTTTTGTTCACCATAAATTTGAAATAACAACATTTTTTTAAAATCTATAGTTTGACTTGCAGTTTTGGAGTGAGTTGGGTGTTGTTTTGTAAAATCTTGCTGGTAAAGAAAAACAGAGAAAACCTGCCATATGGAATACATTGCATTTAAAACAAATCTTGTCAGCTAAATTTCAGAGGCTGGCTGTTGTCAAACAAACTGAAAAATTAAATAACTGTTAAGAAGGCAAGCTCTCTTCCTGTGAAAATACCAAGTATCCATTCCTACCTAGGGTGGCCATATTTGAGTAGTACAGGAGTGTTTTAAAATGCTGTCACTTGTGTCACTTTCTGCTCTGACATTTGGCTGTTGTGAAGTTCTTCCATAGTGAAAGAGTGCTGCGAACCAGGACCTGGGAAGAGGCAGAAAGATTCTGTGAAGCCCTCGGAGGCCATCTGCCTAGTTTTAGTCACTCAGAAGAAGTCAAGGTGCTTCATTCTATCCTGAGAAAAATAATCAGGTAACAAACTAGCCACAGGCTAAAATTTTTACTTCAGTTGCATTCGGCACTAGATTGCAAATGCTGCTGACCCCAAATGGCAATGAGATTGTGTACGGTGACTGTGTTTCCCACAGTAAAAACGGCTGGATGTGGCATTTGAACTGCTGGTCACAGCCCTGCCTTCCTGGAAAATGTCAAGGGACTACAGCTTGGGCAAATGTTTTGCATCACTAGACGGAGCGCAGGAAAAGAGACATTTGCTGCAAGCATCTTCCATTACATGAATTTAAGTCTGTGTTGTTATAGTGAGTGTTTCTTTATCTTGAATTTTGGCACAACTGAGTGATAGTTGTTCCTGTTCTTTACTGATACATTCTTCAGAGATGCATTATTGTTTTAGTTTTTCAGAAAAGTCTCATCTTTATTTATTATTGAGTTTTCTGGTATTGACAAATAAAATACTACATAATTTATAAGTCTAAGGCTCTATTTTTAATCGAAGGAACTGTCACTACAAAGCTTTATTAGGCATTGGTGTGATGTCAGATCCTTGTGTAATATGTTTTTTTGATTGGCAGCCTGTTTTTTTCAGAACTTTTGCCAGCTTAAACTCAAGTGCTGCCAGTTTTGGGATCTAAATCTTTTTCGTCATCAAACTAAATCAGAGTTATTTCAGAAGCTGCCAACGTACAACACTGATTAAATTTTAAAACTTGATGACTGAAGAGATGCCTTCATGAAAACCCAGTGAACTTTTTTTAGATGTGCACAGATCATTAAAATTACTCAGTGTTTATGTTAGTGAGAGACAAAAACAAACTTGTATGCTCTAAATATAGATAGCTTAGCTTTTATAAAAGCTACTTGTGACCCCTTCACTAAAGTGACTGAAGTAGCTGAAATAAAAATTAGCGCAATTAGAAGCTTTGTTTTAGTGTACCTAATCCACTATGAAACATGAATAGAGAAGTAACTTATTTTTCTACAAGTACTTGGAACTACTTTTCAGCTTCCGTACTGTCTGAGGTATTAATTATAGTTAACGGCCATTTTTTTGTTAGGGGTTTAAAGGTGGAGACTTTTCCTGGCTTTCCAGAAAGTCAATTGACATACGATGATGCTTCTGCAGTTCTAATATTTCAGAAAACTCTAGCCTGGAAAAACGAAAATCCCAGTAATTCAGTATTATTCTACCAGAACTTAAATAAGGGGCAATATTTGGAGCCCACTATGAACTGATTTTGTGGTCAGTGTTGCAGTAGCTGCATGTGTCAATTATAACCCAAACCACAGTATTTTTATCAAGGTTAACCCCTTTTTAAAGCATTGCAGAACTTCCTGAACAAAAATACCCTATCTTTGATACTGACCAAAGTACTTCAAGTAATATTTGTTTAGATAATGTAATGAAGAATTTAAATGGTTATGCTTTTAAATTACTCGGATGTGGTGAATATTATATAAAGTATTTTGGAGATCAAGAGTGAAGGATGGCTTGTCTGAAAATAAACCTACTTGACAAAGGAGAGAAGAAACCAAGTGAATTATTTCACAAAAAACAGAGTTTAGGTAACTAAACTTAAGACAGTGTTAGATGTGATTAGATGCTGCAGTGCACTGGCATGCAGTTTGTCTGTATTCCCTGCATTTACTCAGTGCAAACTCCAACCTAAACTATTCATTCAGTGCACTTATTCAGCTTGGGGAAGGAGCCACACCTTGGCCTTTTTGGTTTTCGTTTTTTCCCTCCCCTCCTTGCACAGTTCTCCAGTGACTCATTGAGAACTGTTTGTTTTTAAATGTTAGCAAGTCAGTTTGGTTCACCAGGAAAAGGGCAGCTTGCCTAGTCCATTCCGTTCTTTACTCAGATTCCACCTTAGAGGCAAATAAGAGCTCAAATTGCTTCAGCCAAGTCGGGCGATTGCCATTGGAAAGGGAAATAAAATTTGCCTGCCAGCCTTCCCCTCTCTGAAAGGAATAGGAGATAACCTCTTTTCACTTTGAGAAACATGATATAGGCAGAACAGATCCAGTTCAGTTAATTTCATTCTTTTAGGATTGTTTTTTGAGCGTTCTGCAGCTCATAGCTGGCAGAGACGCTGGTCACGAGGAAACTAACAGCATGGGCCGGTTAGAAATAACATTTCAATGAGAACACCTTACTGGAAAAAAATCAGTTGTCTTTCATATGCACAGTGCTGCTGCTGTAATTGTTCTGAATCTAGAAAGCCTCACTAACACTTGAGTTTGCAAGAAAAAAGCTGTTGTACTCACCACACTGGCCAAACCAGCAATAAAGCTGAGGTGCAAGTTGCATTAATACAGCTTTCTCCTTTCTTCTGCTAAAGAGTAGATGGTTAGCAGGATGGCAATTCTGCTAATGGCAGTACCCTGTTACAGAGGTAAGAATAGGGGGTCAAATGGGCCTCATACACACATTTAGGCCAGCACCACCTAAAATTAAATGGTACCTTTAATTGCGCCATTAGGGAGTTGACTTAGGTGTACTCATGTTACTTCTTGTCAAGAACTAGGTTGAACTATGAGCTACAGTAACTTCGCTTAGGGTTTTGATCTTGTGTTGAAGCTGAACATAAGGTACAGAAAAAGTGCTTTTTCTATTTCAGAAGTTAGAATATGACAGTAGAAAAATTACTGGTTTATATTCCCATCATGTTGATCTAAACCATGTTTACCTACTCCTGCACAACACTGAATTTTATGAAATTTTAGTTCTGTGTGAGAGAAAAGCCAGTGGTATTCTGCAGTGATTGCTGGAGATTTAGGGTCTTTCATGGTTAATCAGTGTGGAGTCCATTGTAAAGAACAAATTGCACATATTTTTTTAGGTGAAAACCTCAGGATAATCCAGGTTTTTAGAGGCAGTTCTGGGATTGTAGCTCAAAGAATTGATACTGGTCTATAGGATGAATTTTAAATGCTTTGCAATGAGGAGACAGATGCCTAAATTACAAGCAAATTCCTTGCTACAAGCTTAGTTGCAATAGAGTGTCTTATTTCATATGCATCTTAAATAGTTGGCAGAATTCTCTTCTGTGTTGAGGTAGTACTATAATTTCAGAGGGCTTAAGCTTAAAAGCGCTATCAAGGATAGCATAGCAGTTATATGTCTGAACGGTTCCAAAAGAAGCAAAACCTGTATATGAAAGCGTAAGTGTCCAGTCAGCTGGAAGGTATTATTGTTTGCAGGGCAGCAGTTGTAAATTGAGAGATAAGCTGGTGAAATTCTTCACCTGGCCCATATTTTTATTATTTATTTATTGCATAAAAGGCAAATACAAATTGAAAGACTAAAAATTGCTCTAGTTCCTCGGGTAACTACTGCAGATCCTTTTGAAAGTAGTGTCTCAGATTTTCTTGTTAGTAGATATTCCTCTGTGATTATCTGTTGCTTAAACTGCACTGAGCCTGTGGGTGACGATTAGGAGGGAAGAGTTAAGCAATGACTGATCCATAATTGGAAAGAATAATCACAGAAAAGTAAAATTCTAAAGGCAAATTGCCAAAAGCCACTTAGCTACTTGACAGCTGTGAATGTTTGGCTCACAGTTTTCCCTCTGGAGCGATATGGGGCATTTAAGTGCTTTAAAGGCTCCACAGTAATATCATTAAAAGAGTAAAGACTATTCAGTATGATAAGATCACATTAGTGTGATCTCACTATCACACTAGTGTTAGAAAATTAATACTGGAGTTGAGAGGAAAAAAAGACAAACAAAAAACAAAAACAGAAATGAGATTTGGTGGTGGCTGATGCTTTTCTTCCTAATGGGAACCCTAACTGATAAAATGTTGTTGCCCGTCTTGGATTTCATGCACTTAGCCCATATCTCTAGACTAAGCTGTTGTTTGTTGGTGCTGCACTGCCAGCCATTTCAGGCTCAAATTAGGATCTTTATGGTGATGTGTGCAGAAAGGTAGTGGCGCAGTCTTACCAAAGGTTTTCTTAACATTGTCCCATGATTTTATAACATTGCTTATGAAGGTGAGCCCGAGTCTGGGTCCATCCTTCCTTGTAGTAAAGTCATTTTCATAAATTTTCCAAGTTCTGTCTTAAAATTATTAGGTCAGCGTTACTTTTTCTTGCGAGCCTTTTCCAAAGTCTGACCTCTGCTGGTCAGACATCTCAAATTTTGAGGCTAAATTTATTTCTGAGTTGTGGTTCCTTCAGACGCAATGGTCCTTTTGCTCAAGTAGCTCCTCTTCTTAGGAATTTAGTTTCCTAGTACATTGTAAAGAATGATACCCTTTCTTTATCAAGCTTAGACAAGAAAATCCTTAATTCTTGTTAATAACATGAACTCTCATTTCCTCAAATATCCCATATTTCTTCTCAGTATTTGGTACAACAGAAATTTATGGAATAGCCCTCCTGATATAGTTCTACAGAGCCTTTTACTGTGGCATCAAAACTTTACTATCGCTGTCAGACCACCTTGAAAGCCGTGCCTTATCACGGCTCTGTTGCAGCAGGGTTTCATGTAGCTTGTGATTTCATAGAAGACTTATAGTCTTTCTCGCCTCTGCTGCTTTCAGCTAACAACATCATTCATAAAAGTGACTGTTGCCTTTCTTGGGCAGGGTAGCGAATTGGAGTGAATTATAAACTTCAGTACCTCGCACAAAATTGACACTTAGAGAAGTAGAGGCTGCAGTACAAAACTAACCTTGCAGTTTGACTAGCAGGTACTTAATTTTGTTACAGTAGCGTTTGATTCATAAGCAATAGCAAAGGGTATGGTAAAGGCTGTTACTGCAGATTTAAGTATTTATGTTGCAAACCCTGTTTTGGCAACTTTGTATCTTGGAGCATAGCTGAAAGTTTGATTTAAAGCGTCCCCTGTTTATGAAAAATGAAGAAGTAAAATCTAGGAAAAAATATGGTTCTGACTATAATCCTGTAAAATGGAGTAAAATTTCTATTGCCATTCTTTCATACAAGCATTGGAGTAGGTGGTGTTTCACAAAAGTCTGTCTCTTTTATGCAGGTGCATAACTGAAATATATGCCCATGCCTGGTTTGTTTATATCACTGACAAACTTAAGGGTAATATGAAGCCAGTTATTCTGTATGAGTAGAAGTTTTTGTGTGGTTTGGAGAAGAATTTGTTTGAAGTGATGGTGTAGAGAGAGGTGACCTGAGATGGACAACAGAGAGAGAAGCATAACAAACAAACACTGTTTGTGATTCTGGAAGAAAAAATGTAGAAAAGGGACCTTTATGTCAAGTGATGACTGATGAAGTGGAGCAAAGGAATTATCTGATTTAGTTAGTTTTCTCTGTGATCAGGGAAAAGTGACCTGCAGATCTTAAAAGTGCAGAAGTCATCCTAGCCCTTACATCGATTTTCTCTGTGGACTGCTACAACTTGCAGTAGTAGATCTTTCATTTTGCTGTTTGATCCTAAGTAATGCCATGACATAGGTCAGTCTTTCTATTAAGTGAGCTGACCCATATCCTTGGCTTAAGTTTTTATTTTATTTATTTACAGCAATGACAGATGGGTATGGATTGGAATGAATAAGAGGAGTCCAGATTCTTTGGGAACCTGGCAATGGAGTGACGATAAACCCGTAAGTTAACTTTTAACCAGGAAATGTAATGTCCTGATTTATTTCAACCTGGACTGGGTTGAAAGTAAATAGATAAATATTTTAATTAAAATATGGCAGATCCTTCAACAGATGAATAATTCAGAAGAACACTCTGCATCCAGGCAGATTTCCAATTAAAGTTAAGCTGATTTCAGTCTCCATTCCATTAAAATATTTTAGCAGTAATATAGTACTTGACGTCTAAAAGCTGGTGGAGAGAACAAGAGGTCTTCATGCCACAGCAGGGATGAGAGTTTATCAGTTTGTCTCCTTGATATGTCAGACTTCTCCAAAAATATATTCTTCACTGTAATTGATTTATTTGCCTGAAATTATGAGTTCTTTCCCTCTCCCATCCCATAATAACAGGTATGCAGACTCAGAACTGATCTAGTAACTGCCATTTTATTAATTAGCTTATATTAATAGTGATAAACATAGGGAATCTCATGTTTGAATGGTTATCTCTGGGGATTACTATAGGAAAAAAAAATAAAGTAATGATTCTTTCAACCTTTCCATCCTGTAGGTAACCAGTGTTGTTATGCCAGTTGATTATCTGGAAGATGAATATGACACAAGAGACTGTGCTGCATTAAAGGTTAGTTTCAGGGTTTTTAATAAATGCATGCATATTTTTACATTAAAGTGCTTGGAAAAAATACTTTTGCTAGATGTATATTGAATTTAGATTGACTGCTGAGATGTTTTCTTTACTTAGTGAGAAAGGTGCTAGTTATCAAACTACATCTATCGGTTTTCCCTTATTCAAGCAGTTTTTATGAACCAAGCATTATGCTAATGATAACCTTTCATAAGACTTCTTTTGAACTACAAAATCTTTTATTAACAATGCTGTCCTCTACCGCATAACCTCACACGATGTATCTCTCATATATTACACACAACACTTAACGATGTAAAGTGGAGTCAAAAACAGAAGAAGCAATCAGAACTCTACCAGTAAATTTTAAAATCTAGACCAGTTTTTCTGAACTGAAAATTAAGAAAATATTTTAAATATAAAGTAAAGTGTCCTGACAGTAGCCAGGATAGAGGGTGTGTTTGTGTTTATTATGTGTATTTCCTTGTTTACTTGTGAGATAGACTGCAAGTGCCCTGTCAGTTTCTGATTCAAAAAATCAGGCCTCTGCTTAATTCCTAATTATGTTCTTCAGTGCTTAATTTAATCTTGATGGCATGAGTTTTAAAATGGCCTTTAGCTTTTCTGAAGCATCACCTAACTTTTTGTAAGATCGTTCCAATACCATCCCTTCTTTTAACACAATTAGAACTGCCTCTGGTTTTAAGATTTACTGAAGGAGAGGATAGTTGCATCTCTTTGCTTCTGTTCACACCTATTTCCCCTTCCTTTCTTCCCCTTTATTGATGACTGCAGGCGATGAAGCTGACAACATTAAGCTATTAAAAGTTTTAGACTGAAGGAGAGCAGTATGGATAGGACACTTTGAATATAGTAACCTATTTCCCCTGCCTGCTAGGTATAGACATGATATAGACATCTCTTTATTGGAAAGAATTGCAAGAGTGAAGTCAGATTTTAAGCTTGATTGTAAGAAAGAGTCTTAAATAAGAAAGATTATTTCTGGACCAGTTGAGATGGTTGCTTCTCTTGACTGGAAATGAGATTCATTTCAAGGCACAAGTTGCAACAGATGATTCAGTAATAAAGCATCCATGAGATCCTGCTGCTACAAAAAAGGGAAAGAAACAACATTGCAAGAAGAGAGTTTTGTTTTTTTTCTGACCTTAAGCCCTTTATGTTATTGCTTCACAAACTTGGCTAACTTGGAGAGGTTATAGTTAAAGAGTTACTGTTGCTTTTCCTCATTTTAACAAAGTAAGTTGCATAGGACTGACACCACAGTAACTCACACTGACTTTGCGAAAACACTTTTGATAGTTTCATGTCACGTTTCAGAGGCCTATGCTATATTAACTTGGTTATGTGTTCCTACTTTTCTACAGACCTCTCAGTTTTCACGGAGATCATTTTGGAGGTTTTATTTCCATGAAGGCAGAGACCTGGAATTTTACTTCAAGCCTTTTGATTGTGAAGCTAAACTTGAATGGGTCTGCCAGATAACAAAAGGTAAACTGTGTTTACATCCATTTTTTCATATAAAAGAGTTTATTTATTACCACTAAGTTATCATTATTGCCCAATAACAGAAACTTTGCAAAAATATTCTTTATCATTTCTTCTCTAAACTGTTGAGGTGAGTACATGAGGTTTTTTGGCTATGTCACATACAAAGAGATGTCCATTTAGAGTATTCAAAGATATATCAGAAAATTACCACGAGGAGGATGCAGTGTCAGTGCTCCCATATTCTTTCTTGTCCCACAAAGTGAGAAGCTGCTCCTTATTATGTGAGGTGATATAAACCATCGAGTTGCAGCACTTATGGACTTGACTTTTCTTAGTGATACTTTTAGCTAAATGACCACAGACATCTTGGGTGTGCAGTTTGCTTCAGCTTTAGGTGAATTGGCCGCCTTCTGGTGAAACTAGTCTACTGATTTCTGATTGTAGAGAGACGGAGGAGTGGGAATACAAAAGAGTAGCATGGCATATCTAGACAGATCCAGGTTTTTCCGTGCAGTAGGAAAAGTAATTCAGTAGGCTTTTATGTTTTGGTTGTTCATTAAAAGGCTTTTTGGGGAGGAAGCATTCTTGTTATGGGGAGGTATGGGCGGATAATACTGCTTTGGTGCTTGTATTCTTCTTGGGAGGAAAAAAACCACACAGTCTGAGGTGTGCAAAAATTCTACTTAGTTTTGCATCAGTTTATTTTAAACTTTTAAACCTGTGTATAGTTTCTTTCTCCTTTTATTTTTTCCATCACGCATCCTAAGAAACGTGAATACAATACATAATTTCCATTATTGATGACCACAACCTTGTTAGAAGGTGAACTTGAAGTGACTATTTCTTTTTTTTCCTCTGGACAGGTAGCACTCCAAAGACACCTGAGTGGTATATACCAGGTAAATGGACTTTTTGCTTATTCTTCTGCTATGTGTATATACTTGTTAATACTCCGTCTTTTGTTAGTTTTGTTATATTACTACTGTAACACCTGTCTGATACCAGCAAAGATCATGACTGATAGAATTTGATTCTGAGAGAGCTCAGAATGCAAGGAGGAGTGTTGACTCTTCCCAGTGTCAAACTGAAATTTCTAATTACATTCAGAAAAAGAAGGGATGAGTTTCTCAGAATTAATTTCTTACAGATGTGATTTTTTTTTTTTGCCTAGATAAAATCGGAATTCATGGAGCCCCACTTGTTATTGATGGAGCAGAGCTGTGGTTTGTGCCCGATAAAAACCTGAGCTTCCAGGAAGCTGTTTTCTACTGTCAAAAAAATGATAGTGATTTAGCCTCTGTGGACTCTTACCCAAAACTCAGAACAATACTATCTCAAATAGAAAAGGTAAGGAGTTGTAATCTGTTTAACGGATACTTTCTACTATTAGGATTTTTTTTTCTTTTTCCTGTTGGCATTAGTGTTTTCAAATTAAATGTAAAAGAAAAAGGTGAGTTGTCAGAGAATTATTTTAATGTCAGTCTTTTAAAAGAATTTTTAAATTTAAGAGTATCCTTATCAACGTGAAAAAAACCTGCCTCCAAATTGAGAGACAGTGTCATAACAGGACTACAATATAATCATCCCATTGTCTGCAAATGCTTCACTAACAATTGTGCCAGTTCTTAATATTATGCAGGGGTCAGCACATCATTTTTCACCTGATGAGAGAATTTAAGTAGAAATGCATGGTGGCCTGATAACGTTTACTGAAGGGGGTTTCTGGTGTTCATGATGTGGAAGTACATTCTTTTAAGGAATCTTAGCAAAACATTTCGAGTTTCAGAGCACCTCTGTTTCTTCCATTCTTCAATGCGACTGCTTGTGAGACAACAATAATTTCTGAAATTAGCAACTTGCAAGTCTCTTCATGAAATTTCTCTTGACAAGAAGTTACCTGGAAGGAAAAATTACAAGGCAGGAGAAAATGAGGATTTCACCTGCTGAATGGCAAGCCTTTTTATAAACTACTTGTTGTTAGGCTGTCTGCTTGAACAACCAAATTACTCTGAGGAAGGAAAGTCCTGTGGAACCACATTGGCTTTAGGCATCTTGTCTTGGTTGACTGGTGGAGTTTCTGCTGTGAATTTTGTGGGAATGATGTATCCTGCACACACTTAAGGCAATGTTGCAAGATCTTCTGTAGCTTTATCCAGCTCAGTGGAAAATGTGGGCTATTTTTCTAGTGGGTTCATGAGTCCGTCTACTTGACAATCAGTCTCAAAATGTATCCTTTCCTATTGCTGAAGGATAGTAATTCCTGCACATCTTAGAAATGTTTTAAATCAAAATTAATTTTTTCATTGGTTTATCTTTGGTAGAGTCTGGAGCTCTTCCTCTGTGGGTTGTAAAATACTGGGGTTTTGTTCTTTATTTTCACAGTTATCGAACAGCGAACAGAAGTGGTGGCTGAAGTTTATTGATTATGGCTACAGCTATCATTCACCGTATGTAGAATAATTATGGGATCCTTTATTGTAATCTTTTTTGATGTGCTTTCCAGGAATATGGTAAACTAGAGTAGTTTCCAAAGGAAAATATTTTATCTCCAAATTTGTAAACAGTTACTTCTTCTGTATTATCCCAAATAATTTCAACTAAGCTATGAAAAAAGACAGCCTTGTTCAGTGACCACTGTTCTCCACATATACCTGCATCTATTCTTGCCAAGCTAAACTTAGACTATAGAGTACCTAAAACAGAGTAAACTGGGTAGTGCTCAGACAAAGCAAATGGTAGATAATACAGTATGTATGTACAATTAGAAAGTGGGTGTATTTCAAAATAGTGTTGAAATATTTTAATTACATGCTAAATTCTATTCCCATTACAAGTGTTTTCAACATCAAAAAATTAGTTCGTATTAATAATAACTGAATTCATAATCTGTCTATCAGAGCCTCTAGATTTCAGGTTGTTGGGGTTTGATATCATAGTGAATCCTTGAAATCTGTGATTCTCATAGCTAGTATATTCCACTGATCTTTAAAATGCTTTTATTGGATTTTTAATCCCACTTCTATGTTTTATTAATAATTGAGTAACTGGAGGGGTCTGGATTCTGGAAAAATACCCTCTTTTTAGCTCAGAGGATATCTGCCAAATACCTGAGACCAAGGAATGTGAAACTGGGTTAAGACATCACTCTTCCAGTTAGGTAATGCCGAAAATTTTTACTTGCCAAAATACTGTAGCAATTTACTACTTGGAAAATAAAACAGGGGCTATTGCCCATACTCCTCCCTCGTCATGTCAGTGTGCCAGTGATTGCAGCATGGTGATAAATAACCTCCTACCCTCGTTCTGCACATCTCCTCAACAAAGTTAATTTGGGTATGGTACGTAACTACCAAACCTACCACGTATTTGTTCCTAGTCTAGTCTCCCTCCCTCTGTCCTTTCCAGTGTTGTAGGGCATCTCTTAGAGACATTTACTAGCCCAAATTTTTATTTGCACTGGCTCTATTGCTATCAGAGTTTCCACTTGAAGATCACATTGAATTTGTGGTTGACTCTGCAATGTTTGTATCTAGTTTACAGTTATTTTCACGCTACCACGATCGATTCCTGAGGGATTGCTGGTATGTTTCTAGAAAGAATTGGTATAGAGGTAAGGTTATTATTTTTCACCCCTGTCTGTCACTATTATACTTAAAAAAAAAAAAAGTAATTACTGTTCTGCCCAAATCCAACTCTTATGTTGAATGCAAATTGTTATTGAATTAGGAGTGAATGGCTTCTTGATGATAAATGAGTCAAAATTCAATCAGGTTATTTCTTCTCTATGGTAGAAGCCATGATAGTATTTCTTGATGACTGGAGGCAAACCTAAACTCAGATGACAGTTATTCATTGCCACTCTTTTTGTAACATAAATTGAGTGAAAGCTGGTTATGATGGTTATCTTTTTGTGTTTATGCTACCCTGAGCTGTGGAAATTAATTCTTAGAGTTGTGTTAATTAGAGGAGCTTGACTGAATGCTTGCAACCATGTATGCAGGTTTCATTAAGCAGTGGTGTCATACTGGAAGGGGTGTATAAAATAATGCAAATGCACCTGGTGGTACTTGAAGCTTCTTATTTCCTTTTTTCAACGTTGTTTTATATTGAGGAAAATGTATAACCCTAGAACAAGTAGTTCCTCCTGTCTACTATCATTTCCACTTTAAAGCATGTTTCCCTCATTATTCTGTTGCATGTTGCTGGCCTGTTTTCATCCCCATTAGCTGAAATTGCTCTTGGCTAGGAAGCCAGTCCAGTTGCTGTTGTTGTCATGTACAGCACTCTCCATATGAGTTCTAAAGAATTCCTTTTGGCTTTAATGACCTCTAAGTCATATGCCCTCTATGCCAGAATGAGATTAGTCCTCATAATCAAAATCTTATTTCATTATTTTTCTGTTTGACAGTATCTCTGCCCTATATGAAATGTTACTGCTGGAAGTAAGAGGTCAGACTGTGGATCTTTATGAGTATTATATGTATAAATCATATAAACCATTTAAGTTTGTCTTTCAATCTGCTGTTACTTTTAATGCATAGTATTTCACTGAGCTTGCACTGAAAAGGACTTCACTTCGGATTGATCTTTGTCATGTCATGAAGTATGAATGGCGCTTGAAGCATGATAGGCATTATCATAATTGTTTTTTTAAACTTATATTTCTGCAGACTACCCAATTAGCTGTAACGTGAAACTACCCTTCATCTGTGAAAAAAATAATGCCTCTTTACTAGAGAAACATGATCCCAGTTACCGCCCAGTCAGAGGAGGTTGCCCTAAAAGTTGGGGTCAGTTCCGGAATAAGGTACAGAGATAGTAGAAATCAATTATCCTTACGTATTTTTTGTAGTCCAGTAAGCTGGAGCGCCCTGCTGAAAGGGGTGAGGAAGTAGTCCTTGTGTTCAGGAATGGACTGGGAGGTGGTAATACAGGTGAAAACTGTATGCAGTGACTAGAATCATCTCTTCCACTTCTCTGTCCCTTATTCAGAATTGATTATTTCTCAATGCCAAAGCAGTAATTTTCAGTTTATTGCTTTCCCATCACCACGTGTTTAGGTCCACAGACATTGTATTGTCTAATCTTGGGTTCTGATTTGAACAAAGAGAAGGATTAGAAAGGGAGAGGATGAAGTTTCTGTGGCAGAAGCATCTGGCAAACACTATGCTTCCTAAATTGGCTTAAGGACTTAACTCACTTAGGAATTACAAGCAGCTTTGAAGAATGAACCAAAAGGAGTCAGAAGACAAAGTATAGTATGTTTCAGTACTATGTTTTAAGGCAGTCACGTAAAGTCTTAGTGAGATTAATTCCTGTCGTTTGGCCCACCATTATTCTGTTAGTAAGGAGCATGCATCAAATCTGCACGTTGCATTGTGCCAAGGTTTGCAAATTTATTTCACCTCATTGCAGAATGTGGCTTTTTGGTTCCCATGTAGTTTCTCCCAAAAGGTAACACGTTACAATACAGGTTCCTGTCTGACTTCAGAGTTCATGTATGAACTCTCATTCTTAAAACAGAACATGATCCTGATGTAGCCAGTTAGAAATTACTATGTTCTAATCTTCAGTGAACGAGGAGTTATTCAGTGGATTATTCATCATTTTATATTGGGCTATTCTGTTGAATCTAAGAAATGCATGGAGCTATCAGTTTCTTGCTTTCTGAGAAAAGAATTATATTGTATTATAGGAAATGAGAAGTGGGGTTTTTAGGGTTGGTTTAAGAACCTTTTCTTATGAGTTACTTCTTAGGAAGCAATGGTATGATGAAAATCAGTTTTGTTATGTTTATTTTCAGTGTTTTCTAAAGATGAAACCAGAATACTTAACATTTAGTGCAGCTAATGAAAAGTGTGTAACGTACGGAGGCTCTCTTCCATCTATCTCAAACCAAGCTGAGCAAGGTATGTTGGTGAACTCCGGCCCCTTTTAGTATGCAGCTTCTCTTCCAAATTCAGTATAGCTCTGCTTAAGACCTTCAGCATAAAATCACATGGTTATCTACAGGCATACTGGGAGCATTCTAAAAATGCAAGACTGGTTAAAAATGTGTTTGTATCTGGAAACATAACATGGAAATGAGCCAGTTCAAAGAGCAGCTTCTCTATAAGATCTTAACCTGTTATACACCCCCCAAAATGAGTCCTACATTAAGGGTTGAGGATAGAAGAGTCACCACTGAATGAAGAATTCCTATGTTTTGCTTTGCAAATTAAAACATCACTAAGACTGTAGACTCTGCACAGTGAAAACCACCTGAGGAGCTGTTCCTAGACAAGCTCAACTGTCTGTGTGAGGAAAGATAGCAAACACAATGCCCACTGAGGCACATAGCACCCTCTGTGTGTGTAGCTGTGCTGACCAGGTTAATATGGCAGTGTGTCTAAACTGACCACCAGCAAGCTCTCCAGGGGGAGGATGGAAAACAGAGGGACTGCAAAACACAGAGCTGTTCCACCTTTGGGACCTGCGTCTTGGCTGTCACGCAAACTAGAGTCATTGAGGTAAATGCAGTGAGGAAGAAATGCATTCACATTGGCTGCCAGTAAACCACTGAACAAGAGCGCTGCATTTGCATCTGTATTCCTGGGGATAACTAACAGTTCTCTGCAGGTATATCTGAAGTAGCTCAGTGGAATTCTGCAGTGTGCACAGTGCATATCATCTTTATACGCAAATAACCTCTTGCCAAATGGAATATGGAAAGTAGACTAGGGAGGCCACTAGTGTACCTGCAGGCAGATATTTTTTTTTATACAGCTGTTACTGGGGCTGAATAGGGTTACAGGAATATACATGTCTGAGACTTGTGTGGGTTTGGATGTTTTTAAGATTGAAAAAGCATAGCCATTTTGAAATGTTACATAGCATGGTCTTTTGTCTGGTTTGGTGCATATGGAAGTATTTGTTATTGTTTCTTATTTGTTTTTCTTTCCCCCCTGTAGCAGATGCTACATGGAAAGAAGGCAGAGTCCGCTTAAAGACACAGGCCTCTTTCTGTAGGCTGCTTCTACTCTTCCCAGTGGCATTAGGAGCCTGGTTAGCTCTGACATGTATATCTTCAGTGGCTTTGTCTAGCTCAGAAAATAGGCTGAGCCTTGTCTGGTGTGTGGCCAATAGTTAAGACAGGTCAGCAGTAGCTAATTATATAGCTGCAGTTTGTCTTCCTAATCTAACTGAGTGAATGCTGTTGGTACCTGGGGGGCGGCCAAAGTCCATTGTTTCATGCTGGAATGCTCACTAAGAGAGGTCTGGTTTAAGGTTTTTCTAGCTGAATTTTTTTCCAACTAAAGGTGACTTCCTTTGTCCTGTCCTGCTTTCTCTGATGATGGGGTGGGCAAACTCTGCCAGAATCCAAGAAATCGTTCTGATTTATGGTATACAGCAGTAGGAGAGGAAGATGGAGATAAGACTTCCTCCATTAATTCAGAGAGAGCAAAGGGGAGCTTTTCTGTTATCTCTGCAGGGAGACAATGGAAGATCTTGCAGACCTGTGGAAAAGCAGCTTTTGAAATTTGAATGTAGATGCAAGAATAGAAAATAGTGGGCAGAGAAACAAGTTAAAATTGCTGCTCAGCTGAAAATTTGGAGAACAAATACCAATAGTCTGCTCCCTTCAGATAAAATCAACATGCAAGGTGTTGCCGTATGGAAAGAAGGGATAATAAGCATTTGGCAATCATAAAAGACTGGGGAAATGAAGTTAATACAAACAGGGGTTGCGTTATCTTATTTATGTGAAGGGTTTTTTTCAGATGTTTACTGTTTCTGAACCACAGTATGTGCATTTACTGTTCTGCCCAACAGATTACATAACAACCTTGCTTCCTGATCTGCCAAAAGATATTTGGATTGGTTTGCAGTTTCTGTTCAGCACAAGGGAAAATAAATGGATAGATGAGAGTAAACTGTTGTATAGTAACTTTCACCCACTCCTGACAGGAAGATTAAGGAAGATTCCGCTGGACGTGAGTTCTGAGTTTTTGACTTCTTTTGACTATTGAGTAATGAGATTTGGAATCTTGACTGTATAAAAAAAAAAAGGGCAAAAAATATGTAACAGACCAAATCCCTCTGTTAGTGATTTTGATTGGAAACAAGGTGACTAACACTAACAGAGTTCTATTTACCTTTATTTGGATGGAAATTTCTGAGCTGAGCTAGGAAACATTTAAGGGTGAAGCAAAAAAGCTGAAAGTGCTATTTAATGACTTTTCGGGAACTTCGATTTTCAGTTTAAAGATTGCATGAAAACAGTCATCAAAAACGTGTCATCAATAATACTTGGTACAGTTACACTTAAAATGCATCTGTAAACAGTTGCGTGTTGGTATTTTGCTTGCTGCTTCACTCAAGGTGGAGCATAATAAATGTAATTTAATCACACTGACAAACATTATTTATTTTAAGCATTAATTAATTTCATTTAATATACTCCCCCATATTTAACTTATGAATTCTTTTTGAGCCCAGGCACCTGGTAGTGTTTGTACAACAGGTAAGCTGTATTGCACCACTCCTTTGAAACTTCTTAAACAAGTTTAGACAGCTCAGGTTCTCCTAGCTTCCTCTTACTTAACCTTCTTTACACACGTAAGTTTATGCCTTATTTGAATCTGATAAGCATATTCCTGGTTTTCAGCTTTTTGATGAAGAATTTAACAATCAGTGTGGTGTAATCCTGAATGATCCCAAATCACAGTATGCTGGAACATGGAATTTCACTGCTTGTGCTGACAGACATTTCTTGGGTATATGCCAGCGGCCTATAGGTACGTCTGAAGAGTCAAAAGAAATTATCATGTACTCTTAAGGTTGAAATCTGTCTCCCCAGAGCAAACCTTGAGGGCATACGTGGGGAGTGATAACTTGGAGTGATGCAGCTTTCCCTAGCTTTATACAGATCGATTGGCATGAGTGGGTTTTCTTAATCTGAACTAAAAATAATATTCTGATGTAGCTGTGTGTTTTGATCATCACCAATTACTGGAATTGGATCAAACATATGTAGCTATTATATGCATTTAATTACTGCTATGGGCAGCATACCCACTTCTGAATGTGTTCTTCTATGTAAACAGTCGTTTTAAGTAACTAACCTGCTATCTTTTATTAAAAAAAAAAAGATGTGCAAAATGCCCATGAATATGCCCACTTTCTTTCTCAAATAGGCAGAGGTTTCTATGCCCGCATTTCACACAAAAAAAAATTTGTTATTTCGGTGCCAAATATTTCAGAAATTTCAAGTGTCCAAATTAGAAGCCTGATTGGAAGACATGTAGTCATAAAAAATAAAAGAAAAACAAATTAAAAAAGTAGAAAGAGGGGGTTTATTAATAGTAGGTTAACAATATATCTGTGTAGATCAACTTATTATTAGACTGGGCTGACTAGAATACTAAGCAGTTGTTTCTAGCCACAACTCTAGAATGTGTTACAAGAAAGCTTAAAAAACATTTCCAAAGGTCCAAAAGACTGCCAAACAATGTGTCCTGGTATGATATGGTGTGATATCATCACTGCATTAGAAGTCTAAGGATAAATCAGTTTGGAAGGTACCTCATTAGAGTGCAGGGACAGCTGTGAGAATCCAGGTCACCTAGGGTGTCATCCTAGGGAAAAAGACGATTCGGGTTCCTGGGAATCTTGGTCTGGTTGTGCTTCTTGAGACATTGATCATCAGCAATTCCTTCTTTCAGAAACGGGCACTTTCCTGTTACTTTGTTTCCAATTCGGTACCCCTTGATGTGTGATGGCACCCTTGGTTCTTTTTTGTAGCTGTTTACTAAGTGAAAGCATTTGGCAGCAGACACAAACCACTTCAAACAATCTGTTTCAGCCTTGTCACTTTTCTAATCTATTGAATGCTGTAAATTGTATATAAATATCAGATTAATATTATGTTTCTATCTTCTTGAGTTTTGGAAAATGGCCCTGTCAGCCTTTCAATCAGCTTTTTATACCCTGTTATTTATAGAGTGATTCCTTTCCCCCAGTGAGCCTTTTTCTGCTTGAGATATTTTAAATGTCATGGAGTTTCTCCTTTTTGGTTCTGTATAAAATTTTGAGGGTTACCAGGTTTGCATGCTGTAATTCACCATCCATGGGAACGTTTGTGTCTTTAATTAACTGCAGTTGCCATGCATCGCTGAGCTGTATCCCTTCAATATGATGCTGATAGCTGAGATATCACTCAGTGGTTAGAGCACAAATAGTGAGTTATACCGCTCCCTATGCAAAGTGGATTTTCTGCAACGAGTTAAGAACATGTGGAGGCAAAATCAATTCCGACTATACCCACGGGTGACAAGTAAGGAAGTCTGTGACTGTGCTGTACACCGGGATCCGGTGGACAAGTTTTGTGGCTCATTAGGTTCACAGAAGCATAAATCCACAGCCTCCACAGAGATAAAGCGAGTTAACTTTAGCTGTTGCTATATTGCAGCAGAGAGCAGTCACTCTCTCCCATTCTTGTATTTAAAGTTACAGAATATGGCTTTAATTCAATAAATAGAAATCTTAACGTTATTAAGCAGTTAGTTAAAAATAAAAAATATAAAAGATGTGAATCTAAGTTGAGAAAGAGGTGTATAAAAATAGATTGGCTGAAAATATTCCTTATTTTTTCTGCTATATATTTTCTATCTAAAGTGTCAAAGATTTGTTTTTAACTATAATTAGCATAATCTACTGTCTAAGAATATATTTTTTATTTTTTTCCCCAAGGGAAATTCAAATAGTTTAAAATATGTTCCTGTGTTTAACCACCTAGTAACTGTATTTCTTTCTTACATATAGGAACCGCTGATAACCAGACAGAGCAAGTTCTTAATGAAACATTGAGCTATCAAAATGTTCAATACATGGTAATTCTGAAGAATATGTCCTGGAATGATGCAATGGCTGCATGCATAAGTAAAAAGATGTATCTGGTTAGCATCACAGATCAATTCCAGCAGGCTTTTCTTGCTGTTCAGGCTGCCCTTCATAATTACCCACTGTGGATTGGACTCCTCAGCAGAGATGTAAGTTTTCTTTTCCCCTCAGACTGTGGCTTAGGGTAACTTTTAGAGTTATGTGAAATAAAAACTGGGATAAAGAGATGCAATGAAAAATTAATTTTTGGGGTAACTGTTTTCGTTTAGGGATAATTATCTGGAGGGTCTCAAGATTAATGTTCTAAATCTTCAGTTCTCCAGATTGCATGGTTGTTGAAATCCACTGACAGATTGATTATGATGAGACTATTCTTTTTTCTTTTAAAAGATTATAAGATGAAGGATACATTGTAGGGTAGCAGCAACATAGATCGCTGAATCATCTTTGTCTCTTTTGTTAATGGATGAGTAATTAGTGTTGCCATTTAGTATCATCAACACTGTTCACAGTCCCGCTCTAGAAAGACAACCCAAAATCTGTTTTAAAAGGGCGAAACTAGAAGTGGCAAATAAAATCCAAATCATTGAATGCTTCTGGAGATGCATTTCTAGAGCTTAACTTAGATAACTCTGTTGTTAATTCATGTTATTTGCGCCTGTGTTTTGAGTTAGAGGGAGACATCCTTGAGAAAGGTGAGTAGGTTTTTTCTTTTTCCTTCTGTTTGATTTGTCTTTGGAAAAGTCAGTGAAGGAGGTTTGCCTCTATTAGCCAGATCTCTCTTGAAGATCTTTGTTGTGGTCTGAGATCTTTCTCAGCTGGTAATGAAATGACTTGGGCTTGCTTGCAGGGTTTCTCTCTTTTGTCCCAAGCACATGAGTGTTGAGATAATTGCAAGGAAAAGTTAAAATCTGTTCGAGAAGTGTCTTACAACGGCTGGTGGAGTTCACTCAGCATCGATGGGGATATGATCTTCCTGTGTCAGTAACAGGCTACTGAGTATTCTAGGCAAAGTGGGGGGTAGGTGGAAATTCGAGTATATATGGAGAATATTTTTGAAAAGAAGCAGGCACTTAATCTTAGTGAACATAGGGAAACCTGAACAACCTATTTTCCCTCCTCTTTGGAATCTTTATTTTAAGTGAAGATCAAATGATTCATTTTGCTGCATGCAACTCAGACATGCACTAGCTTTTCACTATTGCAACGCTTCGTTATTTGGGCACAATTGAAAGGTCACATGAAAGGAAATTGTAATTAAATTGATCAAGAGAACTTGTTACTCTGGTGCTAGAATCAGAGACAAAAAAGAAAGATAGAAGCGAGATTAAATTACGAAGCAGCAGGGGGATTTCCTGAAAAAAAACTTTAAAATGTAGGATTCTTAAAGGATGGCATGCTTGAGGTATGTGGGGTTTTTTCTTGTTCCTCCTGCATCCTCCAGGGCAAGAATGCTTCTGATTTATTAAATTAGTTAAGTATTTAATAGATTACTTTCAACTCAGTGTGGTATAACTGAGACTGGGCCTTATTCTCAGATAGTATCATTTTTCCAAGGCCAGATAATTATATACACCATTGATCTGCAGGTGCAAATTGTGTAATTTGGATATCTCATTGCCAGGCCTTCCTTCATAAGCGTAGTAATTAAACTTCAACTTTTGATAATTTGCCATCCACTTCAGCTAATTCATATTTTTGCAACTGCAGAACTTAAAATAACAAAGCTTCTTATATTGTGAGCAGTGGATCAGATCATGAGGGCAGTGGAATACTTACAGTTCTCAACAGAAATACTAGAAATGTCTAACCAATGTAAATATATCACCATGTCATTTTCTGAACCTAGTATTTTTTACTATGTGAGCTCATCCTTTTTACTTATTCAATGCTAGGGTGGAAAACATTATGGCTGGCTGGATGGGAAACACGTTAGTTTTAGTCGCTGGTCTGAAGATGAAGAAACAAGTGAAGAATGTGTGTTTCTGGATACTGATGGCTTCTGGAAAACTTCTGACTGTTCCTCTGAAAATCGAGGTGCTATCTGCTACACATCAGAAAGTATGTGTCCCTGTAAAATACTTATAAAAGCTGAATTTTTTTTAATTATGAGGCATATTTGATAACTGCAGTTCGAACGTATATTTCCTCATATAGGCTGATCTGTGTGCCAGGTAAAAAAGTTACAAACTTCAAACCGGGGGGCACACACTTGTTGGTCTTAGTCCATGTTACTTACAAATTAATTTGGTGTGGGCCAGACTGTACCCCTTCATGATGTCAACAGGTTCTATGTTTGCACGGTTTCTGTAAGATGGTTGCATACTAATTTCTCCTTGCGTGTGGAGGAAGATTCAGCTACCTCCTGAAATCCCTTCGGACATGGAAATCTATACAGGGAGTAGGTACATGGCTACGTGGAGAAGAAGAACAGTAGGCAGATGTTGAATTGAGCAGTATAAATTAAAGTCACCTGCAATTCACAAAGCCCTTCTAAATATATACCAATTATAGTAAGACAGGTAAAGATATAGAATTGCATCCTTTGAGGGGGGGATATATATGTAGCATGGCTGTTTTCTGAAAAACAAAGATCTTTCTGAGAGGTCACTACAGATTTCTCCCCTATGAGACCATTATTATTTGTTTGATTTGTTTTTTTTTCCATGAGGGGACACAATTAAGCCATTGTTGCACATGCTGAGTCACAGTAAAGCCTATACTTGGCATTGTGACATCCTTAACTATTTTGTGCTTGCAATCTAAGCAACTGCAGGAAGAGTCCTTTGCACTCCTCAAGTATTAGTCATAGCCACAGAACCAAGATGTATTGTCAGCTATTGAAGTAGCTTATTTGTTATGGTGATCTGCCTTCCTAGAAGAGAAAATAAGAACTTTTAGTTATAGACCCACACTTAGCACCTTTATGTAGGGATTTTATTCTTCAACCATTGTTATATAGGTTTAAGGTTGTAGGCATCTGTGTTCTTTGTTAATGCTTGCTGCTGGGTTTGTTAGTTTAAAAAAAACAGAAATCACCATCAGGAAGGAACTGAAAGCAACAATGTATTACAAATTTAGAGGATGACGAAATTTGTCTTGCATGTTGTTAAATGGTACCTGGAAGTGGTTTGTGGTATGTCAGGTTAAATGTTGTTATTAATAAGTGATGTTCTGAATGTCTTCTTTCCTTTCCTTAGAGAAGATTGAAAAAGAACCAATTACACAAATGAAGTGCCCACATAAGATTAAAAATACACCCTGGTTATCATTTAGAAACAATTGTTACACTTTTATGATTACAAAAAGTAGATGGAGAGAACTAAAGTCTCAAGAAGCACATCATTTATGCAAGAAAATGAGTAAGTATTTTGTCAAATTAGAGGTATTTATGGACTTATATCAGCCTGAGGGAGGTGCATTTTAGGTCTGTGTCACTGTCTTATATTGACAGCCAAGTGAGTGTTAAGAGAGGTAACCTTTGGAAATGAGCGTTAGTGTGGCTATTTACTACAAATTTTTAATATCTTGGGTAGTTGTCATCCCCTTGGCTTTATGGTCACGTTTACTTCATGGGTTTTTTCTCCTTCTTGTGGAGTGGAATGCTTAGGTGAACAAAGTAAACAGATTGAGAATAGTCCAATTCAGAAAAGCATGTGGGCTTTTCCTGTCCATCCTGAACAAAGTATAAGCTTAGAAACAGCTTCCTCCTTATATGAAACCATTGCTTATGACACTTCAGACATGCATCTGTCCATAAACTTTTTATTTTTTGTGAATTGATTTAAATTCAAGTCTTTCTTTTAATACTGTTCTCTGTTGGGCAGTTCAAGAAAATCATGACAGATTGCTGGTATTTTTAAGTTCTGTGCAGAGAATTTTTACTTCATACAACTTGAAGTGACAGTAGGACCCACGGCTGTCTCTGGAAATGATGTCTTTCACTTATCCACTAAAGCAGTGTTGATAATACCTTTAAAAGCTGGTTTTGGACTGCTCATTTAGTTATTATGTTATAAAGGTCTATCCTTTACACATTCTTGGCTTATCTGTAATAATTATTAAAATAATAGCAAAAAGCCACTTAATTTATTTTGTGCCTGAAAAGTGAATTTGTAAGAAAGTAATTTAAAAAATTTTCAACAGATCCAGAAGCATTTGTTCTGAGCATTCGAGATGAAGAAGAGAATGACTTTGTTACTGAGCAGCTTCGTTCATTCAGTGGTCTGGCTATGTGGGTCTGGCTGGGTGTGATATATGATGACAGTGGTAAGATTTACAGTTTTTCCCTTAATAATTGGATTGGAGACAGTTTGCAGCATTAAGTGCATGTTTCAGTACACAACTACAGTCAAACTGCATGCAGAACTATAATAAAACTTTATATTTGTAGTAATCTTTTAGAAGAAAATAACTGGACATGCTTTCTTTTTGAGTGATAGTTAGATCCAGTATGTTCTGAGTAGTCTAGATTTGATTTCCTTGGAAATCAGGACTTAAAAGGGTCTGGATGAATAATACTAAGGTATTTAGTATTGTATATGGAACTAATTTGCAGTAACTTAGAGAATCACTGCATTTTTTTTCCGAAGTGAATATTGTTAATGTCAGTAATATATTCAAAGTTAAATGGTATTTGTACACGTAATGCCAAATTTTTAATATACATGCAATCTTTTCCACAGATAAAGTTCTCAAGTGGTATGATGAAACTCATCTGACTTACAATAACTGGAGGCTGGGAAGACCTAACATAAAGAAGAACAGTTTTTTTGCTGGTGTAAATCTTGATGGGTTTTGGGACATTTATAATTACTCTCACAGTTGGCATGCTCATCACTATCATGCATACAGTATTCTCGCCTGTAAAATCGAGAGGGGTAAGTAGAGAAGATTGTGGAGTGGTGGAGTGTTGGATGAGGGTTGTAATTTAAGTCATAGTACTGCAGTACCTGCTATATAAGGTTTTGGGTTTGCTCCCACAGAGCTGTCATGGGCTTCTGGGTTTATATGGACAGTCTGTGCATTGCTGCTGTAATATTCTGATCAGGAGGGAGGTGTTTGTATTTCTCCATCAACTGCTCATAATGTTCAAAGCAGCAAAAAATAATGTACTTGATGTAAGTGGCTAGTACTGAACACTTTAATGCCTGATTTACACTGATACATGAGTTTTAATGCTTTCTGTATGTTCTGGTAATGTGAGCGAAGTGCACAGAACTTTTTGTCTTTTTCTTTGAAACAGGACCCCAACAGCAAAAGCCTCCATTGCCTGAATCTATTCCACATGGAAACAGAACATACAGGATCCTTCAGAAAAAGTTAACATGGTATGAGGCATTGAGAGACTGCAAACAAAATAGGAGCAATTTAGCAAGCGTACACAGTGAATCGCAACAGTTATTTCTAGAAGACATTGTCAGGCAGGATGGCTATCCTCTGTGGCTTGGGCTGTCAATTCATGATGTAAGTATATACTGTTGGTGACATCAGTAACAGGGCTTGTAAATCATTTTCTGCACAGGGTGTGAAATATTTTTTGGTGGGTTTTTTTCAGTTTCTTGGGATCCCTGTTCCATGTACTAAATTACCTACTTCCCAAACCTGTGTAGCATATGTTAAAGTATATTAAATTTTAGTGTATGTAGCCACACTGAGATGTTTTTCCAAATCCTTGACATTTTAAAATAATACAGTGGTCCCACATTCCTTGCAGCACAAAGAAGCATAATTTGCAACACTCCCTTTAGAGGGCTGCAGATTTCATGACCCTCTGTAAGATCAGATTCCGTTAGCAAATGCAATCAGAGAAGGAGCCGTTTAGTCCAGGTCAGGCTTTCCAAGACAGTTCAGGAGCTGGCTCTCTAGGAAGCTATGCATCCCTCTCCCAGGAGGCATAGCAAGAGACAACTGAAAATCTTTCTCCTTCTCTGTCTGCTTAGCCTGCACTTAGATTTACCCTTTGTAGAGTGATAAATTACACTACATGACTTACTAATGACTGACAAGGTTTAAACCACAACTATATGCTGTGGTTTAGAAGTTGTGGTTTCTTTCTTAAATTAGGGAAGTAAAGCTAATTTTGAATGGTCAGATGGAAGCGACTTTGACTACTATCCTTGGGAATTAGAAAACTCAAATACTACTGAGAACTGTGTTCTGTTGACTACTAAAGGATCTTGGAACCGTACAAAATGTACGAATGTCGCTGAAGGTGCCATTTGCTACAGCCCTCCAAACAGTAAGTATTGTTTCTAATGTTCTATGTATTTATCTTATGTATTCTGTCTTTACATATTGTGTTTAGAACTAGAAATGAAGGCTGAAAAACTACCTGATTCCCTCTTTTAAAAGAGGATTTTCTCAGGAATGATAAAATGCTTTTTAATACTCAAGAGAGATTAATGCTCTCCATTCCAGTGGTGAAAATGTAAACCAATCCCTGTCACTTTGATCACATGTGACACTAAGATCAAAATTGTATGTATCTTTTCTGAATTGAAAACATTATCAAACACATACAGCAAACTTCAAAACTCTCTAAAAGGTGAAAAAAATGGTTCCCAAGCCTTTAGTTGTCTTATGCTCCTTTTAAAATAAATTCATCTGTGACACATGAAGAAGGAATGTAAGCTAATTGAATCATGGTTGTTGGTAGGAGATGTAGTCCTTGTTAATACTTACTGTCCTGTTACTACAGAGAGACTGCACAAACTCCTACAGCAGAGATAACATCAATCTCTTTGTCTTTGCAGAGAGACAACTACAGCCAAAGCAAGTAAGCAGAGCTTCAGGATGCCCACAAGCTAGTGGTACCCTACAGTGGACACAGTATAACGATCACTGTTATGCATTTGACATGGCATTCTACAATTTTTCAGTATATAATGTCGAAGATGCTAAGAAAGTCTGCCAGAAACTGAGTATGTTTGGACTCTTTATCACATTACAACTTGTAGTTACCCCACTATTCAAAAAGAAATAAAACCCAGCAACCAAAAAATCTACACTGCTTATACTTCAGCTTTTCAGCTTCTTTAATTTAGGAAAAGTAGTAGCAAGCTTTATTTTTGAACATCTGATAAAGTTTCTTGATAAAGCACTGCAAAGTGCTGACAGATTGTTTGGCACACAGATAGCCACAAGTAAAATGCAGATGGCCATTGACAAGGAGAGAGGATTCAGAAATTTAAGGCTTACATTTTGGAGGAAACCATTTTATTTGCATAGAATTAACTTTATCATAAGTAGTGCTGTTTGCAGTGCTTTCTTATTGTATTCTTGCATTAACTGGTTGCTAATGAGTATGTAACATGCAGAGATTGTAAAGACACATCACTAAAGAAAAAATCAATTTTATGTTAAATAAAAGGATTGTATCTCTTTTTTGATGAACTATGTGTGGGCAGTTGTATTGCAGAAGGTGATGTTAAGCAGTCTTGTGTACAGAATTTTTAATCATCTTCTAAAATTAGAAGCTAGTGACTTTCTTTTATTGAATTATAATGTGAAGATGAACTCACTCCTTAGGATGAAAAAGAAAAGGTACAAGCACTCCCATTCCTGGATGCAGCCTGGCCTGGTTGTTGAAAGAGAAAGCGATCTTTCTGTCAATTAAGCTTCTTGCTTCTATTTGCGTGTACTTGTAAAGGGTGGGTACACTCTGAGCCTGTCTCCAGTATACCCTTTCCTGCCTCTTTTTCCTTAATTGTTTTGACACTGTACATGAAAACCTGAGGAACAGTGAGAAGTTATTTTAGAAATTCACTTGACTTAGCAAGATGCTGAACTTTTGTTCAACTATATTTTTGAAAAGGGCTTGTTCCTTGGACAGGACTGGTAACTCTAAATGTGGCATATCTTTTGGTATCGTCCTTGTATGCAGTCCACAGCTGCAGCAAGTTTGCTCCCATTTTGTTTTGTATGACCTGCTTTGAATAACCATTCATGGGAAGTGTGTTGTGTAACATGCTGTATTTTAGGGAATGGCAGGTTTATGTCTTTATTCTGCAGGTTACTTCAAGCTAATTTTACAAGTCTAGATCTGCAGATCTTTTCCCATAGTAATTGCTCCCACAGAAAACTCCATGTACAAGCACAATGAAAAGATCTCTGAAGCTGCAACTCTGACCAGTTTCCTCTTCCCCTTAGATCCTTCAGCAGCCCTTCTGACTATAGGGGATGCTGAAGAGAATGCATTTGTGAGCACACACATAAAGGAAAATTATCTCATCACGAAGAATGTCTGGCTTGGCCTGGCTCAGAGCTCTAAGGGTAAGAAGTAGCAACCACGTATAAGCATGTGGAAAATAAAAACGCATAAATCCGCACATGAGAACACAATTTTGTAGTATTGATAGCCTATGGTAACTCCTGCCTGAGGTTGAAATCCCTCAATTAGCACTATAAAGCTCTTTGGACTTAACTGTAGCTTACGTCTCTTTCTGTTGCACAGTTCCTGTTGCTTAAGATCATCAAGAGTCACTGAAATTCATTTTCCCCGATACTGTCATTGGTTCCTAATGGTTAAGCTGCAAATGCATCAAATGCTAAAGATCTGGAGAAGAGGTGTGGCTAAAAGCAATGTGTTCATATTTATTGCTTTTAATATATGGCTAAGATAGTCAGCCCTTTTTCCTTCAGCAATGTAAAAATATCCGTAGATAGTGAATGCCATTGTGCAGCATGTCATCTAAACTAGGCAATTTTTTTTCCCCAGCAGATCAGTCACTGAACTGGCTTGATGGCTCATCAGTTACTTACGTCAATTGGGAAAATAAAACTGCAGAAGTCAATGAAAAGTGCAGTGTTATCCTGTCCACAACTGGCACGTGGTCCAAAGTTGACTGCAGTCGTAGTCAAGGCAGAGTGGTTTGTAAAGCTCCTTTAGGTATGGAAGCATTGATTTTTAGCAGAGACTTGCTTTTGTAGTGACTATATTCAGGATTTTCTTTTTTTTGGTGGGGGAAGTGTGTTGAAATAATGAAAGTGCAATTCAGTAAAGGATCTATCAAGTACCTCTGCCTAAAGAAGAGCCTTCTGTTGCTGTTTTGCCATAAGATTGCACTCGGGGAGAAATTCTCAAGGAATTTACTTCTCTATCTACTTAAAGGGTAAGGGAGAGAACTGTAATTTCCACTTAAGAGAGAACAGAGTAGTTGCTATTGCTTTTTACCATGGGGTATCTCTTATGGGCGAGTCTGTGTAGGTGGGAACAGAAATGCTTCTGTTGGTAAGACATGCCAAGTAAGCAGGTACTGCAGACTGTGTTTTCAGTCCTGAGGAGCCTTCTGGAAATGGTGCCCTGCAGCTCCAGAAAAACTTGGGCCTCATTTTACTTCCTCCTACTCTGCTCTGTATAAGAAAGAAAGCAGCTACCTGAGCATCAAGAAAGTTCCTGAGCAGCAGTGGAATCTTTCTGGTTATGTATACATTTTCATTGAATTGGAAATGCAGGAGTAGATTTAACTTCATGCTGCTCAGGAAGACTTCAACAAGATCTTTTCTGTCCAAGGGAAGCATAATTTCCTTGCACTTCAAGAGAGTCCAGGAATTCGTTAGATTTCTGAAGTATACAAACCTTGAAACGAGTGCTGCATTTACTTGTAAGTTTTTGACCTCCAGAGGTCCCTTCCACACTAAATATGATTAGGAAATGAACAGAATGGTCAGAATAAGATGGTAGATGCTGACTCATATGGGAACCTAACTTGCCACTCGATGAAGTGAAGACTATTAATAGCTGAAGCAGTTTGCCTTAACTTCAGGTAAATGTGTGCAATATTAGTGTATAACTACCTAAGCACCAACACCATGACAAAACATTTTTACCAAAACTCTTAAAGAGTAACTATTTGTGGTTTGTTCTGTTACAGGGTCTAATCATACTGGAGTGGCTGTAGCATTTGCCCTGCTAATTATGTTGTTCTTCATTGTCGGATTAGTGTGGTATCTGTATAAAAAGAAGCATCTTCACTGGAGTGCCTTCTCTTCAGTACGCTATCAAAGAGGGATGAATGATGATGAAACTGATGACATGTTCACAAAAGATAGCTATTGAGAAACTGTTCCTTCTGGGCAATTTAGCATGAACTTCACTGTGTGAAGCCATAAAGAATGAACTACTTGATGTTTTATTACTTCTTTTTGGAAAAGTAATAAGAAGGTTGATTGGTGGGGGCTAAATTTTGTTCTTCTACGAGTGCAATTTTTATTCAAGTCCATGGTAATTATTTATATTTGGCCTCAGCCATTTAATGTGCAAGTTTTCTAGAATTCTGTGATATTTTTAAATTTACAGTATTTTTTCTTTTTACTAGAAAGTGTTTATAATGAAATAATTAATGACAACAGAAATTCATGCAACATCACCTTAACAAATGCACTTAAAATTGCTACATGAATTCTGTAACTCTGTACAATTATCTGTCAATAACTTCATGCAAGATGATGTACCATTTTGATATGCTGTAAGGGTTTTGCTGCTAGCATTGGGTTACCCTGTAGAAGCTAACACAGAGATGATAAGTAGGAGACAAACTGGCTTGATGTAGCAACTTTTGACATAAGTAGTTATAAATTTTGGTATAGCAGAGGAGAAGCGAGTTACCAGACAGATGACTATTCATTCCAATCCAACTAGAATTTAAATTTTCTTGTCATAGTGGAGGAAGATCATATTGTGATATTTTTCCCAAAAAAAACACACACTAATAAAAACATGTTATAGTGGTGAGAAAAAAATCTTCCCTAGAATGTACAATTTGAATAGAGAGTGAGGGAGAATACCCTGCACTCTGCACTAAAGCCACTATGCCATCTAGGAGTAAATTAAACAAATATAAAATACTTGAAGCTTGTGACTACTGTGGCAAGCTGGCAGAACACCACTGTTGTCCCTGAAGGTGGTAGTGGGGCTAACAAAAATACTCATTAAGGTCTAACTGCAAACACAAGCAGAACTCAAGATATAATAAAAGCCTTAGCCCTATAAAAGCAAAACCACGAATGTTATGTTTTGTCCTGTGACATAACTGTTCTTAGGGTAAATGGTTTGGTTTCTTTTCACAGCTCCTTGCACAAAGTTTTGAAAGCAGAACTAACATGAATGTTTACAATGAAAATCAGTATCTAGACCTAATGTTGATTGAATAAGATTAAAAAGCATGCTCTTAGAGTAGTATTTAGAGAAAGACATATCACATTCTACCTGATGTCTTTAAACTGCTCTGAAATTAGACCTGAGTGATTTTCTTGTAGAACAAAACACAGAAAAGACCTTTTTATGATCTGTTACACTGTGACACCCAAGCACAGGAGTGTTACAGGGACAGAGTTCCTTGTTCTGTAACAAGACCCTCCTGGCATTTACTTCCGCTCACACTCTTATTTATACTAGGGTTAAATGCCTAGATTTATAGGTGAAATATGGCATCTGTCCAAGAAACAAGGTAAAGGTATATCTAAGGAAAGAGTGAGAAAGAATGTGTGGTAAATAAACTTGTGTATATAAATGCTAAAAATACTTGAGTATTTTACATAAAACTTAAACTTGATTTTTGTATGTGATGTGTCACTGTGGCCTTTTCTATGCACTCCAAAGAAAGCTATAAAGAGAAAAAGGGAAGACAGAATTGTACCTATTAACTACTCTAATGATTTGCTCAATTAATGTTTGGAAAAAATCTTTTTTAGTGCAGAACTCTTTTAAGGCACAATACAAGAACAGGCACATGTACTTTTATGAAGGAGGATATGTAAAAGACTGAATCCATTCCCCATGTAATGGTGGTAGAATGTGGTAAATTGGAATACACTTGGTCTGACATGCTGAGAAAATTACTACTGATCTCTCTGAAGCAACGGAGCAAGGTCATGATGTTCAGCTGCCTTTTTTCCCCTGCAGTTTACTTACATTGACAGCACTTTTCTTTGTTCCTGTTTGCACTATTTTGATAAGCAAGTGTTGAATCGTTTGTATTGAGAAACAGAACTTCTTGTAGATACTGCTCTGGAGCCTGTTAAAACAGCAGCCTGAAGGGGTACAGTAAAGGAAGCATTGTGTTGGTTTGCTGATCAAAGTAAGCACTTTTGTTGTTTGTTTTGGTACTTTGGACACAATTGTGAACCTCTTTTTTTTCTTTTTTCTTGAGATAACTTCTAGAAAAAGTAGTTATGATGCTAGTTACTATGTAATGAAAATAACCTTCACCCCTCTTCTTCAGCTTGCCCTGGTATGAGAAGTGTTTGAAACGTAACAAAGCCTGATTCCTGTCATGTTCTGGTTTTGCTTATGAGCCCAAGTGCTTTGTCAAGTGACTTCTAACTTAATGAACTAAGAAAAAAAAAAGTGTTGTTTATTGTCCTTTTCTAACAACAGTAATAAGTGGGGAAAATTATTTACAAATTCTCATGGTTTGATATTTACTAGTTTTACAGATGTTTATACTTCGAGCATTTTTAGGTGTGAATCTGAAATTGAAAATGGAAATTAATAGTAATATTCTAATTATCCAATACACATGAATATGTACTTTCTATTAAAAAAATGTATATTTTATTCTTATGAATGGTGTAAATAATTTTTAAGGGTCCTTCTCTCTCGTTCGTTTCACCAAATCAAAGTTGTCTAATCACTGGTAATTCTTATTTGAGTAAGCACAACTGCCATAGCGGAGGTGAATAACCCACTTTATTTGAAATACATAGATTGTTTAGCAGTATTGTTATTGAAAGAATAAAGTTAAATAAAACACTAAACTGCTTTCACTGGTTTTGTTTCTGTGGGTGCAGTTATCACAGCTCAGGTACAGCACATCAATCATTGGGTAAAAAAACACGTGGCGCAGGGGTAGGAATCTCAATTAAAGTAAGTGCTACCATGGTAAGAAAACTTCAGAGGTAATCAAAATTTTTAATGTATTTAAAAAGAATGACAGTAACTTTCTTTTTTTGTTAGCTTTTATCGAGCTGATTCTGGGTTTGCACAGAAAGGAAACATTCTTCTGTGCCTTTTTTTTTTTAAATCAAGGCATAGTTCATTAGGACCTTGTGGCCCATCTTAGCTCCAAAGCAGTTTATAAGGGCTCCTAACATAATTCCTCATAAAATATGGGCAAAGTTGTATTACTTTCAGCTATGTAATATTTGCAATTAAAGCATGAGATGTATTCATTTTAAATATCATCTGAACTCTGAATTCCAGACCTCTAAATTCTATGACTCCTGTTCAAAGGACAAGGTTATTTTTAGCTACAGTAGTGTCTTGCTGTGTGAAACATCCTGTTGTGTAAGACAGTGAAGACGATGAGCAGGGAAAAAGAAGCACAGAAATGAAGTGCTTTTCCCAGATCCCAGAGCAAAGGAGCTGGGAAGACATCCTAAAACTCTCAGAGTACAGACTGTCTGCTGGACTGCGGTGGCTCTAGACAAAATCTCCACCAGGTTTTTGCACACTTACAACATGACAAGTGAGACAACATCATCTCATTTGCCTCTCTCTCGTTAGGGCAGAGCTCACTCCTGCGGTAATAAGCTTCTCCCATGACGAGTAGAGCAACAGCATCTTTGGTTCCTCTTCCTGAATTTTGCCCAGTGTCTAAAGACTGTGTCACGGGGTTAATGCACATCTGTCACTAGACCAGCCAGCAGTTTTGTTTTAATACTGTTTCTGTATCAATAACTTAATTGACATAGAGATAATTCACAAGTGCTTATGCGTGAGCACAATTTGGGCGCACTACAGTTGTATTTCTTACCATTTTTTCCTATTTCTCTAAACCAAATGCACCATCTGCTCAGTGCTCTGGTGGACTTGAGTTATACAGCTGAACAGTTTCAAAAGGAGGAAGTAAATTGCATGGCTTGTTGGTGATATTTTTTTTGGTGTGGTTGCAAATAAATGAAACCCAAGCATTGCAATTTGTACCCTTTATGCATCCACTGTTGCTGTGTGTACGGAGCACAGTGGGATGTGTAACACCCAGGTTCATAAAAGCAAGTTGAATTCATTCTGTTGTCAAGAAGTACATAAAGTTCTTATTTACCAAATAAAACACACTTTGAAATTTTAAAGGCAGAACTATGAGCAATATTAAAGAAGTAAGCTTAGGAAAAACGAGAGATTAGCTACTGGAGAGAAAATTCAATTGTCATTCTGATGCACCTTTCCCATTTGGTTTTGAAGAGTTTTAAGATGAGAGCTGACAAAGCACTAGAAAAGGTAATTTTTTGTTGATAGCAACTAAACTTGCAAATGGTGCATAGCATAAATGCCAATATAAAATGGTGTTATCTTGTTTTTATTCCTTTATGGTATTTTTACATTGAAAATTCCTGTGGACTCTAAGGTAATATCTGCCAGTAGTAATGAAGATGTTCTGACAGATTTGAGGGTGTAGGGGAAGATACCAGATGAGGTTTTTATTGTGATTACTCAGTAGAGCAACACAAACTGTAAGTCTGTCTGGATTTCCATTTGCCAATGCAGAAGGTACTATAATTATAAACAGTAGAACAGTTATTTGCTTTGCTCCTTTTCAGCTTAAATAGAATATTTTATTCCAAGGTAGCTTTTAAGAAAGTAGATTTTCAGTGATACAAAAAACAATTATTGCAAAAATGTGCTTTCTTCATTATGATGTCCCCTTGTGTGCACATTTTTTGTTACAACAAATGAGAATAAAGGTCTGCTGCGTACTGTATCTCAGGACACTGATATGGATAGTAAGCATTCTATTCCTGCTTTCTGTTAAACTTTTCAAATGTTGTGTGTCACAGTTCTCCTGTAATAGATGATTCAGAACAGTTAATTATACAAAAATCTGGTGCTTATACCCTGTAAAAACTAGGAAGCCTTCTATGCATATTCAAATTAAACTTACAAATTAGTTAGCTGGAATGATTTCACAACTATGCATGATTGAATGTCATCCCCATTAGCAACTGAGTTGCTTTCTGTTTCATTGAATTGTCTTTGTTTTCATAAACATGTTCTAGTATTTAAAAAGCATCTTATGTCAAGTGGCAGTGTGAATTATACTTGTCTGTGGATAATACAAGGGAACATTTACCCAGGGCTTGAGGGAAAGGACTGGGTTCCTGAAATTTCCATGTTATATTGTCTCTTGTGGCTACTGCTCTGCTCTGTACCTGTTCTGTCTCACAACCAGCTGAGCGGCACTGTTGAGTAAATCGCCAAATGATGAACTCACGACCACGGATATGAGAACCAACCAGGCAGCCTTACACCAGCACCAGCTGCTGGGAAAGGAGAACAGAAAGCACCACTTCCTAAGAAAGCAGCAGCCAGCTGAGTGCAGCCATGATCCTGAAAAGTGTGGGATGAACACTACCAACAACCTCGCATCAGCAGAGGGTGCTGGAAGAGAGCCATAACAACCAATGTGGACAGACAGAACATCCCATAACACCAGAGCACCATGGCCTTGGTAGCAGGTGGAACTGTTCTCCTCCTCTGCAAGCAATAAACCTACAGCAGCCAGGTAGAGAGCAGCTGTCTCAACCAAATCCGAAGCACTCACAGCGCAAGAAAGAGTTTGCTGTGGGCAACAGCCAGCCCTCCCGTCTTCCAGCCCTTAGGGACCCCTACCACACAGCTCCTCCTTCTGTAGACCGGGCTTCTACTGCCACACAGAGTCAGCACCTTTATACCCCACACCAGCTGAAACTTGCAGGGCCATCTCTGCGCTCAAGCACCCAATTACAGGCCTTTCTCCACATCACACTGCTCACAGAGGCTGACTTACCAAGATGCAACCATCCCAGGGGAGCTGGGAGGGGAAGGCTCCTGGTTTAAATACTGCTGTGTCCCTGGGCACACCCTGACAAGGCACAACCATGGACAGATGAGTTGTCCTCAGCTCGTGTTGCAACAGGATAAAGCAGCAAGACAGGTAAGCTGCTCTTACAAGCCTGTGCTTCATCAGTGGTCTTTCAAAAACTGTGTCCAATGCCTCACCTGTTACAGAACCGGCTGAGTTTATTCTGACACGCAACCACTACCTCCTTGGATCACTCGGGATTTACAGGTGTTTCCTTTTACAGAAGGACATATTTGTGTTGATAATCCTGAACCATCACAGCATTTCAGGGAAAGCCCGAGGCATCGCCATGCTAAGGGCAGGGCCTGAGGGCTGCAGGCAGCCACGGATGTGTCCCTGGGGGAACGATAGCAGGCGATGAAGCTAGGCTTCCTACCAGCCAGCTACACTCTGCGGCCGAACAGGCTGCCTGGCCCACAGGGCAGAGGGTGGCAGCCAACATCTGGCAAGCACTGGGAATCGCCCAACGTCATGCTTTCACTCTTGGTTGCACCCAGACCTAAACACTGGTGCAGAGTCCAGGTACACTGTCAGGTGGCATCCTCCCTGCTGAAGTTTAAGAGGCTGTCTGGCATGCAGCTGTCCTTGAAGAGCAGCACTTAAAAGGCAGGTAGATATAATGTGAATTTCACTGGCAATCATGGACAAGAGCTTAGTAAATTTTCAGTCCACAGTTTTAGAAGTGTCCATTTTACCAAGAGGCTGGAATTAATATGTGTGAGGAACTTGCTTAAATGCCTGAGGAGCACATGACTTGGAAGCCAATGCACAGAGTTATGATACAACGTACAGGTTACATAGGGAAAGGCTCTGTGTTTTAGAACAAGGTGTAAACAAACAGCTGAAGTTTACAGTCAGACTGTTTAACAATTAGATGCATGTGCTTGTGCTATAACTTATGGGGCTGTGATTTTGTGTATAAACCATTTTATGTTGACTGTGTAGGTGCTGATTATAAATAGTGCTCTGTTCCAAAGCCTAACTCTATCAGTCATTGGCATGAAACTCTTTCATATAAAATAAATGTTAGAAGATACAAACTTGAATTAACTATTAGAGAAGAACCCGGACAGAGGCCAGAAGGGACTGGGCTTGACATTGACAGGATAGTAGAATTAGAATGAGTGTGGGAAAAGACTGTTAAGTCAGCCATCGTCTTGGGTGGTCGTTAACTGCAACCAGAGCCATAAATGAGTTTGTGCATGTTGTCATATTTGTGCTGGAAATTAAATGCTACGTTTGTTGTCATGATAGTGATATATTAGATGAAGCAAGTGGAGTCTGAAATTCAACAACTGCAAACAAGGGAGACTGGCTAGCTGGTTCTTTCTTTAATCCATGGTGACTTAGGTTGGCTTCTGTGTTTGCCACCAAGAAAAAAAACTTCATCTTCAGTTAGTTGCAGCCCTGTAGGCAGTAAGCAGGGGAGACACACCATGCCAGGCCCGACATGGCTGAGCATGAGGACTATTCCGGAGCCTGTATTTGGTTTTGACACCATTCTCCATCCAAACAGGTCACCTGTGTGTCTCTTTAGGCTTCCTAAGTAGAAAGGAGGCAGAGATGAAGTGGTTTTTGGAAGTACACAGAAAGGAACATAACAGCTGAGGGAAGAAAATCAAATGCTGAAGCAAGCATAGGCAGCTCCAGCCTCATGAAGAGACCTGGAAACATTAGACAAGGTGATAAGGATGAAGAAAACGAAAATCTGTGGACAGCTGGAGATGGAATTGCCTAGACCTATCCTGGGGTCCCAAGGCTCTCAGAGCATCCAAGCAAGGAATATATGAAAGCACATCAATGGGGATTATGCATCACTGCTCAGTTTCTCTAACAGTGTATGGATTGAGGGAACTTTGACTGCTAGGGGATAGCCTGTTGCTGGCAGCTCAGCTGCCCCCAGTCCAGATTTACCACTTTGGAGATAGACACATGCTCTTAGGTGAACATCATACCTGGGTCATGCTACTGTAATAGAAGTGCAGCTGGCAGCTTATTTGAGCTGGAAACGTTTATTTTTCTGTCATTGGTGTCTTTGGAGATGCCAAAGAGAATGAGTGGAGCTGATCCTGCAGACTAGGACTTTGGAAGCAATTCATTTCTTGCTCTGCTTTTACCACAGTAACCACCTCAGAACCAGTCCCTTGAAATTGCGTGGGACATCTTCCACTGACCAGAAGTGCAGCCCAGCCAGGTGCAGAAGCTGGAAACAAACCTTCCCCCTTGCAGTGGCAAGCTATTTTCTATAATTTGCCACAAAGGCAAAACTTGCTTCTAAGAGGAAAGGCTGTTGTCTCCTCATGCCGTTGATGTGTACTTTTTCACTTACAAGTTCTGACAGGTAGGTCTCCAAACAAACACATCTTAACACAAGCACACAATATTTGTGAGCAAATACAGCCTGTGCAATCCAATAATTTATTAAACTTTCATCTTGTAAAGCCAGTTACAAATTAAAAAAAGACAGCAGAAGGAATGCTGTAATACAAATGAGCAAAATTACAACAAATAGTAATGGGAGTTACATTCCCAAGTGGGTTCAAGCTGCCTGCAGCAACCCAAGAGCCAGAACACAGAGCTAGTGCAGAGTTAGGACAGGGATATCAAGGCTGCTCTGATATATAAAGAGGTTTAGTCAGTGCACAGACCGATACGGAGTGTTATTTCTCAGGTTGCCTCTGCAGTCCTGTTTCCTCTCACTTGTGACCTGCTCATGTTTTTATTCTTTGTGACAAAAGGGGGATGGTTGTAGAATCCTTCAGTAAAGCTATTTAAGGCAAAACTTCAGTTGAACAGTAGTGGCTATCCTCTTATGCTGGTGGCAGGTGGACAGTGTTTGCACATGCTGCAGTGCAGTGGAAATGAGAGAAAAGCATGGATTACGTACAGTGGTTTTTTTCTTGTACTTCAACCTCAAAACTACAGTGTTCTGCAATGCACTATTAGTGACATGGCACAATTTGGTTATGAATTGGAACCAAACCAATCAGTTGCATACTGATTTCTAGTTTTCTATGAAATTTCTAGTTCATAGCTTTCACAGCCTTAGCTGCCATTTCTTCAGAAATGGAGACATCTGATTTTAAACAAATTTGCAATGAGGCCCACATTATAGCTCTTCAGTTTCATTAAGAAAGAGCAGAAGTGAAATTCTTGCCTATAACAATTTATCTAGGCAACTACTCACTCAGTAAGAAACAGTTCACTTAAAACTAAAGTTCAGGGATCCCAGTCATCCTAAAATCCTACCTAGAGAAAGAAGGAACTTAATACAGGAGGCTGCTCCCTGTCAAAACCCCTCACCTCCATCTAAAACCTGGAGTTTGTGAAGAACAGCTGTTCTGGAAACACAAGTAAATCAATCTGTCTTACCCCCTGAGCTGTAGAAAGGCAGTCTTAATTTTTTAGGCAACAGTTGCTGCCTGGAATGTACCTGGGATGGCACCTGATGATCTGTTTCAGTGGTGCTAGTCCCAAAGATTTTCTCCTATATTGGAGTATTTAGAATTTTAAGTTAAAAGTGCCGCTTTTTACAGTGTTGCACCTGTGAACTTTTATTGGTAGGTAAAACATCACCTTGGGTGTTTTTATTTGTTTGTTTAATGCTCTCTCATGTAGGGTTTGACCTCTTAGTTGGATCACTTGTCTTCAGTTACACAAAGGCATTTTTCTTTAAGAATAGATCAGATTATTAGTATATCCTGACGAAATTAGTATATCCTGACGAAATTAGTATATCCTGAAGAAAACCCCACAGTGACTTATATTTTAAAGTTGCTTTCGAAATAAATAAAATCCAGATATTCTTTTAGCTGTGATCCCAGATGTTTGCATGTTGGAAATTCAAGCAAGCCTAAACCTGACTCCTGTAGTGCAGAAATGATTCTTTTTCTGCCACTATGACAGGTAATGGTAAAAGCAGCAGAGAAGACAGGCAGGAGGAGGATGCTCCTGACTTTGCTTCTTTAAGGTACATGGTTCATCAAACAAGCAAGGGGAAAAACAAGTTTTGGGCTGTTAATATTGAACAACAGTTGTAGCTGTTTAATATCTTTGGGCAGAGATGCAAGTCGTACGGTACTGTAGGTGTCACTTCAGTTTTTATATACAGTAGTCAGTCATGAGGAATTCTTTAAAAACATCTTCGCTACACTTGTGCTGGCAAGTTGCAAACACCAATCATTAAACAACTGCCTCTCTCGCATGGCAGTTCATTCGCATCACCTAGTCCAGACGCTAGCATGACTGTCCACACTGGTGGCTGATTTGACACTGCAGCGTTTCTTCACAATCATGTTGATGTACGCTTTCATGATCTTTATTATCTCCCCCACCTAAGAAAGAACACAATAACAGATGATGAGCACATTAAAAACCAAATTCCATTGAGACACACCAGTCATTTTTGCAGAAAAAAAACCATTCCCCTTGTCCAAAGTTCAAGGTTTTGAGCAACCTAATGGAAGCTGTCCCTGCCCACGGATGGCCTTTAAGGTCCCTTCCAACCCAAACCATTCTGTGATTCTAAAGTCATGGCACTATACATTTTGCATGTACTACTAAATGTGAACATGACAGTAACAAAAGAAATGCTTGACAAGTTTGTGTTCTACTGTAGTAACACTTAAAAGGCTTGCAGCTCAAAGTTTGAGTTTGTAAACCTCCCACTCACATACTAGAAGGGAATGAAGAAAATCAGGCACACTCATAAGCAACCATACTTGGAAATTCTCAGTGCACTGGAAGACCATTCAACCTCCTTTGCTTTCTAACCAGCACCATTTCTTTTCTGTTTATGCCTGTATTCAAGAAGAGGTACCACAGCACTCTAGGCTTAAGCTCCCTTCATATTTTTCCTTGTCTGTCTAATCCATTCAGCAAGAGTTCTTTGCATATAAACTTGCCTAGTCCTTGGAAGTTAGAGCTGAGGTGCTAGTAAAACTGCACATGCAACAAGGCTTGTGCTTTCATATACCTGGGATGTTTCAAAGAACATTTCTCTCTCATCCACAGTAATTTTGAAGGTGTTAGGCTGTGGTGCTCCAAAGAAAACAATGTGCTCATATTGGAAAGTTTCTAGTGGTTTAGGGTCTCCTCGTTTGTAGACAGACACATTCTCTGTGCTGACTCCAAGCCAAAGATCATTCGGAAATCCACCCTCCTTGCACTGCCAAAAGAGAAACATGAAATTTTGCATAAATACAGTGGAGGATCAACAACTCTGATTGAAGGAAAAGCCTTAGTTTTCTAGCTCCCACAAGACATTTCAACTCTTCACTCTAATAGAAAAAATAGGATGTCTGCAGAAGGAATCTTGTAGGCACTCCTGCTGCAAAGAGTTAAGTGACAAGGCTGTAAGTCAAATATGAGTTGAGTAATAAATAATCGTAACATCTAACAGCTCTCATCAGATTTTAAAATGATTTAGAAGTCAATACTCCACTTACTTACTATTTCACAGATAATATAGTGAATGCAAGTGACTTCCCATGGTAATGACCCAGGCAGCAACGAAAAGTGATAGAATTGGAACTGTGGATTCCTACTGTATCAGGCCACAGTGCTCTAATTGACCCAGTCTGAGCCGTTTTTGTTGTAGTGCTGGAGAACAGCATTGCACTTCTCAGAACTAAGAACAATACTGTTTTACTTTTGATTTCACTTGCCACCACCTTATTAAGCCCCCCAAATTCTCTTTTCTAATGGAGTGGGAATCCACTGTCTCCCCCCTCTATTTACTAGGGCACATCAGCTCGCTTGCCCTGTGCTCTCTGCATCACGCCTCTTTGAGAATGTGGTCCTGCACACTCACTCCGAGCTTACTGAGGCAACGTGCAGTCAGCTCCTGAAATTCCCTTCTGCTGTTCCATCTGTTCTCCAGACTGATGCCTCTCTTTGGCAGTAGTTACACGAGTTTATACATGGCTCACCTCAACATCAAAGAGGGTTGACCCATAACCTGGCCACTCCTTTACAATGGACATGTATTTCACCATGGCCTGATGCTGAGAGAGTCCTTGCAGCTTGGTCCATTTCTGTGCTATGCTTGCCCGAGCAGCTGAAAGCTCTTCCTTTACCCACATCTCCATCATCTGCTCCTCTTCTACCCTCTGCTTCTTTACAGAGCCTGTCTTAAAGCTACGTTTCAACGTCCCTTCAAGGAAGCTGGTCCGTCTTCTCTCCAGAGTGTGACTGGTAGTGCCGCTACTCTTTGTTGAGTGCAGTATTTTGGATTTTAGTCTATTAACTGGGTAGATTCCATCAAGGGTCCAACTTATTTTAGAATAATCTCCATGAAGATACTGCAGCCGCAAAGCTGCTAGGCGCTGTAGTGTGTCCTCTGGCGCAGGAAAATGACCATCTATGACGCTTTCATGAGCCTACAAACAAACAAAAAGTCCCCCAAACTCATCAGAGAGCAGAAGCACCCTTTATCCACAGCTGGGTCCATGTACAGATTCCTACGGCATCTGCCCATCCCAGCAAGAAAGCTAAAATTCAGGAGGTCAGTGCAGAGAGTATAATAAAGAAGTCTGCAAGTGTTGGATGAGCAGATTGCATGGGAAACACCTCTTTCTGCAAGCGTGGACAGGACAGAGATCTGAGGGCCCCCTATCCTGTACCGAAAGTCTTACAATAAGAACTTTTAAGGTCTGTAACAGATGGGAGAGAACGGAACTGAGGTAATTTGTTTTGTGCTGTACCAGCTGCACCTCCTGTGTGGAGATTATGTTCAACACCAAAGAGTCAGATGTAATAAACTCAAGACTCAACCTCAGCTTCATTGCACACCAGCACCTCCTCTTCTTTCAGCTGTTATCTCCCTGAATCTTCTTGCTTCTCTTTGCCCACTTTTCTGTGAAATATATTTTTTTATTTTGCTACATCCATCTAATGCCTGGATAACACCTACTCTCCTACTCTTACTTCTCTTCCACCACTCTTTGCTAGTGAAAGCAGTCTAGACTGAAAGCCTTGTCAACAGGAAGTTTGGTACAAACGAATTTCCAAAAATACCGTGACGTCCTGACCATTTCCTAGACATTCTGTAACTAACAATACTTAACCTTCATTTTAAGCAAGTCCTCTAAGGGAACCATTGTCAGTGTGATGCACATGCCGCCAATTTGTCAGCCAGTTTCAGTCTTCATGACACTGACTCCCTTACCACATAGTAATTAATTTTCAACAGCTATTATTTCCTGAGGCAAGATCAAAGGGTTCATTAGAAGTAAGAAAGATGAGCCGAATCACACAGCTCCAGTCAGCCTAGTTCGGTGTCCTTAATTCCAAGGTTATTTCATACCAGTGTGACCTCTGGCATAACCAGCATCATTGCGTTATGGAGTACAGTGACTTAAAAATAGATTACTCAACAGACAAATATTGTCAACTACATTCACCTTTCCTTTTCCTGTAGTATTACACTAGTGCCTGTCTGTTAATCAGAAGAAATTGTGCAAAAGGTCGTGGTTTTTTCTAGTCAATTCCTGTAACTCCAAGGATGTGCTGTTCTATACGCAGATAGATTTTCCAGTTATCTTTACACCTATGTTCAGCAAACAGCAACTTTTAATTATTCTTCTTGAATCATTATCCAAATTTCCATATCTTTTAAAGTGATTGATAAATTTTAAAAGCATTTTTTTATCATTGGTCTTCCTGCTTTCTGAAGCCCTTGTTCATTCTTCCTGCTTTTGCTCTAATGCGCCTATTCTCTAGAGAACTTCTCACTATACCTGTTTGGTGGACTCCAGGTAAAAATCCAACAATGAAATCCTTCTGTTCAAACCAACATTTCGACTTCTAATGCAAAGACAAACAGTTTTATGTATACTCTTAATGTGGTTTTGCCACTCTGAAAACCAAACTATGCTCCTAGAGCCAGCTTACCTGCTCAAACATGAAGGCAAACTCCACCCCATCTTTGGGAACATTCTCAACATCCAAGAAGCAATAAAGCTTAAAATACAGCTGCCACTGTCCTTCCTCCTCTTCTTCTTCAGAGCCAGCAAGTCTGTACGATAGGAAAGAGAATGAGAGAGGAAAGAAACAGTAACCAGATGCACCACAGCGCTGGGATGTCCACAGTGCAACACACAATATGAACATACCCCTGGACTTCCGAAACAGACAGCATGGCAAACTACTTAATTTACCAAGACAACATCAGTGCAGCAAACTTTTCTGGCAGTTTCCATTTTTTTCCTCTGAGTTAAATGAAATTTGGATTCAGAAGGATACAAATTTGTTATCAGAGATGGTTGATCAAAAAGTTTGATCAGTGGTTCTAGATAAGTCCAAGAGTTAGGAAGTGAGACGCTTTTTTTTTTTTTCTGACTTTCAAGATACTAGTTCCACGTAACCTTGTGACTCTGGAAAACACCATCTTGCCACCATTTGGACAAATTTAATTTTTGTCTTTAGAACAGAGATATAAAATAGAAAACGACATCGCCAGCTTCCCTTACAATTCATTGCTTTCCTTGTATGTCTGGCAACAAAATCACAGTCCATGGTAAAAAATTAGAGCTGCATTTCTATGCCCACCCAAATCTTTGCTCTCTCTTCTGATGTAGCTATTATGATGTAAATTGACAAGATCATTATCAGACTTAAGCGAGCCTTCTCTGAGCTCTACCAGTAAACCACTACTCTTTGTTAACTGATTTTGACCTGATAAGCCAGATAAGGAATGCTTCTTTGTCACTGAAAGACACGAACACCGCTTTCTCTACAGCGAGAAAACCCCTTGAACCTTACTAAATGAAAGTTCAAACCAGAGTAACTGTTGAATCACTGCAGTTGCTTTGGATAAAACTACCCGTCTATCCTACAACTTATCCGAGTACTATATCCAACTAGAACATAGAGATTTTATGGCATGTTCTCCTACCTCTCAAACTTGGCTAAGATATCAGCCACGATCACCCGACTCTCAACAGCACGGTCCACCTGCTGATTATGTTCAAAGAGCGCAAACATATTACGGCTGTCCTCCATTGCTAAACCTCGAATCAGCTTTTCAACCACCTGCAAAATTAGAGAGAGACAGATCATAGAGTAGGTATCACACACACTTTCACAATGATGAATCAGTTCTTCTTCAGGACACTCATAATTTCATAGAGTTCTGTCACATTTATCCTTTGGTTATCTTTGTTTCAAAGATAATTCCCTGCAGGGAAGTCATTACTTACATATCCCAAACTTCACTGTCCTTTTCAATCTCCACTGCCCTTTTGGAGATAGGGGAATTAGAACTCTGCTCAAGATGTAGGCACATTATGGATTTAGAAGTCACGATGATACTCTCAGTTCCTCTAGTAATAATTCCACTCTCTACTATTTTTACCTCTGTTTAGCACTAATGTTTACACAGAAATGGTGACTATAGGCTGGAATCTTGCTTCTGACCTGCTAACAATTAAGTTACTGCCAGAATACCCCTTCCAAAAGGATTACACTTAAGATGTCTTGAACTGGTCCAGAAAACTATGTCTAAAAATTCTGAAGAATTATTACCTTTCCAACAGACAGTACACCAAAAATGTTTAGACTTTCCAACACAATTGTTAAGTGATATTCTACAACCTGCAAATTGGCTTTGCATAATTCCAAATAATTCCATAAGCCAAGCATTCCCAACAGACTTTGTAGATAGTAAAGAAATATTAATTTCAAAATAATGATGAGAAATTGGAGATGAATGGGAAAAAGGAGTCTTTTTGACAGACTCAGTATCCAGACACAGATGTGTGCTTACATCTGGTAAACGCTACTAATGCATTACCTCCCCAGCGCTCGTGTGGGAATTGATGGTTATTTTACAGGAGCCACCGCCGTGGCAATACACTGTTGTGGTCATTTCTTCACGGGTGAGAAGAGCCTGTATTTCTTCCTGGGAGGGCACAAACTCCCTCGTCTTTGTTCTCTTCAGGGAATCACTAATGAATTGTGCATACCTGTCTATTTCTGAGCCTGGAAAGAGGTCTTTTACCCTAATTGTAAAGAGAAACAAAACCAAAAAGAAAACACCCATTACACATTGATCCAGAAAGCAAGCACTTTAACTTGGACTACTATACATGAAGAGTTCAGCAGAGATAGGTGATGTCAAGTACAACCACAGGAAGAACGCACCTGTTTATTTCCTAAGCCACACAGCCTGCTTTTACTAGTCACTCCACGGTCACTTCAGTGGCATTTCTCAGCAACAAATGAAATAATCAACTCAAACTCTCAGCAGCTGAAGATAGCAGGATTGTCTATCTCAAGTTACAAAACTGATATTAAAAACTATAAAATCAAACGTAAACATTTTTTCATTTATTCTTAATTGAGTTTTTAATTTGCTGGCTGTGCCTGAGCTACTTCTACAGTATTTTTCAGAATCAGGAAGGGAGAAAATAGATGCTGGTACATGGACTCTTCCCTCCAAGGCCAGGAGTTCTAAGCATAACATTACCTACAGCGCCAGTGACAAAAACATGAAATGGCAACATGGAGTATTCCTCAGCTTCTCTTACAACCAGGCCCTGGATGTCTGAAAGACTCAGCTATTTGGTGTACTGGCAAGAATTTCATCTCACTCTTTTCTAGCTTGGAAAGAATCAAATAGACTTTATTTGTCTTTCTCATCATTAATCAATGGAGTGAGGCTGCATGGCTGTAACCCAGCCCCAATGCAGACTGCTTTGGAAAGCTGCATTACATGCTAAACCTGAATTGGGAAGAAATGTAATGTAGTATGTTTTCATGTAGTTCATGAAAATTGGAGGTTAAAGCAGACTAGAAATACAAATAGTAAGAATTACGTACTTAGTTAAGAAAACAAATATTGAAGAAAATACAATTTGAATTTATAGTATATCTACACTTCACAGTACACATTTTGACCATGGCAGCTGCAAGGCAGTACAAATTTCAATGAATACAAAAGTACATTTCTCACCTTTCCTGCAAGTTGAGAATGTTTAAATGGACATTAGTAACCAGTAGGTGATCAGCTGTGAATTCACTTTAAGAGTTTCAGTGTATTGTATTGGGTAGCCTTTCTTTTTGCATCCTTTTGACACAACAGATGGGAGGTAAGGGGGGAATTTGAATACAATGGAACGACTAATAGCAAGAATTGTACGCAAAGGTAGGAGGCTACGACACCACAAGAAGATGTCTGCGCAGGAGTGCGAAGCAGATAACTACAATAGGCAGTGAAAGATAAAGAGAAAGGAAACAGGCTGCAAATGAGGACACGTACCTTCTAAGGTGGAACTTGAGGTAGCGCAGGATCCCTCTACTGGGCAGAAAAGTGCAGCTCATGCATGACATCAGCTGCCAGTGATGCAGATTCCCAGTACTGTTGGGATGTGGCATGTGGTTCGTTTGTTTGATAAGCTGACAGTACACTTCATCACGAAGGGGCTTTAAATCATGGCAGGTCTGCAGAATGCCTTGAATAATGGGTATGGGGTCAGACACTGTCTCAATTTCCTGAAGAGAGTTAAAAATCTTCACTGCTTCATCCTGTAAGCTGCTGTAACCCTTCTCTTGTTGCACTGGAGAGCAATCACAAAGGTGACAAGAGGTGAGAATCTCCTTAGTAGCAACACTACTAGCAACTGTACTAGTCTGTCACAGAGGAAGAGCAACCTGAGCATTAGCTCATCTCCTGAATTTAAATTAATACTCAAAATTCAAAATTCATTAATGCTTCCCCTTTAAATGTGCAAGTTTTAGTAAGTATTTGCCAACATCTAACCTGTCACCACTGCAAATCCATGTACTGTATGGAAAAGCAGAGTAATGTTTTTAAGGGAAACTAATATTGAAATCTAGTTCAAGCTTCAGCTCAGGTATCTAGAGACAGCTTTTGGCACCTCATCTGCAGACACAGGTGAAGGGGTGGCAGAAAGTCATCTCCATGTAAACTGTCTCCTCACCTGAGAGCAGAGGGTCGCTAACACATTTTAGGTGCCTGAATGCAGACACTGAAGCCTGGCTTACATACTTCCACAATTTTGTGTTGCACCCGTATTAGCTTTGACCTCTAAGCCAACACAAAATTTTGCCAAGTTGCTGTACCACAGATGCAGCTTTTACGTATTGTTTAGATTTAAAATGCCTACACTAATACTGGCTCCATTTTTTTAAGCATCCAAATGTCTGCTTGGAATTGCTCAGCAGGATGTGATACTACGATACTGCTGCAGGCTTCATTCTCCTTTGCACATGTCTGGGGCTGTAGGTCCTTTTGAATCCCCTATACAGACATGCTTCCTCAGTGACCATGCATTAATTGTATAATACAAATACACAGCCATGTAGCAATATGTTCCACAGTGTAGCTACTTCCTGCGTAACTTCGGCATTTTTGGTGCTTTTAATCTGCCATTTAATTTGATCCTTGTATCGTGAGAAACAGTGAGCAGCTATTCCCCTTTCACTTTCTCCATGACAGTCCTTCAGCCCTAAAACTCTTTTTGATGCTGTAGAGTCCTGCTCTATTTAGTCTATTAATTGTACGCAAGTCTTTCTATGCCTTTCATCATCTTTGGGTAGGTTTTTTACCTCTCTTGTGTCTGTCTTTGTTAAAATGTGGAAGGCCAAACTGCATCCTGTATTCAAGATGCAGGTGCATGGTACATCAGTACAGCTGCACAAAGACTTTCTTTTTCCTTTTCTAAGGTTTCAAAACCTTGCATTAGCTGTTTTGTTTCTGAACTCAGCACAAGAGTTGACATTTTCATAAAGCTATGTAAATGGGTGTTCACTTTCCTAAGCAGAATTAGATCACTGCCTCTGTGGCAGACTGTTTTTCCCATACATGTTGCTTTGCATATCCGGATTGAAATTATTTCTGAAAAGAAATTAATTTAGAGATTCTTCTATAGGTCTTCAGCAGCAGCTTTCAGTTTTAGTATGCCAAACAGTCTGGAATCATCAGCAAATCATTTTGGTTTTCTGGTGGCCTATCAAATGGTCTAGTCTAGTTCCTGAAACATTTGAAAAAAGGATTCATTGAGTGTGGTTTTACAGCAGCTTCTGTATGAGCGCTATCCCACTGCCAGTTGCATGATGTAATCCTGTTGTAGGATTTGCACTGGAGCCATTCACAACCCAGCTGCAGCTCAAGGATGACAGTCTGCACAACCCCCAGATGGATGAAAAACTACCTGCCCCCATTTACTTTAAGATGTAAGGCACTGGATATAGAAAACATTCCACATAAAGAAAGGGGCTATTCCCGTTCTCTGAACCATGTGGGCTACACTACCCCGAACAGACTTCACCTGCACAGAGAGAGCTTACAGGCCACTTTTGTGGTGCTCAGGCTCCACACTGATCCTCAAAATGTGAGCAAATTCAGTCACATAGGTAAAATACTTACAGCTGACACTAACATCCCCATATGGTAGTGGGAGCAATGGGGAATGCAAAGGATGCTGGGTATATCGCAAGATAGGATTCCTCTTATATGTCTGTTCCACTACTTCCAAATTTGCGCTGTTTTCCTGAAAGAAAAAAAGAATTATCCTCAAATGGGGACAGTCTTTCACAGGATGTCCCTTATACATTTAGGTTCAAGCATAATCACCTTTACATAAGTTTCTGGATATCCATAGAGGGACTAGGTGACCAAAGCATAATCCACGTATAAAAATTACTCTGTACATTATTTCTGAAAACTAAACATAAGACTAGTTGTACCAAAGGTCACCATGCACAGCATCTGGACTTGAAATGTGGTTTGTGGCTGATACCTAATGCAGGCATGTAACAGGCATGTACAGCATGATTTCTCCCTGGTATGTCCTTCAGATTTTCAACAGAAAATGGTTAATGATCTGTGACCACAGACCCACCATGTTTAGTACATAACAATGACCCTGTTCTCTCTGAATTTGCCTGGTTGTACTGTATGTATTTACAGAACAGACAACCAAAATGCACATGGTTTTCAAAACCTGGGCCCATCACTACCATTCACATTGGTATCACATTCTTCTACCTTTTATCCTATATTCCTTCCCTTCAATACTCAATGCTCCATTTGTCCTTGAACCCTAAGTTGAATTTTTCCAAGACTCCACAATCACTTCCACCTCTTTCTTCCTGAATAGTTACTATCTAACAGCATCTAGTTTAGAGCTCATCACAATGTGTATTTTTGCATGTACATTTCATCTGAAATATGCTTTGGTCCGTCTTCTAATATGATTTCAAACTTAATTTGCCAGAGTTTCTGGAAAGAGGTTTTTGCAAAAATTACTCCTGCTACAGTGGCACAACTCCTGTTGTTTTTAAGAATATTTTCTTTCCACTCTTCAGTCTGCTATTTAACCACACAAGCCTAATGTGCAGAGAGGACTTTAGGCTACAGCAAAGTCACACAGCTGGTAGGAATGGAAATTTTTCTATTTGTGTCCAGAGAATGCTTAGGGAGAGGAAAGGATGCATCAAGGATTTCCAAATGCTTAACGGTGTAATTCTACATGCAATCTGTAATTATACAGCAGCTGTAGCCTAAACTCACGTCCATCACTTCACATCCTAATTCAAAATAAAATTCACATTAAGATTTGATTATTTAGTTGCACAAACATTCATATTTCTAAGCAATAATTTATTTTTATTTTCTTTTTTAAGAGGAGACTGGATGAGGCACTGAGTGCCATGGTTTAGATGATGGATTGGTGTTAGTGTTGGGTTATAGGTTGGACTTGATGATCTCAGAGGTCCTTTCCAACCTTGTGATACTGTGAAACTGTGTAATTCCATTTCTCAGTAATGACAGGGTACGGCCAGTAGTGATCTGGCTGTTCGCAGGTCTCTTGGGAATCAGCATGATGCCACCTACCCTGATGTCACGAATGAGTTGCTGTGTAGGTGTTTCTATAGGAACTTTGCTGTCAATGACACCTTGAATGGCAGAGGCCCAGCGCATAGCTTCATTCAACAGCTTTGTGTACAGCCTGTAGGAGTGCTTTCGCCCATGGACAATGATGTTCCAATAGCCTGTGGAGAAACAAAGAAGCTGGAAGGTAAAACTTGCTTCCATGTTACTTTCTCTTTTTGTCTGTAGCACGAGGCTGAGGAATACCTTTGCTGCTTTGATAGCAACATATGATGTTTCTGGTTAAAACTGAAGAGACAGACATTAATATCCCCCATTCCCAAATCATATTTATCAGTAGTAAGGTCCCAATCCAGGTTTTGGTACAAAGACAGCTTTCCAAGATGCAAGATATCTTGCAGTATAACATGAGTGCTTCCCTGCCAATCTGACAGCTCACTTTCACAAACAAGGTTTGGGCTACACTGTGTTATTAATCACTCAGAAAATGACCGCTCTAAACACAGCACCCAGTCAGATTGCCAAATCAATTCTCGTAACTTTTTAAAAAAGCGTGTTTGACATAAGCTGAGAGAACAGGTTAAGGCAATGACAATTCACTCTGCTAAAGGCAGCCCAAAACATCTGTTGAGATCAAAAATGTCAATGATTTCTGGTGAGTTAGCAGAAGCAATTTCCTTTCTCTCACTTCATGAAGTGCACCCAGCTTCCAGCTCTTTTTAAAAATATCCCAAGCAACACCACTAATCAAATGTCCAGTATTTCAAGTCTTGTTCTAAGGTTCACCTTCTTCTAGGGGGGATTCATCCTTCACCTCATAACCTGTGTTCCCTCCCGAACTCATAAGGTATGCAATGGAGGATCATGCCAGATCCTGCCTTCCTAGAACTGTGCTGCACTGCACAGAAAACAAACATAGCTCTTGTCATCATTTGTTTCTAACAAGTTGAGTGATGCTACAAAAGATGCTACAAAAAAAGCCATTGCTGTTATTTAAGTGAATAACGTTGACCCCAGAGACAAACATAGGTCATGCTACAAAGTGACCGTTACAGAGATGTGCTGGTAATGATAGTATCAGCTGTAAGAACTCATACTCCTTTCCCTACTTGGGAAACACTTAGATATAACAGTGACACTAGTCAAAAACATCAGCATTATATATCTGTCAGGTGTGATGGACTTACTGTCATCTACACACCACTCCTCTTTTTACAAGTATCTTACCGTTTTTGCGGGGCTCAAACAAAAGATGGTTGCAGCCAGACAAAGAGCCTCAGATAACATCAAGACCATCTTCTCAACACAACATACCATTACATTCCTACACATTCCTTCTTCAGACAACTCCACACATGGAGTCCACTTATCACTGCTTTCTTCCTCTTACCTGTGTCTTTGAAGACCCTCTCATCGGGCTGCACCACGGAGCAGAGGCTGTTGAGCACAAGCGTGCCGAGCTTGGCAGCTGTGCGCTCAGATGACTTGTAGTAATCAAGGGCAGTGTTTGTCAGAACAAACCAGCGTTTCTTCATCTTCAGAGAGGACATCTTGTTGCTGCTCTGAACCTCTTTATGAAGCCAGCCTGGCACAGGAACACAAACATATCAATGGAACACACCACAGCAATCCTGTCTCTTGCCTGATGGCTCTCTAAATCTGGCACCAGAACTCCACCTCTCTGCAAAAGGCTCATACTGGGACCTACCAGCTCCGCTTTACCAGCTATTGCAGCATCCTGCACAGTCACTGTAGGAAATTAGTCCAAAATTTTCCACAGAGCCGTTCCATCCTTCAGCCTTATGTATTTTTTTATCAATGATCCGTAGTTTAATTTGCCACCACCTCTATTCAGGATGGTTCCCTCACAAACCACAAACATTTGAATAATTTACTATTCATTCTTTGAAAGAGATGCCAAATGCCCATCCAAACTTTAATGGAAGAAATTTGGTGATACATGTCTTCTAGTAGAAAGATGTGTAAGCATTATATACATCCCTTCTTTCCACTGTCAGGAAAAGTAATTTGTCTCCCTTAGATTCCTCACAAAAGAAAAAAAAAAGAAAAAGAAAATTCAACACAACAAAAGAAATAAAGTGACAGTTGGTGTTGCTAAAGCTGTCACAAAGGCAATTTTCTCTTCAAAGCTGTAAAAAGCAATGCCAAAGGCAAAAAGTTCAAAGAATGTAGGACTGATCCCAGCGGTTCCATATAAAAGAAAGAAAAAGAGACAAACCTTCCTGAATATATGCCTTTGTGTCTACACCATTGTGATACAGCTATCTTACTGAAAAGTGCAGAGTATACACCAACTTTGCAAAGCAGCACTCCTTTTTTCCTTTAACTAATAAAAAATACGAGATAAAAGGAATTGTTGCCTTGCAATTAAGTATTTGGAATTTAGGGACTCAAATTGTGGTCTGATAATCTGCTTTGTATCATTCACTAGGATGGAAGGTTTATGCCACTCTTTGGTGACCATTTTCTTCCTGTCCTCCTGCATTACCATGACCACCCTCAGACCTTCATTCCCTCATAGATACTTTGTAGAAGATGTAAGGCAACTTGCTCAGGCACTTGGATGAGGAGTGTCTTCATATACTTAATTCCATGAGATGAGATAAAAGTACTGAAGAAACTTAAAAATATTTGAGACAAACGGGGAACGTTTTGTAATATGTATGTGTGTCATCACTACTCATGCATCAGCTCCTCCATCTCCAACTAAGCTCTAATTAGAGACATAATTTAAATCTTTTGCTCAGCCTCAGAGAATTATTCTCAGCTCACTGTGTCTACCAGAATGAGGTTAGTTTGTTTAGCTGAAGATAAGAGCAATCCCACGGAGACCTCACTCCCTCCTTCTCTACATGACAGGTGTCAGAAGGAACAGAGCTTTCTGAAAACAAAAGCTACAGTGTCATGTTATAGCCAATCTAAGCCAGCTGCTCCTAAACAGCAGCCATGCTCCCTCCTATTCCCTGACAGCATTTGCTGGACATGTTGAAATAGGCTACGGAACTAACATCAGAAAACTAAAATGTGTAAGGAAGTACTTATTTTTTTCCAGCTTTGGCCTTCTGAATCCACCTGACAGGGAACTGGATCAGAGCCAGCACAACACAGGACGTGGCAAGCAGCGATCAGGAAGGTGGAGAGGGGCAGAGAATGGTTCTTTTGGGGAAGCAGCTAAACCCTAGGTTGGATTAACTGCAATCAAAACTCTCCCTCAGATCACAAATGGAAGACAAATTTGACATGTTGTAAATGCAAGCATTTCCTTTTACCTCTTACGAGGAATTCCTGGCCATCCACCTTAGATTCGCCTTTTGGTTTCTGCAGCAGGGAGATCCAATGATGCATCTCCTCAGGGGTGTCACTGTTGCAGTGAATGACACGATTTGCTGTGATGATCACAAAAGAATTTGGTCTGCCAGAACATAAAAGCATTAAAATTAGTTTTAGCCATACAAATATCTCAACTCACAGTATACCCAAAGCCACGCCCTCTATTTTCCCATAAACAATGCAGAAATATTCTCTGACTACAAACTACAGAGAAGTGTAGAAACACTTCAGAGCATCAAATGTGCAGTTTGTTTGCAAACTGATAAATGCAGAAACCAGATAAATGGAATTAAACATCTTTTAGAAGCTATTTCTGAAGACTAGAAAACATGCATTAGCTAATGACCACCTAGCTGTAAAATGTCCTGGGTTCATTAGCAAAGAGTTTTTTCCTACCCTTTGACTAGACTGAGCTAGTGCTGGTACCACTGAGCACAGCCACTCCTACTTACTAAAACCAGTGATGCAATAGCAGACATAGGTCCCAGCATGAACAGCTAAAATGAGTCTGAGATTGGTTTTAAAAAGGATGAGCTGATCCTGACAAAACAAGAGTTATGTTGATCCTAGATGACTTTGCCTTCTCTTGCAACAGACAAATGTGTCCTACCAAAAGGATATTTACAGTTTGCCACAGAATTGATGCTTTACAGGAAAATAGGAAAAAAAAAAAAAGAGAGACCAGTTCCAAGAGGATAGACTCAGAAAGCTTTGAAAGCAGACATGGATTTCTATGAGAAAACAGAGAAATTGGGAAGTAAATGCAAGTATGAAGCCAAAGGTAAAACGTGCAAATCAAGCAACACTCTGGCCATTGCATAAACCTCTGGAAGATAAAAATAAATGCATAAAAACTTTCATTAAAAAATAAGCAATCTCCTCAGAATTTGTTTAATGTTGATTCAAACACTGCTATTCCACAGCAGTGTATCTCAGCAGATGCATGAACAAGCTTTGACTGTTCAGTTTACTATTTGTGCGTAGCTTTTCACTGGTACACAGATGATTAACTATGAGGAGCCCAGGCTGAGAACTGACTAAAACATTTTGATCAATGAAATCTTAGTTCACCACTGAGATATGCATTTTCTAAACTAGTAACCCCGAAGTCCTGGCAACCTATTTGAGAAAAACAGACCACAGATGTAAAAAACTTAATAGCTAACATTTTACTTTGGCATTGTAGTAAGAATCTTTGCCTGGCTGAACCTGTTAACACTGTGGGAAATAATTAAATGTTAACATAAAGTGATAAGAAATGTCCCATCATCTCTGCTCTGAAACTAACCAACCTGTGAACTAAAGGTTTGTGCTCTGTTGCATTGCAAAGATTTCAAGAATGGTACAGACTTCTAAATTCATCCATTATTCTTCCACAATGCTGTTTCTTTCCCCTAATTTACAAGATTAACTCAAAATTACTCTGTTGAAAAACTGAAACTGCTGCTTTTGCTGGACATTTTTGTTCAGTGTTAGTAATAGGTTACATAATTTCCTCACTTTGAGATTATGATGTTTCCACTTTTAAGAGGGAAAGGAGACATTTTGACTCATAGAAAATAATTCTGTGAATTTCGTGCCTGTGAAGTGGCACAGCTTGAAACAAGCTAAAGACTTCAGTTATGTTTATTTGTTTGGAGATAAATTCTGATGAGTTTAAACAAATGCAAAATGCAAAGAAAACCTGCACCCACCCATAAAAATACGTTAGAGAATTTATGATCTAAGAGACAGTCAGGTTGAGGTACCTACCTATCCGGATTGTCTGAAGCACAGACAGAGTCAATAAGCCCAACATCCAGGGTTCCCTGTACAGTGAGAAAGACACAGATAAGAGAAAGCCTGCATCTTAAATTACAGACACTGTCCTTTGTGAATAGGACTGGAACTGAAAACATTCTTCTGAATTCCAATAGCTTCAGTAGAAATGAATATATGAGAAATGCACGAGTGAGTCATCTTTGCTCCCTAAACAGCATGAGATTATGTGCAAGGACTCCACAGGACTGGAGGGAAGAGAGCTACAAATTTAAAGGGAACATTATGAAGGTTTGAAATAACCTCTGCTAGTATCTCAGTACTGACAAAATACAGAAACACATTGTTCTTCCCAACTACATATCTTCTGTCTGGAATAATTGTGACTGAGACTAGTCCCATTATCCCATTTAAATATAGCATGATACAGCCCCCCTTTTTCCCCTCAAACTAAAGAGAGCTATGGATGATCAATCTGAGCCACCCACCACAACCACCATCTTCCTCACCTCTTACCCTCTTGCCCATCAGCTTTGCTGTTTCTTTATAATAATTTTCCAACTTTCTTATACTGTTCATGAACTGCAGCACCGTATGTGCTGTAAAAAACATGCACAAAACAGTTAAACACAGAGGACTCTAAGCATGCCCACAGACTGGTTGCACAGTAACTCACCACAGCATTCTTTGGATTTGCCTGTTCATCTTGCATTTCCCTCAGCTGCTGCGCTGTAGCGCTGTGTACTCGGCTCAGGACATTAAACCAACCGCTGGTAATCAAAACAGACTCAAAGTTAAGATTTGGGGAGTGAAACTCGCTCTAGAATACGATCAAAGAACCTGGAAAGCTGCCAGTGGGGAAATGTCTTCATTCACAATTTCCTGAGAACTATGATTCAAAATATCTCTTGGGCTGATCATTCCAGATTCTAACGCCTTCCTTCCTCCATATTTATCCAGGAAAATTCTGTGCACGTTCTCCAACCCACCGACAGCTGCTCCTGCAAAATCCATTTTTCTACTTGCTGTTCAAAGATCCGTAGGCAGGCAGTGGCCTTACCAGGGAGCACATGCCAGCAGACTGAGATGAACATACAGCAGTTGTAAAGACAGGGTCAGTTCGGAATCCTTCTGGACTAGAGTCCTAGAGGTGCCTGGGAGCCTTCTTAACAAGTCTTTCTCTCATCTGCTCATAAACTTGAAAGTCACATGGCTGTCTATTAATCATGGGCTTTTTTATGGGTTAAGTTATTTGTCTGTGAAAGAGCTTCTTGTTACAGACATATCTGGAGGCTAATCTCTGTTGCAGAACAAGCAGATTCTTATCTGCAGCTTCCAGTGAGATCAGCAAACATCTAGACTCCATGGAGGATTCTCAAATTGGATACTCTATGACATCTGATAATCTGCCCTTTGCTAGTGCAAGTCTCCCTCAGAAAAGAGACTGATGTGAGATTGACAGACGCCACATTTGGTTTACACTTGTAGCAATTCTGCAATGTTATCTTAGGGTACGTCTATTTCAGTTGTGGAAGTTCTTGGTTAAGAAGTTACTGTTAATTCAGCAGCTGCCCCTTGAATTTGCCTGTTTCTTGTTCATGTGGATGTTCTTAGTCTATTTCTGTTAATTTGGCTCCAAAGACCTTCCCCCCTTCCTCTCCTTACACTCAAATGAAATAACAACAGAACCTAAACAACTTCACAGAACCAGATTAAAGCAGATCAGAAAAACAGTTACACTACCTGGGCTGAGAGAGTAAAAGCCTTGGTAAGAGTGGGACAAGTGGGAAGACATGAGCAGTTAGGGACAGTAACCTCTTAACTTGGCTTTGCATAGCCAGAACAGGTTGTCCAACATGCCCTTAAACAACTGATTCCAACTGCCTGGCCAAGACACCAAGAAGGAAGGACGTGAGTCATTTGTTTGCTTTACACTGGGAAGATTTTATCAGATGACACTACAGACTCTGATAAGATGCAGCGTTTTCTCTGTCTCGTGGATAAAATCCAGCTGCTCTTGCAATCATTTACAGACAACATGAATAGACTTCTTGTTTGATTCAAGATTCCATTCAATAAATAAATCAGCTATTAGATGTTCCAGTTTATATTAAGGTTTTTAGTGTCTCCTGAAGTAACCCTTGAATTCAGCAAGCTCACAGCCGCGTAAGAAGGTGGCAGTCCTGTGACTGACTGATAGACTGAACCACCATCTCGGTAGCCGCAACAGGGAGTCCCCAAAGTAGGTGTGGTACCTCCCAGTAAGCACAAAATGACACCCTGGAATTAATCCCTCCTTTTCTCCAGCAAAAGAGAAGTGAATATGTTTCCCAGGCTCTCCCATGTGCAGCAGGGTCAGATCTGCACTAAATGAAGAAACCTAACAAAACTCCCTCTTATACCTGGCATCTTCTGGTGACTCTGCAACAATGTGATAAACTCTGTCTTCTGTTACAATGTCCAAGGCATTCTCCTTTTCATGTATGTCCACAATCTCTCTGGAACACAGCAAATCACAAGAGTCAAAACTGAAAACCTTTTACAGGCATAAATTCCACCTGGCCAATTTTTTTTCATATCGTACTGTTTACCATACAGAAGGAAAATTTCTGGTTCAGATGGCTCATAATTCTGACAGAAGGACAAAATTTCTCCAATACACATTTAGACTTTTAGAGTCCCCTTAAAATGATCTGTACAGTTAATATACTATAAAAGCAAAGCTTATGGATTTTCTTCAAGACATCAGCAAACTAGATGGAAGAAGAGATCACAGGGAGATTGATACAGAGCATTGTTTACAAAGTGGGATGCACCATTTTTTTGGCATTTCACAGGTCCACATAATGCTAACAGGTGACTAGTCTCTCCTTTCTCAAGGCAGGAACTGAGGAACTGGCTATGGCAGTGAAAAGGCACAGTACATACTGCGAAACTCATACCCCACTGTGAGCATCACACCACTTCTGTGAAATGTCTGGAGAAGCCAGGAAACAGATGGAGCCAGGGCAGGAGAGAATGCATGGGGTATGTACTTAATTAGCCCCTACTGGTCTGGCACCATCCATGGCTTGGAAAGAGTTTCTGCTGGATTATGAAACGCAAGACTGAAAAAAAGAACTATCAAGAATTCCAGACTCCCTCCAGAGTAAAACTAGAAGCTCTAATTGTCTTTTCCTTCCATTATGTTTCTGATTCTCCTAGCCCTATGAGAGATACATAGCCCAATGAAGTGGCAGCACCGGACAATTCATTATTGATTTAGAGACTGAATACCAGGGATCAAAAGGATCTTTTACTCTTCACTCACTTTGCCCTTCTGACATCAATTGTCCCCTTCAGCTTTTCTTCACTATCATTCTCAAAGTACATCAGCTTGGATTCTCGAAGCACAAACCAACGGCGTTTCCAGTTACGGCGTGAAAGTGTTGACATGCCTCCACCTTTTTTATAGAGCCAGCCTGACTTCAGTGCCTCTTGCTTGGTGCGGAACCACATGAAGGCCTCATTCTTCAGAACACACCAGCGCCGCCTCCATGGGTTCATGAGACCTCCTGAAAAGCGACAGAGCAAGATTTCATCAGACATGCAACAAGGGCCATGCTTCCATTCTGATCCTGCTTCATGGGCACTTAGTTGCTTCCTCAGTTCCTACATGAAACAAAGAAGCTGTAGGAGAGAAACGTGGTTATGCTTAATTTTGGACAGATTAAAACCAGAACAAACTACTGAAACAAACACAAAAACATAGAAATACATGCACTACTCAAATATTTTTGTGCTGTCTTCAGTTTTGTAGATCAGAATGAGTCATTTAAGCCCATATCGAGTGGGCACAATTAGGTCTCAGTCGCAAAGATATCCAATCTAATTCCCTGACACCCACCTCCTAGCTCTTTGTTTTATTTGCTTGTTTTAAATAAAAGTAGAAGAGAAAAACAGAATAAACAAAGAACTAAGAGCAAATGAAGATGATGATTCCAAAGAAACAGAAGAGGAAAGAGGGTGTCCTGGATTCCATCCTTTCATGGTTTCAGCTAAAGCTGTTTACCTTTCATGTAGAGATAGCTGTGAAAATAGGGTGGTCCTGAGCCATTGAAGAGAGTGGCTCGTCCATTACAAAACTCTTCATCTGTATCAATATAAACATCCACTTCTTCTTCGCTGTCCAGAAACTAAAAGAAAAAGAAGAAATACAGGCTACTTGGGTTCTCCTTGTTGCAGAAGGAGTAGAGCAAATCAACAAGGTTAGAGAAGTCATGTGATCAGAAGGTGCAAAACTACACATAATCTCTTTACAAAAAAGCAATACAGTAAAACCAGAGGCTTGATAGTTTACCCATTACTGCCTAAAGCCAGAGTCTCCAGAGCACAGAATTTTCATACCAGAACGAGAGTGACATTTAGCAGTGGACATGGCAGGAAAACTCCAGTTACTTGCAGTAATAAACCTTCCTGATTTAAGGCAGAGTCCACAGTCCAAAATCTAATTTAATGGGATTAAGAGAGAATTTTTTATTTTGGAGAAGTTTTTCGATTGTTCTGGCAGACAGGCCTGGACGCTGGACAAGATGGAGCGCTAATCTAAGCCCAGCAAGGAAATGCCTTGCTTTTGGTTGATTAGGAAAAAAAGGACATTCCAGGATAACTGAACCCTAAAAACAAAGATCTAAATCACAGAAATAATAATACTGTATTTACTCATCCCTGTTCTCCAACTATATAATGACTCTCAGCCATAAGAATGTGCTTCATGCACAAAATCCCTAATCACCCTGTCATTTCCTTTACCTTAAATACAACATCCTTGATCAGCTTTATTAATTCAATAGTAATAGAAGCAGCTCCTTAGACATCTTCCTTCCTCAAATGCATGTTGCTTCTTTTCATTCTTCCCTTCTGCCCTCTCTCTGTGACCCCTTTGTGCTCCTCTTTTGTCTCATTGATGTTCTACTCCTTCATTGTCCCTCTCTTATCATTAAGATTCAAAAAGCAGGTACTCTTGGATCAGCAGCTACTGATGGGATCTTGACCCAGCTACAGTTATCCCTCCCTGTGGCTCATGCCATGATATAGTATCTACTGTTTTTGCGATGACTCTTACGCAACTAGGAGCCCCATAAAACCCTCCGCTTCTATTTGCATTTTAAGAAGAATGCCAAAAACTGGCCTAGCCTGTGACAGAATGATTCACGACTTGAAGACTTCCTGACAGTGATTTGTGAGTACCTGCCCACAGAATACCTTTACTCGAGCAGATCACATCAGAAAAAATCCTGATGTCTGACAATTGACATCAGGGAAATGCAAACAGGAAAAATAATGCAATTTTTTTAGAAGGGTCACAATCTGCCACAGCAAAGCAAGTAAATTGAATTCCTTAAAAAAACTCAATTTTTTTTCCAAAATATATCTTGTAGTTCAGGTCTGTATTCTCAGGGACATAGTTTATCTGAGGTATTTTTATGGCTATCATTGACTTCACACCTGAACTCCTCAAAATCTTATGTGGGCTTATCTGAGATCCTGTTCTGTAAGGGAATTTATATTTGCATTATTAAGGAACTAGCCAGAGGGTACTCAGGAAGTCCAGAGCCTTGTGTGGGATCTAAGATGAGATGTTTCAAGTGCAAGACTAAAACCCCAGCTTTACCACCCTGTCATTGTCCCTGTGGTAGGAATGAAAAGGCTCAATGGCCTCGGCTATGCGCACCACGACCCAGCCTGGATCAGCACAGTAATATCTTCTAGCCTTAGAATAGTTTAAAACTTGTATACAGGGTCTGAAAACAAGCCCTTGACTCTGAACAGTAACAGTACTAGAAAAAGAGAAGTTTTAGTGATGGAAACAAATCAAACCTAAGCCTTTTCTGTTTCTTCTTGTGATTCTCCACTGGAAGCTCAGGCTAATTCCGTGAGATCTAAGGCAGAACATACACCTACACGATACTAGTTGCCTGCTTTCGGTCATCCTAAAGGGTGTTACATTAATATACAGTGATCAAAACAATCTAAAATAGCCTAGGTGCATATTTGTTAGCTTGTCCAGAAGACATTGGACAAGCCCTCTGTCCTTCAGTCTGTCTCTAACTCTTTCCTTCATCCAAGTTGATTACTGATGCAAGAAATAATTATATATTAGTAACAATACCCAGAGCAAGCAGGTATACAGTAAGAAGGCAAGGATGTTGCCTGTATTAACAAAGTCACCCTAACATCCAGAAAGGTGAAGGGAGGGATTCTTACCGAGTCAAGGCTGCCACGGTTGGAGTCCAGGCTGGTACCATGGGAGTGTCTCAGACCTTCCTCACCATTCAGGGGCTCAGCTGAGGCACTACCTGCATCTCCACAGCCATCAAACTCCTCATGGTCATAGTCAGACTCCACATCTGGAGGGGGAGTGTACACTGGCTCTCCCACCTCTCCACTGTTACTCCTCTGTGTATCCAAGACAGTGCTGTAAATGCTTTCTGCTGGGTCAGATAGGGCTTTCTGCTCCTTGGGGCTAGTGGTTCTTTCCACAGGCCGTCCTGGAGCAGGGACAACGTCTCCCACTTCCTTTTGGAGATGTGAAAGGCTTGTGTCCGCAACTTCTTCTGAGTAGTTATTGCTGTTTCTTGTGCTATGCTGATTCAAGACCACCAAACTGGAAGTTGGTCGTCCTTCATCATCAGCATGAAAACCCTCATCCACTTCTTCTTCAGCCAGTGGTGCCACCAGGCTGCAGTCAATGTTGAGTGTCCCCTCACTAGAAAGTGAATGCTCTAAGTTCTGTACACTTTCATCTAGATTGCCAAAATCCAGCAGCTCCAAGAACTCCTGGGCAACCCTAGAAGCCTCCTTTTCCAGCCTCTGGATCTCTTCTTCTCGTTGCCGATTGATTTCATTCCTGGCATTTTCACAGATGATAGACATGTGATCCTCCTTCTGTTGTTGCAACTTCTCAATCTCCTTCTCCAGTCTTAAGATCTCCTCCATCTGACGTCTCTCTTCTTCTTGCAGGGGAATATCTACCTCTTCAGCCTTTACTGTTTTCACCTTAAAGAATTTAGAATAGTGTTAAAGCAGCTGCTTCAACTTATGTGTGCTCCTTGCCTGGACCTTTCATTCTTCCAATATCCTGTGCTTGCCTCATACTGCAAAAAGATCAATCTTCAAAAAGATGACTCTAAGCATCTTGCAATTATTCATGGTGAAAAAGTTAAAGGTAGAACTACTGGATCTTCAGCTACATAATTTTTCCAGCAGTCTACCTTCTGTCTGCATCATACAAAGAAGCTCACAGGGATCACTTAATTTTTAGAAGACTGTCTCATGAGTATGCTGTTCGTGTTACAGCCCTTTATAAACTATGATTTGATAAAAGCATTCTGAAAGTCCATCCTCTCTTTTGAGCCATCTCACAAACATACACAAATATGGGAGAAAGCGATTATATATGAATACATATCCATAGCCTGCTTAAGAGCTGAAGATTTCCCAGAAATTCACGCAAAGATTTGGGGATTTTGTTGCTTCCCAAGTTGGGGATCTGACCATCAGAATCTCGGTCTGGAAGGGATATTTGCAATGAAGCAGGACTGTATCCACTCCAACCCCACCAAAACTCCACCCAGAATTTCTTGGCATTCTTTAGTGTCACTGGATGGATGATGGCTGGCTGCTGAATACTCTGTCCTCCTCTATTCTGCACACTGAAGTAACAGGAAATTTCTAGCAAGCACACAATAATTAGAAGGCGGAAGATACTGTTAACTTTCACTGATGTTTACCTATAAAATAAAGCCGCCTTCCCCTCCATGGAAGATTTTGAAAACATGCATACACAAGAAAAAGCAAAAATAAATTCCACAAGGATTTAATGTACTTCCTGGTAGGAGTGACAATGCAGCCAATGAATTGGCCTATTTAAGCCCCATTCCTTGTTTTCTTTACAGTTACTCTGTTGCTTTTTCTCTACTTGACTCTTACTTGCAGACAAATGCATTTTCATACTCTGCCATCTCTCCTGAACAGAGCTGGCCTGAAACTGGGGAACAAGTGGTTTGGGAAAAAAATAAGAAGATACACAGCTGTTTTCACACACCTATGAGTATGTGGTCTGCTCTTTGATACATCAAGAGCCAACAATTAGATCAGTTACAATGGGTTTATTTTAGCCATGGTAGCAGCGAGCTGTACTCTGTATTTCGGCTGCTACAGGCAACAATCCAGCAAAACTGACTGTGTCACAATGTAGCACCTCACAAGGTCATGTAATAAGCTCAAGCAGTAGAGATAACACAGGATGCTGCATATCGAACACAGAAATTTTCAAATAGGAACTATGCAAGCTGGTACATGAACCTTGAAAAAACCCCCACTACTTTCTTAACTTTATGCACCTCTGCCAAAGCCAAAACACCTGCAAGTTTTTGTTCAAAGCCGATTTTTTAAACCACATTGCCACAATAACCATATTAGCTCCAGGGGGAAGCGCAGGCAATAAAGGACCCTTCACAGATACTCAAGGGAAGACATAAGAAAAGAATTACTGTGAAACTTACCTGAGCCACCTGGAGTAGTGCATTCAGCTGCTCTTTTTCTCTGTTAAAAAATAAGACACAATAGTCAGAGATAGACTTCAGTTCTCCTATGTGAGGCTTTCAGAATTACATGAACACATTATCCCTCCACGGATAAGGTTAAAATAAGGTACCTGTTGTTAAGACTGATTTGAAAGCTTTTGTAATTTAGTAAAAATCCAATTCTCTGTGGTTGGCATAACCTTTGTGGATACAACAGATTTTCCCCATGCACTTAACTTTCAGATCAATCAGAAAATCAGATTAGTTGAAACACTAGGAAGGACACTGGAAATGGTGACAGAAAGACAGATCAGTTAGACTCATGATAAACGTAAACAGAATCTTCTGAACCACTATACATCTGTTGATATTAAATGAGGTTGGACATGCATAATGGTCAGATACCAGGAAATTGTGTTTGTTTTTTTTAAAACAGAATACCATTACTGCAATACCAGCATTGAATTTGAATTTTATTTCACTTTTACTCTGTTAAAGCCCCAGAAAAATTACCAAAATTTTGTACTTTGTTAAAGGACTAAGCTGATGATTTCCTGTCCTGAAGACCTGGGTGCTCCAGCTTGCATAACTTCTCAGTGGCATGCAAAACCTGGTTTACTAGTAAAGGCTCTAAGAGTCAGACTTTGGTAGTAAACATGAGTAGAGGAAAAAAACACTATCCCATTGTGCTGCATCTCCACCTCAAAAAGGTTGTACTCCAAGGAGAAGCTGTCACTATGGCCAGTCTCTCCATAGCGAGCGTGCTACAAGCAACTGAACTAGTAAACAGAAAAATGCCAGGGTCATGCATAGGGAGCAGGGATAGGCTGTAGCTGGATGGAAGAGTCTGCCTGTGGCTACCACTATGCAGCTAAATTCAGACTGTCCATGGTAACTTTCAAACCTATAATTCAACCTCAAGCAGAACAGGAGGGCAACAATATTTATTTCCTAGGCTCTGCAGCTTTTCCCAGACAAATTCTAAATTGCAGCTGCAAGTCACAACATCCTTTAGACTCTCACTCTTGCCCTCTATCAAAAAAACCAAAAAATAATAACCCAGGAAATGTTTATAAATGAAAGCTGACATAAGTGAGATCCAGATGGTCCCAACTCCACTTAAAGATCTCTAACAGTAGTCATGAGTTAAGCAACCGCCTTTAAATGATAAGATGTTTCAAGAAGCGGAGTTGTTTTAAAACAGATCAGGAATACCACCTACAATCTACACACTAATTCCTCTAACTGCTCCTCACATTTTTTAGACCTTTGATATTTCTTGCTGCTTTCCACCCATCTCCAACTGACCCACACTCTTCCTGAAATGTGATACCCAAAACTAGGGAGAGTATTCCAACTGAAGTCTTACCAGTGCCAAGTAGAACAGAAGAATCACCCCCGCATCGTACAGAAACAATCTTGTTTATAGACAGCATTTGCTTTCTCCTCTCACACAGCATGACACTAGTGACTAATGCTCAGCTTACCCTCCAGCCCTTCTTCCTGCTGTTGAAGGATGCATTCCTCCTTCTCTCTCTCTGCATTTGATTATTCATAACTGTAGATCTACATGTCTTTATTGAAAGTTATCCCATGTTTTCCAGACCACTTCTTTAATTTGCCAAAATTATTTGACTTGTAATCCCGTCTAGCTATATACTTAAAGCCCCTCACCAGTTTTATCTGCAAACTTAATAAGGATATTCATATTTCCTCATCCAACTTACTATGAAAATATTGCACTAGTATCATATCCAGCAGAGACCATGAAAGAGCTCCATTCAAGAGTTCTCTCCCATTAACAAAACCCTACTTCTGTTTACTGATTAAAATGCAATAATACAATGCAGTAAAAACACAAATCCTTGTCTTGCATCATGTACTTCTTTTTCCAAAGCACATTCCTTATAGTGTCTTACAGTACTTTCATAACATGTCAAAGCCCTTACCTACCCTCTACCTACCCAAAGTCAAGACACCTACCCTCTATGGCTTTCCTGTATCTACAAGGCATGTCATAAGCTAGTACAGAAGGAAATAAGTAACTTTAATGCTGTTTGTGCTTCAGAAATCCATGTTGGCGCTTAACTCCTCTATCGAGCATTTACAACTGTTAAGACTATTTGTTTCAGTATTTTCCTGAAACTGACTGGCTCACAGTTTCCTCAATTTTCCTTTTTCCATTTCAAAAGGTGGTCATTAGGTTCGGAATTTTCTATTTTTATGGAAACTACACTGTTAGCCACAAAGAAGGTGGAAGAGAATGGCTATTGATTCTAACGCCTTCAGCTGGTTCTGAAAGTACTTAAACATTAATTTCACCAAGTTTGGATAACTTCTTTGTAATCCGATATTTCTGAGTCTTCTCTAATCTTTTATTTCCCTGATAGGTTCTGAATTCTTGCACACCTGTGCTAATTGTATTTAGTGTCCAACAGTTAAACCTTTTGTGAAAGACAAATAAAAATAGCATCAAATCTCAGCTTTCTCAATATTATAACTTTTTCTTCCTGTTGAACAGGAAGAACTGTAGACCAAATTGCTCCCTGTCTCCCCTTTACTAGCAGTGTATGCACAATAACCACACCCCAACTTTTACTTCATTATAGCTCAGGTTGCACCTTGGTCCTTCTTTATGTGCATTGAGTTTTTTTGCTTGTTCTCAGTAGATTAGCTGATTTGCAATTGCTGTGGACTTCCATCTCATTTTCGAGGTAAAATGGAAGTTCAGAATTTAGCCAAGTTGGCTGCTAGCACCTTTTCGGCTACTGTCTCTGAATAAAGCCATTTGACATCAAGTAGAAAATGAAAGTGAAACAAGCAGTTCACTTGATTTCTAGAAACACTGACACTTCTTTACAATGATGCAACACATCTTTCATGGGCTGGGAACTAAAGGGCAAGGGCAGAAACACATAAGAACAACTAAGCTAAATAGGTCCTTTTATCTAAAAGTAGGCAGAGACAATGAGGACTTTAGATCTGAAATAGCATCTGTAGCATTTGATATCTGCAAACTAGTTATTGACATTCTGAACTTGTAGAGTTTCCCGCTGCTGATGTTGAAAATTGGCACATTGATAAAATAGAGCCTTCATTGTTATCCAACAAATTCCTTGACCGAACTGTTCATCATTGGTGTCACTGACTCCATGTCTTGTCCCAGAAAATACATCACCCTACTGTCTCCAACGAAACCGCAGACAATCTCTTTTCCTTGTGACATGCCTCTGACCTTAGAATTTTCTGATACTTGTCACATGTCTTAGCCTGCCAAGAGCCAACTTTGGGACAAGTATGTAACGAAAGCCTATAAGAAACATAACCAACTATTTATGAAAAACTTAAAATGTCACAGGATTATTTGTTTAAACTTATATGATAATCACATAGTTGAAGTTTTATGCTTCTTGTAAACAAAAGATTATCAAAAGAAACATTCACTATGGATACGATGTAGGCAGCCACGGAGTGAACAGTAAATGATGCATGAAATGCAGGATTCTCAAGAGGTGTACTGTCACTGCTCACAGCTTGCCTCTTTTTGTCACATTAGCTTTTCTTTTCCCCTTCTGATGTCTCAACATACCTACATTTCTGATGAGAGATACACTGCAGCAGGGAGAGCATCATGAGTGTAAGAACTGCAGTAGCAGCAGAGATGCACCTCTCGCCTTGCTCTCTGACCCAGCTTACTGGACACACCAAGACCCATGGTACTAGTACCTTCTCCCACTGCTAAACCCACCAGATTTTGGAAGACTGAATAAAATTTTGTTTGCCACTGCAAAGGTAATGAGAAAATTATGCATCTCTGCCCAGTTAGTGAAACTACTTCCTTTTCATGTACATTCCAAACCAGAAAAAAACTGAACAGAGGTAAAACCACACCATTGCTGCTTCTCTACCCTAAGCTGCCCACAGCCTACCCCAACTCTGCTCCTTGGTACTGGGACACTGTGTCATGCAATTGCTGCTACAGCGTTACCATCATACCAGTGCCTCAGACCCACTTTCACACCTCAGCAGCTTTAATGCTTGGGAACTATGAGTGCAAGATACCATCTTGTACCTTTCCTTCACCTCTTCCTCTTCCCGCTTCCTCCTACGCTCCTCCTCTTCTTGCCATTGTCTTTCCTCTTCCTCTTTTCTGATCTGTTCTTCCTCTTCTTGCCTCCTTCTCTCCTCCGCTTCCTGCTTCTGTCTCAGTTCCTGCTGCAGCAGGTGCTGGTAGAGGCTGCGAGCCAGGCGGCCACGCCAGTGCTTCTGCAAGGTGACAGCAGAGGCCTTCAGTCGCAGCAGGCTCTTCTTCCAGAAGTATGCTCGGTAGTTCTTTTGGATTATAACAACACTGGCTAGCACCTTTTGATACTTCTTCCTAAAAACAGAACCAGACATGTAACACGCCATGAAGGAATACATGCTTTGCATTTCCCACACCCTGGTGTATTGACTAATTTTACCACATCCAGAGAAAAATATTGGAAAAATATTACTCAGAAATGACATAATTTCTGTTCCTCTACTGCCTCTACCCATAAATCCTATTCTCTTCACTATTCTCACTCCTACATCTACCACTGGTTTGTTTCCATGGGCACCTACTTTCACAAAGACCCCTCTGAGGCTGAAGGACAGAAACTGGGCATGTGAAAAGAGAAAGTCCACCAGCCCAAAGTCTCCTTACATTGCATATGACATACATTCACTGTGCAATTAGAAAATCACTCAGTGTGGATATATTGTAATAAAAACATACAAATGGCCTTACTATATGAGAACAAAATCCCATATTGCCCCATCTCTTAAGTGGTCAAAATCAAATTACTCCAAGAAAAACAACAGCACATCTGGTCATATTTATCTCGTATTGTTTGGGGAAAACACAGTGATACTACAATATTGATTGCTGATTGTAAGATTGTAACAAGCTTCCATAAACATATACTTATATTGCACAACATTTTGCTTAAACAATAATGATATCAAAACCAACTTTGCAGCACTTTAAAACAAAAAAAAGTAAGGTCCCAAAAGAGAAGAATCATCATTCGGTATTTGTGTAGTCTAGTGAAGTTCTAGAAAAGTCAGTTCTTGCCTCTGCATTACAGAATATTTTTATCAGGAACCTGAAAAAAAAGTCACTGGTAGAAGTTCTTCATGATACACAAACTGGGCAAATAACAAAAGGGTTACTATTGCACAGTAATCTGGATCAATTTATAAGTTAGATTCAAGGAAACATTAAACAGTTCAAAAAGAGCCAAACATAAGGTCTTCTATTGAAGAACCAAAGGCCAAACACACCTGATGTGGGACTATATTAGGAAACAGCAAGTCACAAAAGGATTTAGCTGCCATAGGGATCATCAAGTGAAGGCAAACACAATGCTACAGAAAAATTACTACAGGGATTCTTATGTCTGCAATCAGAAACACGGTGTATAAGGGAACTGCACTGCTACTTTTATCTTGTGTTCACTGTTAGCACCTCCATTTCAAGAACAATGTTAGATACTCAAGAGGGCTCTGAGGAAACAAGACTGGAAGCAGAAATCCTGGCTTATAGAGTGAGCATATTTGCTCCCTCAGCTTCAGATAGAGAAGGCTAAGGAAAGGCTTGATCCCAGTCAGAATACCCACATTTTTGGGTGGCATTTCTACTTATCCAATAGGGAAAATAACCTGAAGCTGAAATCTATTCAGGCTGGAAATAAGCGAACATTTTATAAAGTAACTGAGTATATTTATACATCTTAATATCTTGCTGCATGGAAATAATTAGTACTATTCAAATCAAAACATTCTTTACTCCAAACCAGAATTTGAAGAAGTTCTATGGGGCTTTTACTCACAATCATGGGCCAGCAGTCTACAGTAATCCTGGGAAGTCTTACAGTCCTAGAAAGTACGCTAGAAATAGCACAGTATTCTCACATATCCTTCCCACAGACCTTCTGCAACACCCTGAGGAAAAGACACACCTCGAAATCCCCTTCCTGGCAATCAGTCCCCCTTCAAATGGCAACAGGGACCCATGCTGACAGCTTGCCACTTCCCTGCCCATCAAATACATCAGCCTAGTCAAGAAAATTAGGAGAGGGATGCTCATAGCAGTACTGTGCAGTAGTCATGTTCTTTTCAATAAGTATTAAGTCAAAGGGAAGAAGTACAGAGAAAAAAAGAGGAAAGGGAAGAGGTGATAAGAAGTGGGAGGTTTTAGATTAATTGCTCTTGGGCTGCAGTCCTCACATCCCTCCTCCGACAATCCTCCCTGTGCCCTGCACAAGGGGTGTGAACAGCTGCACACACCCCCTCTGCCACAGCAGATATAAGTGCATCAAAAAGGGCACTCTGACTTTTACAAAACGCATCTGCCATAAACTCTCTCAAGTGCAACATGTGCCAAGCCCTGCCCAGCTACAGCCCAGCTCTGCCTGCTAATCTGCCAGGCTGAAGTGCCCCCTCATTCCTTATAACTGCAGCCAAGCTTGCAGACGCCCTTCAGTTGAATTGCTGCATACAGGCTGTGAATTTCATTCCCCTTGTTCAGCCTTCCACTCATCCTCTTGCACTGGCCAAAGAAATTCAACCTGCAGTCCATGCCACAGAGTTGGGAGACATCCTGACCACAAGAGAAGGTGTGGTGGGTACAATGCTCCAATGCTGCATTTGGAATTCAGTTAATTATTCTGTCGATGAGCTGTAGTTAGAGGACTACAGAACACAGGGCTACGGAGTAATTTCCTACTGCCTTTTCCCCTGAGCAATAACGTCCTACAGAATCAAGCAGCACAGCCGAATTTGTGTGTGGATTCTGCAAGCCTGGAAATAGGTATGTGCATTTTAGCTGTTGAATCTGTTACCTGCAGCTCAGAGTTCCACACATTAGCTACAAAAAATAGTGCCTTTTGAATGGGCTTGATTTTCTTGTCTTACATCTTAGCGGTCAGTCAGAGATACTTCGCTGCAGAGAATGACAGCAAAGAAAACGTTCTCACCCTTAGGACTGGTTCTCCAGGCTCACAGAACAAGTTCACAAAGGAGGATACATCAGTAAAATCCTTCCAGAGCCACACCTACCTTTCTTTGCCAACCTTCTTTGCATGAGACCAAATTAATTTAAATACACTTGTACTTGCAAAACTAACAGAAATTGTATCAGGCTTAAGGCAATGCACACTGGTACTTCTGACCTCTGCCCAACTCTGCACAGACCATTCAGAACTTGCACAGATGAACTCCCTCTTGCTGGATCTTCCCCAATACAGGTGCAGTGCAACTTTAAACTCCAGATAGAAGCTTCCAGTCTCCCTCCACAGTTCTTTCGTTACTCCCTGCTCCTCTCCCCTGCAAAATCCAGTTATCTCCAGCTGTCTGTGAGGACGTCACTTCTGGTTGCAGAAGCACAGCTTGCTCTTAAAGATGAGACTCAGAAGAGCAACATGTGGGACAAGGAATTCAGATCTATGGAGACTGGAGCACCACAAGATTTCTAGCGAAGAGGAATGCTACTTCAACCGTCTCCACCACAGCCCTGCAGGGCAGAAGCTGCCTTCTCAGGAACTCAGAAAAGCAGTAATCCAGTTTGCCTGCAGTGATGTTTCCCAGAAAATCAATTTTCCTGTGCTAATCCCTACCCTTTTCTCCAACTGCTAGACACAAAGTAAAATAGAGCAGAGGCCCTGACACAAAGAACTTGAAATCTCATGTACAAACAATAGAGCTAGATCATTTGTCTGCCTAGAGGGAAACAAATTAATAAAAGCCCCAAGAACAAATGTGTATTTTGCTGATATTCCACATTGGCAAAGCAACTTACAACCCTTGCACACATTTCTAAACACCGAATGAGCTACCTGGTGCAACTGGAGCTCTTGTAAGAGCGCCTGCTAGAACAGATCTGCTGGCCAGAGATTCCACCTCTTCATACCCCTGGACCAACAGGTGTCTGGAGCAGAGACCAGCTAGGAAAGAGCATCTTACTGGGATTATGAGTGCATGCCACAGCCATTACAGAGTCAGCTGCTATACTGTCTGCAAGGGGCAGAGGAGGGGTGGTTTGTCTGCAGTTGGTTCTCCCAACCCTTCTCTGGTCAGGTGCAAAAGGGAGCGGCAAGAGGAGATTACTGGTGCAAAGCTGGCCAAAGCCCAATTCTGAAGAGTTAATTAAAAGGAGAGGGAGATCACGAGGCAAACCAAACAGGCAGGGCGAGGGAAGGAGGTGAGCAAAGGCAGAGCTGCAAGAGAGGAAGAAGCAATTTGCAGGGTGGGGAGCAGAAGACAGCATTGACAGGTATAAAGAAAAGGAGGGGACCCAAAGTGTAGGTGGGGCCCAGTAAGGAGAGCCCTGAAGGCAAGGAAAAGGTGTCATCAGAGGCAAGCAATGGGTACAGAGGTCCCTTCAGAAGCTTCCCGAGCAGCACTGAGAGAGGCTGCAAGCACGTACAGAACTGAAGAAGAAGCAGCAAAGGTGCAGAAAGGTTTCAGCAGAACTGATGCCAGCAGGGAGGGCAGATACTGCAGCTCTCCTTTAGAATACGGGAGGGGAAGAAGGGAACGATGTGAGGCAACTCGAGAGCAAAGCAGGGGGTCGGGGCAAGCCAGGCACGAAAGCACAGGGATAGTGAGGCAGCCCCCAGCACTGACCTTGCCATGTAGCCCAAGACGTGGGCCCGGATCACTACAGCTGCTTTCCTCAACTCCTCTTCCCGATCCTTCTCCAGCTTCTGCTCAAGAGCTTCCTTCAGGAAAACCTGACGCCACGGGGAGGAGTTTCGATAAACAGAAAGAGAGGAAAGAAGTCAGTCCCCGGGAGAGCCGGGAGGTTTCATCCCCGCCGAGCAGCACCGTGTCCCGGCGCTCCAGCCCCAGTGCCCGCAGCGCCGGCCTTGCGGCAGCGGCAGCAGCAGAGAAAAGTTTGGTGGCAGCAGCAGGAGGCAAACTCCGTGGTCAAGACTTAAAAGAGAGAGAGGGAGGGAGCAGAGGAAGGAGGGCAAGAGGAGGGAGGAGGAGGAGGAGGAGGGGGAGGGGGAGGGGGAGGGGGAGGGGGAGGGGGAGGGGGAGGGGGAGGGGGAGGGGGAGGGGGAGGGGGAGGGGGAGGAAAGCCTGTGCTTGCGCCTGTGATTAACTCTTTCCCAGCTGACAGCTTTTCCCGCACAATCCAGTACCTCCCTGCAGCAGGCACTGACGCCCACTTAACTGATTAAATATTTTGCAAAGAAACTCCTCTGCATTTCAAGGAAAGGGAGGAACATTTGGGTTTCCAGACTCCAGGAAGCAATCTTAACAGCAATCCTAATAATAGAAGAAAGTCAAAGCCAAGTACCCTGTCGAGGTACAAAGCTGAGCCCATCACCTCTGGGTGGAAGCTGAAGCCCTCCACTAACTCTAGAAACTCTGAGGTGGAGACGTTTCCTTGCTGAAGAGGTTCACTAGTGCAGCAGGCATTAGTGGGAACTGAGCCCTGATGGGAGAGGTCTCCAGAATTAATAATTGCACCTCAGTGTCCAGTATTTTAATTCTCAAGCATCTTCCATCACCTGTATTGCAAACTTCTGCTCAGTGCTAAATCATAGAATCTTACATTTGGAAAAGACTTTGAGATCATCAAGTCCAACCGTACCCATCTTCTGCTAAACCATGTTCTTCAAAAACTCATCTACCTGTTTTTTAAACACCTCTAGGGTTGGTGACTCAACCACCTCCCTGGGCAGCTGTGCCAGCGCCTGACCACCCTTTTGCTAAAGAAATTCTTCCTAATATCTAGTCTGAATCTTCCCTGGTGCAACTTACGGCCATTTCCTCTTGTCCTATCACCTGTCACTTGTGAGAAGAGATCAACAACCACTCTGCTACAGCCTCCTTTCAGGCAGGCATAGACAGCGATTAGGTCTCCCCTCAGCCTCCTCTTCTCCAGACTAAACAACCCCAGTTCCCACAGCTGCTCCTCATAGGCCTTGTTCTCCAGCCCCTTCACCAGCCTTGTGTGAGAGATGATGATGCTAACTTAGAGACAAATGGACTGAGGTACAAGCAAGATAAGGGCATGTTTAAAGGAATTGTGATATCCGAGCTATTTTAAATCAGCTGGCTAGCATTACAATAGGACCAAGTTCAGCACAAATTGCTGAAAGACTTTGCTTTTTGAGATGTACTGCAGCCTGCACAGAGCTCCATGGCACTGTGGGTACAATGCTAGCAGTACCAGCCTAGATTAAAGTTGGCTAAGGTACGTCCATACAAGCTGCAGTCACAGCAGCAACTGCCATATGGCTGTGCTCATATGACCTGCTGCCTGACATTGGCTAAATCACTGCCAGGGCCAGCAGCAGAACAGGCTACACAAGGAAAGTGCTGCCCCGCTTGTTAAAAGCACTGCTGTGAAAACAGGCTGTGAGCTGACTCTCATCAATCTGCAGAACTACATTAATTGGAAAGAACTCCTTACAAATTTATTGGATCCATGTGGCTATGCTGAGAGGCCAGAGGGATGTTCAGAGATTCCAACAGTCAATTAGTCCAGTGTTCTGCACAGACTCATCCCCTTCCCACTTACCTCCCCTTATGTCTCTGTATACCTTCCCCTCCATCACTACTTTCAGCCTCATCACTTATTCAGGATCTTTTCCCCCCCTGCAATGAAACCTCTCTCTGAGTTAGTACCTATAGCCAATGGCTTCCCTGAACTCAAATTTGTCATGCAGAGCCATTTTCATTAAGATGGCCTTAAGAAATGAACCGTTTGGTAATGACCAAGTAACCGTGGGTAGCCTTAAAAGAAAGTTCATTATCAAGGTACTGCCAACCATGAAGCTGGCATCCTTCCCTGCAAGTTGTACATCCACTCCCTCTGTCAACTCAACAATCTTTTAAAGACTTCTTTGAGGCAGGGATTGCTCTTTCCATTACATTCCAGAACCAAGCAGCAGTCACCCATTTCAGGAATGCACCAGCAAAACACTGTCTCGGTCCATTATCTTCAACAAATTGCAAAAATACTCAATCTGTCAGTATTTGCCTAGCAAGCACAGACTTTGCTGTGCCAGTAAGGAGGGGCAAAAAAACCTCACTTCAGTGCATGCAGAGTTCATGTAGAGACGCAACCATAATCCTATAAGATTTTCTATATACACTTGAGAGTGAGGAGTTAATCTCAAATAACATAACAATATCCACTTATAAGCTATTGGCATTTCGAGGGTTTTTCTTACTCCATAGATGACAAGGAAGAGTAAAAGGTATTAAAATCCAGAAATATTTTTCATGCCTTGTGGAAATAACTTGGAAGGTGCCCATTTTCTTTGTCATAATTCATAGTCACTTTCTGAAAACATGAGCTCCCTTTCATCTGAGGAAGGAATGATTGAACAAAACATGCAAGGTGACTTCTATCCTGTCTGCTCATATTAGACACGAGCCAAGTTTTAAATCACCGTGCAGCACCACAGTGTTCCTCACACAACCTCAATGCCTGCATGCACCATCAGTGCAACAGTGAACATATTAAGGTTATGTGTAGATCAGCAAACACAAATGCAACTGTGTGTGCACCCATGTGTACATAAGTGGGATCATATGATTCCTGGGGACAACACTGGGAAAGCAGGAAGCGGGTCACTGTGACCTGGATGCTTAATAGTCTAAAGAAGCCTCCTCCTTCAAACAGGCCCTGCAACACAGCAGGTTGAAATATGGAAATGAATGCTTTCAAACAGCAAGGATTATGGAGTTAAACAGCTGCAAGAAATCTGTGTTGTAGGTATGGACAAGTATGGCATAACATCCAGGTGCACTGAGGAAAGGGGATAGAAGCTGCTGCTCCATCTCTGCACATCCCCAGTGAAGAACATGACACCTTGGCACAAGCTCTTCCAACATCACACTGCTTATTTGCATCCAAGCCCTCATCTCTGCCATGCCACCGGATAAAACTTGCCTTATATACATTAATACCTCTTATAAAAATTAATTTGACAATTGCCAGCACAGCAGCTGCTCTATTCTTAATGAAAAACACAAAGATCATCCTGCCCTTCCTCCTCCACTTCCTTTCCCAAGCTTCACAATCCCCTGCACTAATTCACGGAGTCTTTTCCTTCCTCCTTCAAACAATTGCTAGGGATATAATTATCCTTCCATTCATTTTGCAGGAAGTATTCCCCCTTCTATAAGCTTTGCTCTTTACCCACCCCTTATACTTCTTCCTAGGTTACATTTCCATAGGCCTGTCATACCTTTTCCAGTAGTTACTCCTCATTCAATAAGCCAATGTTAGTTCTGGAAATTGCTACCTGGGCACTCAGAGCTGCACCTGTAGGAGCAAAAGTGGCAGCAAGAGCACACAGGGAATTTTCTCTCTGGGAGAATGGCTTATGCTCTGTGTCCTTATCTGACAGCTTTACATCACACTTACCTGAAAATCTTTGGAAAAATTAGGGCTCTTTTTTTCATCAGCCCAAGTATTCCAGGCCTGTGTTACCTAGTGCCAGCTAAAATGTGAATGCAAAGCGCTCTGTAATCCAAAATGAAGACTCAACAGCTGAATACAAGCAGCAAAGAAGGGTCTACCGGGAAGGATTCCTGCTTTTCACGGCCTCGCCCTGCCATCTGCTTTCCTAGAGGCAGGCTTTCTAGAGGCACTATCACAAAGAAGTTGAAAGAGGGGTCTCCAAGGGAGCAGTGAAAAGGCTTTGCCACCCTCTGAGCATGGGAAAGATTGTCAAGTAACTCATCTCTAGAATGAAATGGTAGGGCAATGGTGACAGCACCTTGGAGCAGCCAAGGGTTGCCCAGCCATTCAGCACAGCAGCAAGGGTGGAACAGGCCAGGACAACCTTGGAGTGATATGCTCTTTAGAATGAATAGAACTGCTCCCCACTACCACGACAAACATCCCTAACCCAGACCATGCCAAATATAAATTAACGTCATCAACCAAATAAGATGGCTTCCCAACACCTTTTTATTTTCCTTCTCAGTCATAAAAAATTAAAGAAATGCAACAATTATCATTCTTAACTGTTTCTTTCTTCCCACAATATTCAGACCAAACAGCAACCAGTGCCCTAGTAGAGAGACTGCAGCTTACCAATGTGCCACATACAGCTCTTCAGCCAAGTTGTAGTTTATAGGAAAGAATTTTTCAAAAAAATTACATTAGACTACATACATCCCGTGTTTTGGCAAAATACAAACACATTCTGTTTGCCACAGTATACCACCTATATTTTTTTTCCAAAAGAATTTGTGCAGGTCAAGGAGTTAGTGAAAACAGACAGATGGACGCAGCATTTCAAGATGCACAACTGGGACTGAAAAGGAAAGGGATCCTTTAGCTGCCAGAGGCTCAAAGCAGCCTGGATTTCCTGCTCATTGTCAGTCTGTTGTAGTCCCTGGACTCCAACTATATAGCTTACAACCTTTTATACTCTAAAAGGTAAACATAGGCGTGTGAATTTGGTCCTTAAATGCATTTCCCTGCTGCCCTTGCTGCAGCCCAGCAATTTTCCATCTCTTGTCATGCTAGGAAGAAAGAGGAAGAAAGTTCAAACTCTACCTTCATCAGGTCTGACCACCTCTTTCTTAAACTTTCCAGTTACAAGTGGCTCTGCAACACACACACACACTCCACACAGGCTTTAACACTAAAACGCTGCGAAACTGGCAGCCACCCAAGTAGTGTGAGTTATCTAGAGACAAGAATGACTGAAATGGTTCCCGATTTGCAGGGACCAATGATGAGACACCAGATTCCCAAATCAAAGACGGGGAATAATCCAATATAGAGCACAAATATGGTGGAGTGATAAAACTTCCTTTCTTGAACATCAGTAGAGGCATGTGAAGAAAGGCCTTAGAAATTTCAGGTTTATATATCTCCTTCTCAGAGCAATGGCTAGTGGTTTCCTTGGTTATCACACAGAGTTCGTAGTCCATACTACCAACTGGGCTACCACCATTCCTCTAAGGAGGGGAGAGAGAGATCTTGCTCTCTAAGAAACTTTATAGTTTATGCACTCATTAAGAAATGGATGTGCAGAGCAACAAATATCATTATCTGATCTCCTGGACAGAATAAATGTGAATATTCACTAGAATCACTTCTTTGTGATTGTGACCCTGGAAATATTCTGAACTACCTTTTTGAAGGCTTAAGGGCAAAAATGCAAAGACAGTTGCTTTGATGGACAACCCTCTGCTTTGGATACAGACTGCACAGCCACTACTTAGAAATGCTGTCTGCACTGGATACCATCCATTTTGGAATATTCTTTGAAGAATTTACTGGACCATGTGGAAAGTTGCGATAGTTTCCCACTCCCAGATTTCTATAGCAATATACCTCACAACGCTCACATCTGTCTCTGTGTGAAACTGTCTCAAAGCTTAAAAAAATTCAGAGTGAAACACCCAGCTCCCTCCCCATTAAATGAAAGATAATGGTACATTTCCAGCTGGATGTCTGGAGAAAAAAAAAAAACAAAAAAACAACTCCCCGCAAAATAAAACATAGACTACACCAGGCAAGGGAAAAGTCTTAAACCTTCACCAAAACAGAAGCAAAATCTGAATTATGCAAGTGGAGAGAAGGATTTTGATACCTTTCCCTAGAAAATATATGCTAGCATCTGGGCTAACCGCACAAACCATCAGATGAGCTTCCACAGCAGAAGGCTGACACACCTGTGGTGATCAGGCTACTTATTCACAGTTGAGATATATATCAAGTAGCAGCTTACTGCCTCCTGCAAGAATTTCAGTTAGCCAAGCAGAATGAAATATCTGGCACCCATGCTTGTTCTCCTTGGATCTTTAAATTGGATCAGACACAATAGAATCAATCTGGCTTGGCCAATAAGAAGAAGCTTAGACAAAACCAAAAAGCCGTCTGCATCTCTAGGTACATAATGTGGGAATACTTCTGATGCCACAGGTTAGTGGTATAGTCCAATGTATTTAAAGGGTCATTGCTTCTTTGCCCTTTCTAGTGGCTTGAATCCCACCAGATACAACCGCACCCCCTTGCAGCTGGAACAAAGCCATACCCTGCCCCACACTGATGAAGTACCTTGGTTTTACCCAACTGCCATTCTTCCTTGCTGCTGTCATAGGTCTGAAGAAAGACTGCACATACAACTTTGCTATTGTCTGAGAAACTTGGCCCCTTCACAAGCATCTTGTACCTAAGAACCAAACAAAATCTCATGAGATTATGTATGACAGTAACCCGCCACCCCCCTGCCCCAATCTTTTAACTGTAATTATCCTCCTCCTATTAGACCTTCTTCCTCTGGGACCTCCCTTCTTTGTGTTTGCCTTCAATTTGGAAATTTCCATCCCTCAACCTTTACCTGTTCCTTCCACGGTGGCAATTACTGTTGCAATCCTAGTAATAAAATACAAACTCAACAGCATTTTTTCAGTGAAGAACAACTGTCTTTCTGAAACATGTGCTTTCATCAGACACAAGTTATTTTGTTCAGTGTAGAGGTGGCATTTAATGCTCCAAGAGACAAAGAAAGCAATGTTCAGTGGTCCCTTCTAGCCTTAAACTTCAGGAAATCCTTTTGATGCAGTTAATAAAAGAAATAATCACTCTTTCCAATATTAATGATGAACTATACTGTCTGTTAAAATTTGCTTCAGCCTGCCAGATAAAAGGTTTTAAGTATTATATGTTCTTTTTACATATTATGACCACCTGAGTTGCACAGCTTCACAGAAGCAAATCTGTGGCAAAGCTACAAAAAGAAAAAAATTGAAAATAGACTGTCTGACTATTTTTCCATTCTGACGTTTACCCTTAAGACAAGTTTTCAAAAGGTCTTCCAAATTAGTCTATGATACAGGTGAACAGGTGATAAGGACATGGTTAGAAAAACATCCCACAAATGATCCACATCAGTAACAGCAGTTATAGAGGAAATAAATACATAGAACCGTATACCTTAGGGCTGTCAGAGCATGCGGTACAATGACAGCAATTACCTGCTGAGAAAGTCCTGAAAAAGGCGCCGTATAGGGAAACCTGCTCTCCGAACTTTCACTGTCTCCAGCATCCCTGAATACTGGAGCTGATTTAGCACCACATCTGGGCTAAAGAGGTTTGGTGCCTACATAATGATTCAGATTCAAAAACAAATAAGAGAGACAGAGTAAGTGTAGATCTTGGCATTACTTCTTTCCTGACTTGAACAGTGACTGTTTCTCTGAGCACAGTCACAGGTTGTATATCTGTTTCTCTGTAGAAAATCAACCCTGCATATTTGAACATGCCAGGTGAAAAGGGGGAAGTTTGGGTCAAGGGAAAAGCAGCCTCACAGTGCAGAAAAAGTGACAAAAGGGAGTCGGGCAGATTCTGGAAAAAAAGAACAGTCTGCAGACTGCTGTCATGGTCAGATCATGACAGTAAAGTACTGATACATTGCATTAACCTATACAAAATTGCAGTTCCCTCTGACGCAGTTCTCTTTGCAGTCTCTCTCAGACAAACTGGAGACAAACTACAGAATTCTTTTCTGGCACAAAATCCACAGAAGGCTTTGCTCTGCCATATCATACACGGCTTCAAAACATACAAAGAAAATGATCAGTTCAGAGCTCCCCACCCAACCTAGTACGAAGTGTCCACCTCTTCTGCCTCAGAGCCAGGGATCTGCAGGAGACATTTCCTACCACACAAGCTTTGCGTTCCAGAACAAATTGTCCACAGGCACCGCAAACAGGAGTGATTGCTTCTTCTACCCCAGCTCTGGGCTCTATACAAGCTTGGTTCATCTTCCAAGGTTCATAAGTACAGAAAGAGGTGGAAACGGCTGTATCATATGATACTGAACATGCAGTCTTCATCTGATTAGCAGGAGGAGAGTGTATTTTTCCTCAACTATAAAACAACTAGAAGGGAAAATGGAAGGTGAGAGGCTCTAATTTTCAGTTTGGAGCCTAACAGGGGCACCTCTCAGGCGTTTGTGCAAGCGCTCATGAAGGCCTGTGTTGCATGCATGCATTTTGCTGGATGACAGACTTGCCTTTTCTGTATTTGGTTTGATGCAGCGGATGAAGAAGGGGTTGGAAGTACTAAGCGTGGCCATCAAGGAATGGAGAGAATCCTAAACAACAGTAAGACAAAATCCAAAGGATCAGTCACTACAGGAGGGAAAGAGGCTACATTTGATGCAATAGGGTCTTCATGCAGCCCTGCTGTTCTTAATGGCCTTTGACTCTGCCAACCAAAACTTGAATAACCCAGGAGATCCCTTCCTGTCCAAAACATCCCCACATAGTTAGATTACTGCAACACTGTTTATATGGCCATCCTTGTCTCAGAAATGTATAGCTGATATGATTTATCTTTACAAGTCTCTCAAAATTTAAATTTAGGAAACTAAAACTGTGAAGCTAACAGAAGATTTCCAGACTATCTAGGATGGTGAGATTCTTACCTGCAAGGTTCCCCCAGTACGGCTTTATTGCCACTATACCTGTAAGAGATGTGGCCTAAAAGGACACATACACTTAGCTGAAAACCAAACCAACATGAAAGATCAAAGAACCTCAAGAACTTCATACACGTAGCAAAGTATACTTTTCCTCTGTCACCCTACTCAGTCTTAGTATCTCACATTGTACACCAGACAGAAATCCTTGGGGCACTGGCACTGTCTTTTTTTAGCACAGCAACATTCCTGCACATTTTCAGTGCTGGACACGAAACAAGATGAATGACTCCTCTTGGCTTCAGGCCTTGTTTTATCCATCTGCTCCTCCCCAGAAGCCTGCTGCTGTCTTGGAAAATATCCTACCCTGAACTGGGAACTGACAGTTGGTCTGCGCCTCTGGGTGCCCATCTTCAGTGTTTCTTCACTGGAACGACTGCAGACTCTTTCAAAAAGGTCATAGATGAAGTCCAGCCTAAGGGAGAAGAAAAGAATTAAGGAAGATGCAAGACGCCCACCATCTGTGAGAAGATGGCTGTCTTTCTCAGCTACTGTTTGTCCCAGTGTGAAACATCTCATTTTTATTTCTGCTGTGCCACAGAGTGTCTGCGGGATGCAGTTCAGCTGGGTACTTCAGTGAAGAAATGAATACTTTCCATGTGTATGCCCAGAATCCCTGCGCTGCCTTGTATGTTACTATCAGCTGCAAAGCCAGAAACCCTAGCTCACACTGTCAAGCAGGATATTACACAAAGAAAGATCTCCATCCTGCACGGGCTAGGACACCTCCCTGGAGCTACATACCCCTATGTGAAAACACCTTGAAGGTACTCCAGGTTGACTGTGTGCTGTCACCCCTTCCAGACGTAGGTCTCATGGCTAGCACCCATGGCATGCTCATGCAATTGCAACCACACCCTTTTTGTGGCCAGAGGACTTCCAGGGCTACACTCAGCACTGGGGAAACTTCCACCATTTAGCCACTCCTTGGGCAGTGGTGCTGGTTCTTACGAAGTCGCATCAAGTTCTTCAGCATTGCTTGTGCAGGTTTATTGTTATGACTGCTTCTAGCAGAATTGCCCTTTCTGGCTTGTTGAAAAACCCTGAGTCCTTCTATTATGCTGGACAATGACAACTGCAATTCTGGCTTCAAGCCCTTTGTAAAATGTTCCCCAGATGCCACTGTCCATGTCAGGCAGCTACGAGCAGCTCATATTGTCAGCTCCTGCAGGTTGCTTAAAGGCTGCTCACAGTGCAAACTCTGCAACAGGCTTCAGAGAAGATGCAGTTCTGAAACAGTCTCATCAGGATGAAACCCAAAGGCAATATATGAACTGTGGTAAGAGGCATGAGGTAGAGTTGTTCCTCAAAAACTTCTAGGGTCTGCCATGTTATTAAATGCCTTTCTTCTTCTACTGGGCCCACCTCTGTTTTCCAGACCTCGCTCAAGGTCAAAGTCAGCTCATTTCTCCAGGGTCATCTTGCAGCACTAGGATATAATACTAGGAGCCATGCCTCGTCCCAGAGCAAGGGCTCAGTCTGTCTCAGAATAAGGATGGAAGCTCTCCACTATCAAGCAGGCTGGAAAACAAGCAGCACCTGTACAAAGGTTGGCATTTGACAGTTGACGCAAAGAGCCTCAACTCATTCGGGGCCAATTTGCCATTGATGGAACAGGGAGGTAAGAAGAAGAGGAGGAAAGGGAGAAGAGAGGAGGGAGAAAACCAGCATTGCCTGCAGGGATTTCTACCATGCTTTTATAACTCTCTTCAAAACTGGGACAACAAGAGTGCTGATTAAATCTGTGCCTCATATGACTTCTCCAGCTCTCATTCTCTTGCCAGGACACTTAAGCACAAAACAGAGAATGATGAAGAATGATGCCTGATGCTCAGACAAAAGCAGTTGCTTTCCTTGGACTGGTTATTAAATGAATGTGGCTTAGTCCAGTCTAACAGACATGGCCTCTGCACAAGCATAATGGGGCATACCTGCTGTCTTTCAGCATGTTTAAAATGTCATCTCGAAAGGTGTCTCTGTTCTTCTCCAGAAAGCCTCTCACATCATATAGCACCTGCAAAGCAGACACAGCCACTAGAACAGTGCTATACAAATCAGTTCTACACTAACATGACAACATACAAGACCTTCAGCAGAGCTACACAGTAACACTGCAGGCACCTGCCAAGATCCAGGATTTTTGGGGTCAAAGAGCTCCTGAGCTCTGCAGTTACTGGCAAGAAAGTGGCTTTTAGCCAACAATTTAAAAAAAAAAAAACAAACACACAAAAAAACCCCTCAAACACAGGATCCAAGTGAAAGAGCTGCAGAGATTTGCTGAGGGGTGTGTGTGTGGGAAATCCCTGGCAAGGTGTGAGGTACTCCATTCACTTCAGGAAATACTAAGTATGCCACCCAATGCCCTGACCTCCCAACAACCAGTGCTCAGCAGATATGATTCCAGCAGGAGATTAGCCCTTCTTCAGTGTGCAGGTGCCCTCCCTTGACACACCTCCATCTGCTCCATATCTCTCCATGACAAAGAGCAGCATTTAACCTTGAAGGCTTGGAGACCTTTTCCTTTTGGTAATAAGTATTTAGCCATTTCTCCTCCTCCCCAAAGTAAATTTTTCCTTGTGACTTTTACTTTGGTATTTTTTGTTTGTGAATGTCCAAGGGAAGAAAACATGAATAACAAGCAAGGAGGAATTTATCCCCCAAACAAAAAGTTATCCGAGAAACTCAAACAAACGACCCAGCTGAAGAATATAGTACTGGAGAATGACATGCTATTGCAAATCCATCACATTGCCTGTACTCTGGTACACGGCACTAACTGTGAAAAAATACACAGCTCTAAGAGAAGTTCTTGACTTTTAGAATCTAAAATCCAGGACCTCAATCCCAAGATACACAAAGCATCTCACAGATACACCAAGCATCTCACAGGTACACTATGAACACTATGAACACCTACCTCCCCAGCATAATGTTTTATGCCAAACTGATGGTCTGTTACCCGAGGCTTCACATAGTACTGGTTGCTCTGAAATGAAAGAAAAAGAAGTCTTTGATTAATGCTAGTGTAAGAATAAACAGGCTCAGTCAGGAACTCTGCCATGACTATGGACAATGCTGGGATGGGCAAGGACCTTAGCTGTTGCAGAGCCTGACCACATCTGCTACAACTATCTGCAGCTACATTACAAATATGTTATTCCAATAAGATGGAAAAATCCAGCCCTTCAAGGCATTCCTCATATGAGCAAGGCCTTGCAGAATCAAAGTTGGGCAGGCATGCCATGGATGAAATGTTAATTCTTGCATGTCTGACACCTGAGGAGAACAGGCTCCACACAAACCATGTGGTGCAGGACATGGGATCAGGATGCAGGGAAGATGGCAGCTTTGCAAAACATCTACACATTTTCTCTTTGTCAAAGGAAATATTATACCAATCTCCTGTCTTTCTCTGTATTTCATCTTCCTTTTCACCTCTCTTCCCCTTTTTTCAATATTTTTTCCTATCTCTTACTAACTGTTCTACTCATTTTTCCCCTCTTTTCTTTGTTCTATGAAAACCACTAACTATGTAAAAACAGCCATGCTGCTTGAGAACAACGGTCCATCCAGCTGAGTATTCTGCCTCCAGCAGTGGCCATGTAGGGTAGAGTAAGAACAAGGCAAGTAAATGATACTTTCATCCTAATACTCTCTCAAACACCAATTATTTTCATGAGGTCTGCCTAACTAATAACCCCAAGCGGATTTCTCTTTGAAATATTTGCACGTTCCACACTTTATCCCATGCAAACTTCTTGCATCCAGAACGTCCCTTTGCAGGGAACTACCAACCAACCACACAGGGAATTCCAGCTGGTTGGTTTTAAGTCTGGCTCCCATTAGTGCCATTTGTCATCTATGGGACATGTGTGACTTTTAAACTTGTCACATCCCCTCTTTTCTCTACACTGCAGGGTCCCTTCAACATAATTTTCCATAACACTGAAGCTGTCCCAGACCTGTTGTTTACCAGATCTGATATAACTCCTTCTTGAGTGGAAAGGTCCAGTGTTGTACACTGTTCAAAGTGCAGGTGACCCATGGATTCTACAGTGCCATAGCAATGTTTTCTGCTTTTATTCTATTTCTTTCCTAGGAATTTCTAATAATACATCTGCATTTTTTTATTACTGCTGAGCACTGTGATGATGTTTCCATTGAACTATCCATCACAGCCTCTGTCTAGATCTCGCTCCTGATGAGCAGCAATCAGCTCAGGTTCCATCAGTGCAAATGTGAAACTAGGACTGTTTTCCTTCAGGCACACAATTTTACATTTACCTACGCTGCTTTGCATATTCATTTTATAACCCTATCAGTCTTACAAGGCCCCTCTTCATTCCAGCCTTGCTCTGTGAATATCATCAGAAAACTGCCACCTCAGTGCTCGTATGAGACAGTCTTACAGGTCTCTCTCCCTTGAGGTAACTGATGGTTTATATTCTGTGAATTTACCCAATAGCAAAATAAGGATTACAGGCCTATGATTTCCTAGAAAACTTTCTAAAAATTAAAATAATTTCCCACCTTATCAGATACAAGTAGCAAGAAAAATTTAAGTAAGATGTTGCACTGTTAGTAAATCAGCTCTTTCATCTTCATGCTGTCTTAGCATTATTGGGTGGATGGCTTCTAACCCTGATAATTTGTTAGTGCTATTGAAAACGCTTTAATTGCCTTTTATCCTTTTCAGATTAACTCCATTTCTCTGTTCTTCCCTTTCCCCAATCCAGTCATCTTTTTCCAGCCATAAACTTCCCTCTCTTCCACTCTAAACAGGACCATTACTGACTCTCTTATGTGGATTGGCACCCTCCTCTCCCTCTCTACCAAGCCCTTATATTTCATCCATGCCTACAACACTTCTGGCTCCTTCTCCCACCTGCCTTATTGCTCCTCTCACCAGCGGCATCAGAGGTCATATTCTCTTAAATCCCATCTCTGCTTTTCCTCATTAAACCTACTGGAATCCACAGAAAACACAGAGAAGAGGGCTTGTTCTCTTATGAAGTCCTTCAGGCTTTCCAGCAACACTGGCTGGATGCCTTCCAGTGCTCTTCCTGTCAGCACAAGAGACTTTAACTGGTACAAAAAAAACCCTTTCACCTTCAAAAAGTACAAACCTGAGAGCACTATCTACTTCATAATTCCTCCCTGCACTTCAGCTCCTCAGCCTCTTCCACCTCTCATAAGCTCCTTAAGAGTTCCACATTGACTAAAATCCCCTCAAAGCAGACAGAGGTGACATTATGAACAGCTTAATGAAAAGGCTACTTAATGCACAGAAATCACTAAAAATAGCAACCAAAATGTTGTGGGGCATAAAGGAATGCAAAATAATACTGACAGTCTCATGCTGCTGTATAATAAACCACAGGTACCTTCTTACCAAGGGAACTGCATTCTGGTCTGATTACTTATCTCAGAAAAAAATAGAGAAAAGATGTAGAGGAATTCAGAGACAAACAGCAGAAAGAAAGGGAGCTTTGAAATTTCTCCATTTGGAGACAAACTGAAGAGGTTGGGACAGTTCAAAAAGAAAATTCAAAAGAAGTAATTTATTAAAAATATTTATAAGTTCTATGTTAAACATTAACAAAATACCAATAATACCAAAAAATAAAAAAGATAAATCAAGCATCCTTATATACTTTGACCTATAATACAAGGAAAAGGCAAAGTGGACTAAATTGAAGGCATCAATTTAAGCCTAAAGAAAGGAAATACTTCCACAAAACAAGGCATAAGGAGCCAACCAGAAGGCATTGCTATCGTATCCAGTTAGTAGTTGTGATTATTACTATCACAGTTAGATGCAAATATGAAAAATGAGAATATCTACATCTATGCCAATTAAAAAAAAAGTCAGATAAAGAATACAAGTTTATATGTATCAGGCTCAGATGAAGCCCGAATTAGAGGACTTGGAAACACATTAGCTAACAATGTTCATACTAAAGTAGTAAATTATTCCATAAGTCCATGCTACAGGGTTTAATTTGCTTTGGTTTCAGTCTATTTACTATTAAGAACAGTGTTGGCTGTACAAGAGACAGGGTGAGAGATTGCTACAGTGAACTCACTGTGGTTTCTGTTTCCTCAGGATAACTTTCTGACCTGCATGAAAAAGCCCTTCTACTCCTGTGTCCAGAATACAAGAAAGAGGAGGAAAGAATTTAATTAATTAGGAACAGTAAGAGAGCTTTCATTAAAAGTCATGAAGTAAAAGCTGTCCCCAGCCCCAGGAGACAGAGATTAGACGTGCTCTGGCAGAAGAAACCCACGCACACTGTGCAGCCACATCCTGTGCCTGGGGTGCTGCTTCGTGTCGTGTCGCAGACCAGCAGAATCCAACCTCCAACCAACCCATGTTACAAATTCAAATCTCCTCTACATGTAGCCTGTGGAATGCACGCTCCCTCTCCCTATGTGCACCAGAGACCATTTGCTGGTTTCTTCACATGTTGCTTTTGTTCAGTGCAGCGTTATTAAACACTCACAGGTTTGGGCCTAAGGCATTTTAAATTTCCTGCATAAAGCACATATTTTACGTCAACAAAACCTTCACTTTCAGTTTTGAAATGCTGATGGGGCTAACATACTGATCATTTGCCTGCCAGATTATTTTTTTTACTTACCATATGCTGGCTGTGAAGTTTTTCCAGAAGGGTGTTGTCTGTGCCTTTGGGGAATCGACTCTCTTCATTCACCAAAGCCAGTAGGCCCAGTTTCTACAGCCAAACAAGAGACAGGCTTTTACAGTCAGCAAAAGCTCTAACTGCACAGCACCAAGCCAAGAACTGGACAACTGGACACTGAGCAAAGCTCAAGCTGAAAGCAGAATTCTGGCCTGTCAATGCATTCAGCAAGCAGAATCTAAGTGGAGATTATTTATTAAGAATTCACATTAAGGGTTTACTTAAACACTTCTCCCTACCTAAAACTATGACACCCTTCCTAAGCTTACTGTCACGAATGAGCAGAGATCTGCTTTCTTGAGCTGGGGTTATGGCTAGAACAGATCATACTCTTGCCAGCTCACGATGGGAAGAGGATCTAAGCACTACCTGTTTTTAAAACTAGGAAACCCCAGGGAAGGTCTCAAGACAACCAGCAGTCCCCACTGGAAACTGTCACAGATAAATGCTCACCTTCTCAATAAGGTCCAGGCACTCTGCATTATCCATCCAGTCAATGGCTTCCCAGTTTATCCCTTCCCTGACAGTCAAGAACAAACAGAACAAAGATGTGAAATGCAAGATCCAATGCCCTGAGGTGCAGCAGAGCAGAAATAGCTGAGCATTGCAGCTGTCCCAAGACTCAGGATGATGTGCAGGAAATAGGCTTTGATGTGGCTGAGGAAAAAAAATAGGACACACAAAGCCCTGCTAATACAAGGACATGGAAGTAAGAGACATCCTTTCTTATCCACCCCAGTTATTTAGACTGATGCTTATCTTGTAGTCATTGAGGGAATTCCACACCAAGCTCTCAGTTACTCCTTCAGGAGTGATGAGCATCAGCCCAAGTGGTGCTTGTGATGGACAGTTTGCTACACAGCTTCAAGAGTCAACTGCTGACCCACTGATCTGGAAAGCAGGCCTGAAGCACATCTGCCAGAAGACAGAACCACAATTCATAGATCTACCAGAAGAAGTGACAGGAGTATCTTTCAGAATGGGAGCTGACGTAAGTACAGAAATGCAATAAGTGTGCCTTGAAAGTCATCCATAGAATTCTGTAAATGCGTGCTGATTGTGTTTGCCACTCCTTTCACCACCTTCTTACACTCCCACAATATAGGCCATTTCTGTTTTCAGACTTCACAGAAGTCTGGGAATAACTCTTGCTTAGGAACCCAAGGAAGAGTACAGGCTGCGCGGGAAGCTACTTACTGACGTTCTGATACAGACACCTTTCAGGTGAAAGCTAACATTTTGAAAATAGTGAAGTTGTTGTCTACAAATCCTGCAGCCTAGGCTTCTTACTTTCAGATTCAAAGAATTCAGAAATCTACGGCAACAGTTGGAAGCAACAAACTGGAATAATTCCTGATGAATAGAAAGAACTATCTATCGCCCACAGGGCGATATCTTAGCTACCTAATGACAAAAAACATCAGTTTACAGTGTTTCAGATTTTTGCAACAATGGGAGTGTCAGAGGCCATATACTTTTCCAAAAAGACCTCTTGGATTCTCTCTCAGAGCAAGAAGACCTTATAGAATTGAAAGGAGCAGAGTTTTCTGAAACAAATGAAATCACAAATCAATCAAGTCTTTAGTGCCTCAGACCCCTTATCTAATCAAGTCATGAAATACATAGAGTTACTTACTAAACCTGAGGAAGCAGGGCTGATACGGTGAAAGATGAATGTTATTACATCAGCTTAGACTAACCTGATGTGTAGTCAATAATAAAATTATCTGGTTCTTTCCAAAGTTCAGCCACAGAACTTACACTCCTATGTAATCACCAGGAAAAAACCTTTTGTCACGATGATACCATTCTTAACACAAGCTTCCTGCAATAGTGGAATTGGCCTGAGAAGAGAGGGCATAAATAGCCTTGCAGTTTTGTAATCTTTAGAACTTCATGAATTGGCTATTCAGCTGTCTGCCTTTACAAGGCTGCTCTCATTTGCCCTCACCGACCCTATTCAATTGCTTCATTCACAAACATAAAGGTTTCTGTTTCAGAGTAAGAACTGAAGTATTTATCTAGCTGTCTTCTCTAGAAGCAGAAATACTCTAGAACATCCCAGATACTTCACAAAATACAATCCAATATGAAGCCCACAGAAGAGAAACAGCTGTGCAGAAGGCCCCAAGCTCTTTAAGCTCAGGAAACAGCCTGATTTAAATCTCCTTCTTGAGTAAAAGAGCTCTTTTCACAGCATAGGAATCTCTAGGTCATAAAGAGCTGTCAGATATCTAACCATCTATCTTTAGGGACTTTACTTTTCGCATATAAATATTCCACATGACTAACAACACCACTGCCTTAAGAAAATCATTATTGAAGTCAGAAATAAGATCAAAGGCCATGTGTTCTAATGGGTTAAGCCAAAAATCTTCCCATCCACCTGAGAGATAGAAGGGAATGTGGACATTCTAAATACTACAAAGGAGGAGGCTTTTGCTTGGAGACAAGTGACATGCTGGCAAAGCACATGCACAATGCTTAAAGAGAGAAATCCAGAGTTGGTGTTGTACAAAGGCCCAGCTGCCTCCACTGCCTTAGCATTAGGGACTGAACAGCACAAAGGAGGAATGATGTCCTCCATTCTACAACCCATGAAAGCAATACGGACCCCACCCCCTCCATTTGTCACCTGTTGTACTCCAGCTGCTCCAAGGAGAAGATGTGTTTGTTGAAATATTCCTGGAGTTTCTCATTTGCATAGTTAATGTTAAACTGCTCAAATCGATTCACCTGTAATAAGAAACAAAAATTATAAAACTTAACATTCTGGTCCCTGAGCTCTAAAACAATCTATACCAGTGATGGGGGAGGTGCCAAGCCTGGAATCAAGCCAGAGAGCATAGAAGCAAGGAGTGTCAGATGGACATGAGGAGGACAGTATGGGGAGGTTCACTAGGAGAACAGCTTTTGTAGCTCATGCAAAGTTGATTCAGTAGGCCTGAATGGTAATAAAGGATACTAAAGACAATACATTTATCTTCTTAGGAAGAAAGAAATAAAATTCTCTAAATGTTAGGTCACTGGACTTTCTCTTTTTTGAAATATCTGATTAGTCACTATACAGCTGCTCAACATACATCCCTCATCAACTGCAATCAGAAGCATTACACACAGAATTTTCAGCACAAAACAAAAGAGATGTAAACAAACAACATGAAGGTAGGAGTTGGACATTTAGTTTGTATACAAGTCAAAAATTCAATATTGCCTACCACAACACATCTGCTTAGGGTCTGTGCCACAAACCAAACCTTGAACATCAGCCCACACGAATACAGGTGGCTGAATGGGCAGCTGAATATATCTTGCTGCTCACAGAGGGAAAAAGTAGTGGAGAAATCCCAGAATACCCTATGCTAACACAAACAGGACACAAACCTACCAAAATTCCTTCCTATATGCACTGACATCTCTAAAACTAACCCACCCTGCAAAAGATAAAATCCTGACCTGGAAGTTCTCGAAGCCAAAGATATCCAGGATGCCCACAGACTTAAAGTTTTCCTTGCCTTTGATCTTCGTATTAATCTTGCTAATGAGCCATGAAAAACACTGGGAATACAGCGCCATAGACAGGGAGTCTCTGGAGTCAGCTGCCTGTAAATGCAGGGAGAAAAAATGAGTAAAAGGGAAAAGAGAAGGCATAACGGGCACCACAAATCTCTATGGGACTTCTGGTTCATCCACACCTCTTTAGGTGTCCCAGTCTCTGTACTGGTTGTGCATGGTGCAGTGCTTATATGTACATTCAAGTTTGCAGATAGCCCAGCCACACACAGACATACCATGTCTGACCTTTGGGAAACTCAATTTGAGAGGCTGAAAGAAGCAGTAAAACCCTTAACATGTTTTGGAACAAGTGGTGGGACAGAGAAGGTTGCAAAATACCTCATGACTAAGCCCATAGCAGTCATTTGCATCACCTGAGCCAACATCTGCAGTGACAGGCAAGGTACTTGGTTCAGTACTCCCAGCAGAACTGTCAAATGGGTGTACACTCAGTTTTGCAAAAACCGGTAGAGCAGGATTTAATAGAGTATTCTGTCACTAAGTTAGTCTCAAAAACCTCCTCTCCAAAATGTTCCTGCAAACAGCATTATCTTACAGGAAGACAAGGTAGGCCCAATAGACCATGGGTTGAGAGAAATTTATGAAGCTCACTCAACATCACAGGCAGTAATCATAACCAAGTGTCACAGGTGGAAAAAATAAACTGTGATCATTAACAGGCAGCAGATTTTGTGGGGTTTGTGTAAGCATGTGGATGAATGTCCGAAATTGAACTTTCCATATCTCAAGCTAAAGCCTGTTCTTTGGTAGCTGTAACGGGAACAGGCTGGTTGCAAGTTTTGATAATACTTTGACTAAACAGAAGTGGCGTGCTCCAAATCCTCTAATTAATAAAAAGACATGAGATAGAGCCACATATTAAGAAGCTGACCACATGCAGTCCTGCACATACACTATTTGGACTGGGAAGCCAGGGGTAAGGTTCTGGAAGAAAGAGGAGGCCAAAAATAAGGTTCTGAAAAAGAAGATGTAATCCCAGAGAGCGCAAGCAGGGGCCAGGAAAAAAGGTGGCAAAGATGTTGACTGGAAGAAAGATGCTGGAAGTGGGTAAAGATCCTGGAAATCAGAGACATGTGGAGACAAATGTCAGAGTATACCTAAAGACTTTGACTTCTAATTTCTGAGACTCGTATCTGCAAGGAGCTACACAACACGAATCAACACAACTTTCTGCCCGACCCTCCTGGACAAGTAGCAATCTCCCTACTGAGAAAAGAAGCTGACATCTAGTGAACGTAATGCTGAGGGACCAGTGAGCAAGTATGTGAAATAATCAAGGAGGGTAAAAGGTGTAATCTTGTAATTTCATAAATAAACTGCACTATCTAGATCGATTACAGGTTGTTTACTCTGTCCTGCCTGTGACACCAGTAGTCCAAACTAGCAATGACAGAGATCATCTAAACACACCCTCATCCTCTTCAGTTTTGCAAGCCTGAAGAACGTGACTTCTCTTGCTCTGCTTTATTAATGGCAAAGGCCAACTGTCTCTGAATCCTCCCAGCCCCTCTCACCAAGCTTCTGAGCCTCAGCCTGCAAGATCCTCCTTTTCACCCAGTCTCACTGTTTTTCTCCCCCGTTGTTTTCCTGGCTAGTATCTCCCCTGCAGCTACCCAAGGCCTAGGACACACAGCAGCCTTCTCGTCTCTACAGAAGAGAACATTTTAAAGCATGGGCACACATGACTTTTTCATGTATTTCTTCCCTCCATCAGATGGTCTGTCTTATTAGTTGGGACTGAGAATGCCCTCAAGGCCATCCCTCTGTAATGTCTCTGGCTACACAGTAAGCTGGACTCATTTCCCAGGAACAGCACCTCCCCATCTAGCTGTAAGCAAAGCCGCTTTCCCCATAACACGGCTCAAATGAGCTTCTCAAAGGCTCCTTTCATCCTTCCAGCTTCACCCGCCTTCAGGCCAATTCATCCATTCAGCCCACTAAAATGTCAAAAGCTCAGAGGGATAACGAGCCCATTGCACAATGAGAAATTCCTGGCAGCTCTATCAATGCATTCCCGCAACAAGTGGGAATAGGTGGGCGTGAGGGTTTAAGCGCGAACAGTCTTTACATGCCTGGTGTTCAGTGCTAGAGGCTCACCTAGTGAAGACAGCTAAGCAGCAGGACCCATTGGCTGTAACAATTTTCTTGCAGTCTTAGTACTTCACTGGGCTGCAAGCAGTACATGTGGGGTCCAACATGTGGCAACAGCAGGAATATCCCTGATAGGATACTATCAGGAATAGCTCCGTTCAGGGAGACTCTTGTAAATTCTACAGCTGCACATTGTTGCTCTGAACTGCATGGAGTGTCTCTGGCATTATTTTAAGATATCCATCCTTGTGCACTGATATAGAAAGATGTGGATTATTTAGGATAGACAGATGAGAAGAGGAACAGTGGTACTGGATACTGAGGCTATCTACCACACACTACAGGCTTAAAAATAATTGCCACACAATTTCATTGCAAAGAAAAGCCACAGATTATGAAAAAAAACCCCATACCATTTCTTAAAGGCAAAGTTTAGTTAGGAATATACTAGCAGGTGCGTTCACAGCAAGAAAAGAAGCAACTACTCTGCTGAAATCAGCAGTGCTGAGACTTCAGCTTCAATATGGTGTCCAGTTATAGGCACTTCACTTCTCGAAAGATGTGGGGAAACAGAGATAGAAAAAGGAGATTTAGAAAATTACTTATAAGGAAAGATTGAAGGAACAGGATTGTTTAGCTTTAGAAAAGAGAATACCACATGAAAAACTTCACAGAAGCAGAAGCTTATAAGGTGGACAGCTGGGATATCAAAGGTAATCTAAATATGAGGAAAATATTTCCAGCTCCAAACTCCACTGCAGCTAAAGCAGGATTCTTAAATAGGCTGTGAAACTCCTTCCATGGGAAAACTGAAGGAAAGCTAGATAGACATCCATCAGAGAGAGCCTAGTAACTTTGGTTTCTCTGCCAGTGTAGAGGCTGGACTGATAACCCTCTGTAGTCTGTGCCAGCATGAGATTTCCATTTACAGATGTTCATTTTGCTATAACATGAAGCTTATTCCATCCTAGAAATATTATTACTTGTTTCTCAGTGTCTTGCATTTTCCTAATTACAGAAGATTTTCTACAGTTATCCATGCATGGATCTAGAACACCAAGAGTGCCCTCAAGTGATCAGCAACACCACAAATAAAAGGTAGTAGGCACAACGTTAATGAACCACAGAGAAATGTGACAGATAAGCAGGATTAGCTCCAGCATGCAGTACAGGCTCAGAAGAGGAGAACTACATATCAGTTTATTTGGTCCTCCTTTGCTGTTTTATGCTACTGTGGGGTAACTCCATGCAAGCTTTTATCTTCCAGTAAATGCAGTGCAACCAGGGACTTCTGCAAGGTAAAAGTATGCACACATGTAACTACCACTAAGCATCTGATGTACCTTCTGCATGACATAAGTGTGACCAGTTTCTGGTGAGTAAAGGTGACTTAAAACCAGTATCGTGCATTACCATTTGCAAGTGAACTCCCCTAAAAAGCCTAAAAAGCAAAGTCAACATTGGGACCTATAAGGGCAAAATACTTGAGGACACAGCTCAGCATCTACAGGGTGTAACAGAAAACTCTAAATTTGAATGGGTGATACCAGAGGGAGACAGAGGGCCTGAAAATGCAGAAGTGGCAGAAGCAGTAGCATATACAGGTTACTTACCTGCTCCACAGTGAGAGGGGAGCTGATCTCTTCCCCACGCAGAATCATGGACCTCTGTGTCAGTACTTCAGAAAGCTGGAAGGCGTCTAAGCCCAGGAGATCACTGGCAATGTTCAGCACTAATAACAAAAGAGGACACACTTTCTTCTACTGCAATGGATCCCCATCACTCATGGCCATCCATATTCTGCAGCTCAGTGAGGAAATCCCGGGACTCCTAACAAGGCAAGTGACTAAGGCCCAGCACAAAACACATCCCCCTTTCCTTAATTCTCTTTGGCATATCCAAAGCTGTAAGCTCGCATATTCAGTCTGAGGCAGGGTCAGCAACTGTTATGGGCCACAGTCACAAATCATACAAGTCAGCCTTTCTGCTGACAAAGGGAAGAGCAAAGCACTGTGCAAAGCTTAGCACTAGCAAGATATTTATAGAATGAGAAGATGTTTTCCTAAAAGCCCAACAGTGGAATCTGAGCATGGGATCACTAAACTTAGATGTCAAGAAAAGAGGAAATTAACTTTAGACTTGAAGCACTTGTACTTTATATTTATTACTTCTGTCTGTTTAGAGATTCACCTTACCAGACCAGCTCAGACAGGATAACTGTAACAGAGTGCACACTACCAGATGCTTCAAAGGAAGATGTGGGAAAGGCTCTAACAGACTACTTTTATCTCAAACTCCTCCCTGTTCCTATTTCTTCCTGCTCTTTCAATGTAAAAGGGAAACTGTAAGGCTATGGACTCAGTCTGCGAGTATCCAGGAGAACAAATGGACCAGAGAGCCACAGCCCAGCTAAATCATACCTGTGCTCTGGAGCCATGCATCCTGTGGGAATTTTAAGGGGTTAAACTGCAGGCAACCTGCTGGCAAAGGCACTGCAGACCGGCATAGCAGAGGGAGAAAGGATGATGGAGTGAGCTTTACTGGGGGCCTTATGGGGCTTTGCATGGCCTACCAAGTCGCTAGGGTCCTACTTGCCTGCTTTTGTAGTAATCTGGGCCCCGCCAGCGGTCATGAATTCGATATTTCCCAGATGAAGTGTGCCAGAAAGAAGTTTGAAGATATCTCTGATTTCTTCAGTGCTGAAGTCCACTACTTTCATAGCAGTCTGTGAAAAACCATATAACTAATGTTGGCTGTACCTACAGCCTCAGCACAATGCAATCCCCATGCTCATGCCCAGCTCGTACAATATGTAAAGTTCTGAACTACAGTCATCATGAATCAAAGTGAAATGGGATGGCACAACCCCTCTCTCAGCTATACATCTGTCAATGATCTTCACTATCTCACATTCTCACCTTCATTTACCCTATCCCCATCTAAGGCAGGTGGCCATTTGCCTTATACCCAAGTTGGACTTCACTGCTGATGTTGCCAGTCTGCTACAGGAAGAATGTGTTTGTGTCTGTGTGAAGAAATCCTTCCCTGAACACTGGCAGTACAGGTTACAACCATCACCGGTTTGTTTCCACATTCTGCCTTATTGTCTTCCCTGAAGGATGGATCCATATAATATAGCTAATTTACTCTGATCCATGTAACCCCCTTAATTTATTCTAGTTTGGAGTAGTAGATGTATGCAGCAAGATTTAAAACCAGGCTTCTAGCCACTGCTAGAAGGTTAGAAACAGGTTACCAGATAATGAGGAAGCATGGCATATTCCCTCTGTCTTAGTGTATGTATGTGAGGCAGGGTTCTTGGGGCATTCTTGGGACTTTGAGAGACAGAACCCAGTTTTCATGCATTTGCCCTGTCAGGGTTCTAGTTCCCTTCCCTCCTCCAGGCCTCTCCTCAGCTGAAGTATAAATGCCATGTCACCATTGAAACCTCTGCTGTACAGGAGACATTTCCTTCCCTTAAATTACACCTAAGCAGGAGCTATTGAAATCCTAAGCTGACTGTTCTTACCTTGCCTATCTGGTTTTACCTACATTATTAAAGCCCTCAGGCCAATAACCACATATCAAACAAAACACAAATTTCATACTCATTTTGCTAAACCCATAACCTCTGGTAAAGTTACAGATGTCTTGAAATATCTGCGTTATATGCCATTTTGGACAGGTGACACAACTTCACCAGAACATTTTTTGAGAGGACTGCCTTCAGATCATTCTGTTCCCCTTCTCATGGTCAGTGTGAGCTCCCAGGAACCATTAAGGGGTGGCGTTTATGCTCTCCAAAGTCTCTGTCATTCTAAATTAATATTCATCCTTGACCGTTTCCCAAATTCCCCTATTTCTGAAAACTAAAACCAGCCTTCAAGCCTTGATTTTACCATGAACAGTTAGAGCTGAGTTGCCTTGGCTTAGGGCAAGTAAATTCTGCCTGCAAGATCTAGACCCTGCAGTATATTTAGCCATTGGATTGTGTCCAGAAGTTCAGAATTAGTTAGGACAGGACTTACCATGACCTTACTGAACATCTCTCCATCATTCAGGTTCTCATCAGTTACACAACCAGATTGGTTCAAGTAGCGATAAGTCTCTGGCTCAGAGAGGTAGAGGCTCTCTGCAACAGAGGAAAAAGAGACAGGGAGGAGAAAGACAACAATTCATTTAGCAATCACCCTTTTCATTCTATGATCTTGGTCCCCCAAAACAATGTGTAGGTTTACCATGGGGAGAGTTTGTCTGGACAGATTCTGTACCCCTCAAAAGCCATACCTAGACAGTGAATGCACCGGGGAAGGGAAAGAGAAGGGAGTGTGGCAACAAAGCTTGCAGATGGTATTCAGAATGATTTAGAACAGTCAAATCCCAAGCTGCAGAGTCACAGAGAAACATTTTAATACTGAATTGATGCAGAAAAAATACCCCACGGAAGATGAAATTAAATCTTGTAAAGAAACATAGCCTTAACTATACAAATACAGTAATGACCTCTAAATAAGGTATCACCACTTGAGACAGAGTACAGACAGCCACAGTAAGAAATCTGAAGGCATCATCATCATCCCAGCGCTGAGTCGCAGTCAAAAACTGAACACAATTCAGTTCCTTCAGTTTTAGAAGGAACACAGAACTAAATGTAACATCACAATCAGGTCTCTGTACATACCCATAGCATAACCACATCTTAAACACTATCTGCAGGTTTAATCTCCCATTTTGAAAACGTTAGAACTAAAATCTAGAGGTTAGTACTAAAAAATCTACGGAAAAAGGAGACAAAGATGACCATGAGACAGAAACACATTATACACAGGAGAAGTGAAGCAGCCTGGGAACCAATTTGGAAAGGGAGATAGGGAAGAATAGTGAAGATCTGCTGAAGAAAATAAACTGGTATGCATGCTTTCCCCAAGTACTTGCTGATAACCACAGTCCCCACTATTTCCCCCTGCTTTATACAGATCTCTGAATTGACCCACATGGCCATTTCTGCATGAACTCCCTAGAACTGAAGCCCTACTTTCTTCAACTCTGTGTCAGGCCCAATTCTTCCATTTGATTTTTCTAGCACACACAGAACAAAGGCACAAAGAAATTCCCCAGCCTCCCAAAAAGAGAGTGCAACTGTGACATATTCCTGACTGCCTATCTGACCTCTTCAGCAAGACCATCAGTGCTCAGCAGCACCTGGGGCAGGAACACACAGACTGCACTAGGATTCTTCCGCAGCCTGCAGCTCCAACTTCCTCTGCATGTCCTCTTAAACACTCATCTCTCCGTTCCCCATGTACAAAGCTACAATCTCTTTGTTCAGATACTACATGTGTTTTGACTCTATTCCTGCCACTACATCACTGGTCTTTATAATTCATATCTCTCCTATTACCTATACTGAAGTTTTGTTGCAAAAGTATTTGTCAGCCCTACCTTGGAACGCCTCAAACAGCTCCCATCAGCATGTGAATCGAGACTCTCTACTCTTCCTTTGCCTCTAGCCAGTTTCATTACCTCATCTCTCTATACCTCTGCTTCACCTTGCACAGACCTTTCCCTCCAGCTCACAATGCCTGAAAAATCTTTTCTCATATAGCATTTCTGTCATCCTCATCCTCTCTCTCTCAACCACCCTTTATGTTCCCATGAAATCACCATATGGCCTTCAAGACAAAATTATGTATCAAGCACCTGAAATATCCATACCCTAGTTGACTTACACCTGCTGGACTGGAGAGGGAACAGAGCTATACCCCAGAAAATGAAATTACCTTTCTGCTCCCCACTCACACCAGCTAGAAGAGCATAAAAGATGTGGTAATTCCTCTCTCCAGGGTTCTGGTGCACCACTCTGTTCTGAAACAAAGAATACAGGAGTAGCCAGTAGAAAGAGATCACACTTGTCATTGAAAAGGCAAAGAGAGGACCAGGATACAGGTAAATCTCCAGGGCCAATGTACAATAGGGGTTTCTTCCAATTTAGCGATGGCATTTTCTAAGTGAGCTCTACATCAAGATCTTGTCACGTGTGGCTCTGCAACTGAGTGCATACAGACTTCTCTGAACACACATGGACAAACTGAACCTTGTCAGCTATGATCCTGCTCCTGAGTGAGTTCCTCAGTCCAAAGCAAACTACATCAGAACAGAGATGTCTGTATTTGGAGTTGTACCCCCATATTCCTCTCTATAGAACTTAGTTACCAGGTATTTGTTTTCTCTCCCTTTCCCACTGGTAAACAGGTTTTTTTAGAGTTTCTCTGTAATGCACAGAATTTATCAAAGACAGGAGAAGAGGCTCTGATAGATATAGGACTCCACCATCCCCATCCTCAGCTGGGACAGCGGCAGTAGTAACATCTAAAAAGCTAACATCTGTGTGCTGTGACGGAGGCAGCATCATCCAGGAGGAGAGATGGCTCATCCAGAAATCAGTAGAGGTGATACATACCTTTTCCAGTAAATCTGAAGAGTACATCAAGGAGAAAACATTCAAATGTCATATGCACAGAGCTTGTGATGACTGACAAAGAATCTTATAGACACATTGGGATGAACCCTGTAACAAGCAACAGATCGTTAAATAACTGACACTTTGGAAAGTGGACAAACAGCAGTCACAAACATCATCTCCAATCCTCCTTTCCACTCCTTGTCCACAGAGGCATTATGTGCCGAAGAGACATTTAAAAGCGCAGAGTCAGACAGAGCATAGGATCTGCACAATGATGAGGTAACCTAACAAAGGATGACACACATTAGGGACACCTAAAAAGATTAGAGAGGCCACTCTAATCTGAAAGTCTGTATTGCATACAGCAAGTCTTGCATCAGATCACTTCTGCAAGGCACCGCTATCTTTAATCTACCAACAGCATAAAGAGCAGAGACTAAACAATCTAAGCCTGTTATTTACAACAGTAGTAAATTCATCTGGCTGCTGCTCCAGTGGAAATCGATGTGGTTTGCAGTCATCAACAGCTTCAAACATCAACATCAAGAAACATAGCCAGGGCAGCTTTAGCTGCCTCATGTAGAAGAAAGATACATCAAAGCCTTTGGCAGAGTGGTACAAAGGGAAGACAGTGGTTATGAAAACATAATTTGGCTATATTCAGTCTTCCCTGTCCTTGTTGTTACTGGAATAGGCTCCTCAGGGAAGTGATCACAGCACCTATCCTGTCAAGACTTCAAGGAGCATCTGGACAACACTCTGAGTCACATGATTTAGATTTAAAGGAGCAGGGGGTTGGACTGGATGATCCTTACAGGACCCTTCCAACTTGAGATATTCTATGATTCTATGATTAGAGATCCAAAATCCACTGGAGATAGGCAGCCCAAAACAGGCAGTCATATTTGGCCCTCTAAACTCCTGTTCTCTGCATCCAAATGTTCTGCAGAATATATTGATTCTTAGCTTGGTCTCACTTTCGTAAAACTTTAATTCTTTGGCAGAGCTAACATAAGGGAAAAATCTTCTGGGAAAAAAACAGGATAAATTAACATTAGGGATCTTCCTAGGCAGCAAATTCTAGGGACTTAAGTATCAAGCATTATAACTGCCAAAGTGAAAAGTCAAACTATGTCCCTACCTAATATAGCACCCTGACAAAAGGTTTCCACAGCTAGGTGCTGCAGAGCCACCAAACAAACACTTCTTCCCTCTCTAAGCCTCAAATTTGCCAACAGTGATAAACTAGCTGTGAGAAACTGTGATGAGGGATTTCCTGACCCACTGAGCTCTTCCCCGTCTTTATGCACTCCATCCATTTCTGGTCCACTGAAGAAAAGGATACAATCAGTTACTCGTCCTCCCTGGATGTGCCCATGTTGAGAGAAGTGCAGCTGGATGAACTTGCCAAAGCGACTGGAATTGTTGTTATAAACTGTCTTGGCATTCCCAAAGGCCTCCAGAATAGGGCTGCAGAAACAAGGCAAGGAAGATATGAGTGGTGATGAGATACCATTACAACAAAGCGTGTGCCCAGTCTTTTGCTATCTGCACAGCATGCACTGCCACGTGAGATTAATTTGTTACAGCACCAGACTGGACAAGCAGGAAGAGCTCAAGGGCAAGGAAGGATGGCAAGAGTAATTTAACACACTGCTAGATGAATTTTAAACCTTTGGGACTGGAGTTAATCAAATCAATCTCCCATCAGTATGGGCAGCTGGCATTCACGCTGCTGAGGGCATTCCCCACCAGTGTGGCATCAGAAAATGAAAGGCGGCATGACCCAGCCAGATTGTGCACTTAACACAGCAGCACCCCTGGAAATGGGTTTGTATTTTTTTCAGGATTTTCAGAAGCACCAGACATATAGAGCAAACGCTCTGTAGCTTTAAACCATATCCTTGTTTGCTTCTGTTTCTGCCTTTCAAAAGGAAGACAGTATAAGCCATCTCTTAAAATCACAGGCAAATATTTTCAAATTTTCAGATAAACATAGTACTAAACTGAGTTGTTTGATACTGAAATTTGATACCAGAACACACAAACCCTTCTTGTTACTTAAATCTTGTTTAGGTTGACACAAGCCACATGGTTTCCAAGCGGAGTTAATATACATACATCATAGATTTAAAAACTTCTAAGATTCTAGGATTCTAAGAGAGCCACATCATCCACTTCAATAAAAAAAATGTTGCCAAAAAAAAGAAATATCTATCACCAAACTTCAGACGGAAGATGAATTGAAGAATTTTGTCTCCTGGTCACCTTCCTGTCTTCAGGAGGTTCACACAACATGCAAAATAGTGAGTAAAAATGTTGCTTGGTTCTTGTTCCACAGAACAGCACAAGGGAAAAGCCTAAACAATTCAAACCGACACACTGAATCCAGGACTAAAATATTACTAAATTAATTTTTTTTTTTTTGCAATTTAGCCAATATGAAGGCCTAACAAGCAAGGAGTCACAGAAATGCTACACAAACAGCCTGTATACAGTCATGTTTAATTCTAAAACATACATACTTTTTAACATAAGTTATTGCAGTTATTGCCCTGAGACACACTGGTTTTTTTAAACATCTCCAACAACCTACTCTGCGCTTTCACTTGAGACAGGAGCAGATACAGGATTATTCACTATAATTATAACATGACAAATAATCACAACTACAGGTACTGCTGGAGTTTGCTGAAAGCTTCAAGCCTTGCAGGTGTTATTCAAGTGAGAGCTTGAAAATATCACTTTAAACAAACAAAAGCATAGAAATGAAATTGCTCTGTTATAATACATTACAACCATAGAAAACCCAGTCACAGAAATCTGTGCACACATCAGAAGGTAAGTTCCTTGTCCTGGAGAATATGAACTTCAAGACCCGCACCTCTGAAACAAGTACGTAAATAAGGACGTTGCACAGGAATATCCCACAGAGCACACCAATGCCATGAATAAACAAAAATTAATGGGGACAACCAGAAAAATCAAGGACAGAGTTATATTATATGACCACCGCAGTTGCAGTGAGCATGCAGTAACCAGCCAGCCAATCTTTATGGCTCTAAAACACGCTAAATTAGATAAAGCAAAGCACAAGGAAGTATCTTTATGGTTTAGTTTGGCAATGGGCTCACGCACATGAGTGCAGCAGTCTTTCAGGGATCGGGAAGGAAATAGGCATGAGGGTGTTTGAGGCTTGCAGCAGCTACAAGGCAGAGGGATGGGTGAGCTGATACAGTCAGAAATGAGGGCAGGTGCCTGGGCCAAGCAAACTGCCCATGCCAGAAGGCACATATCAACGTGGCATTTGATGCAGCAGTGAACTGTGAGAAGTGGACCATTCCATCAGGAAGATGATGATGGCTGCTCAGCTGGATGAGGGCAGGACTCAAAACAATGGGATCCAGTTTCAGCAGAACAGCGGAAAGTGAAGCCTGGATTTCAGAAATATTGAACATATGCAGCTCCAAGATTCAGACACATAGCAGAAGACAAAAAAGATTTGAAGATTAGAAGGATGAACAATAGGAAAGGTGGCTACGCTGTCAGCAGTGGTACCCAACATGGAGAAGACAGAAGCTTCAGAGTCAAGTGCACAATAAAAAAGGCTGAGAGGAAAGTTAGCAGAATTTTTAATGGACTGATGGATATTGTCAAGACGGAAAATAGACCAAATCAGCAGTGCCAAGGGAGTTTTCAAAGCCTGATTTCTGAGAAGTACACCAAGCATGAATGTTACAACCCAAAAATAAATGATAGAAAGCTGATGTAACCCTTTGTTTATAATGCTGTCTGAAATGGAGAAAGAATCCAGCATTGTTTCTGGGAATGTGCTGGGATGCAAGGATGAAAATCCGCCATATGCTAACCCAAGAAGGGCCACTGGCAGAGCAAGTGAAGCCAAACTGCAAACATATGAAGCAGACTCATTAGGAGTGGGAGCAGCTTCTGGCTCTGGGCCAGGTCTTTATATTCTGTTCCTAAGGGAAAATGTGACAAACCAAATTCTCTTGCACTTGCACCAGATATGCACTAGAGATGTACACAGAAGAAGCTCTTACTCCACCTCACAGTAGCAGGACCTTGAAGCCTCAGGAATCATTTACCTACCATTGTAAGCTTTCTGTACAACAGTCAAGCTACCACCTAACTGCTAAGCGGGTTTGAGCCTTCTAAGCTGCTTGCCTTAAAGCAGATTTTGCAGATCTTGTCATGACTGTATCATACTTAAGAGCTTCTTCCAAGTTGCCAATGTCCCTGGTAAAATCTGCACACATACAAAGGATAAATCATCCAACAACAGTATCTCAAGCACCAGGTCCAAAGGCACCGACTTCTGCTCAGTGCTGCTTTGCTTATAAGGATCCTAAAAACTGTAATGCTCTTGCAGCTGCCACGTTAGACACGGCAGGTCTGCTCAGGCTATTTTCATCACAGTTACTTTGCGTCACCGTCTTCCAGGAAACATTCCTTCTCTCTACTCTCTGGTCCCTGAAGTATGCTACTTGCATGAGAGTCACTTTTACACAGATGGTTCAAAGGATTCCAGATTATTACACAGCTAGATCCTATTGCAGACACACGATTGGGTTTCTGCAACTATCACAGGCTCAAACTGGGACCAGCCTGCAGCCTCATCCTTGACAGTACTGACCTGCAAAACCCCCAGCAAGGCCTTCCAGCCACAGGCAAGACAGTTTTATGTTGGGAAAACTTTGTTGAATTAAAGTTATTAGATAGAATTCAGGTGTTAAGAAAAAGGAGAACATGAACAATAAAATAGACACTTAAGTAAACATATTTCCTCCCTCTTCCCTATTGTCCTCCTTTTCTTAGCTTCAGCTTCCGTTTTTACCTCAGGTTACAACCAGTCCCTCACAATTCCCCCTGTAAGGCAGCACAGGAGGCTGGGGTCACACACACAACTGTTTCTTTCCACTGCTCTTTGCTTTCTCATTTTCTCTGCTGCTCTTTGCCTCTTACTGGTTTTCTTCAGCTGCACTTTGCTTCTTCATTTTTTTCTGACATTTTTTCCTTGGTGTCCTTGTTCCATCATGGGTTACCCATGGGTCACGGTCCCTCAGGCATGTCAGGACCTCCCTTTGGCACGAAGGATCCCTCACAGAATGTCTCCATCCCCTCATGGCTGCTGGTTTGTTTCCCAAACACCTCTGATCCGGGCGACACAGACACATGCTTCCCTGCCTGTCTGCTGCCTTGGAGAAGTTTTGGTGGGTCGTGGTTATTTCCTGGTGCCAGCTCCAGGCCAAGACCAGTTCTGACCAGTCCAGGACGTCCTCCCACACAGGTGCTGCTGCAGCCCCCAGCAAACCTCCTCGCTCATGCCCCTTGCAGCTCCCATGGATGCTTCTCCTTGAAATCACCTGCGTGGACAGCAAGAGAGCTGCAAGGTGGCCCACCAGGACCTCTCAGAGCAAGACATAGTGGCAGCCTGAAACAAATGGAGGCTGGGCAAGAAAGGGGGCTGAAGGAGGAGACCAAAAGTCAGAGCATGACTCATTGCAAGTACAGTCAAAACTGAGAGCTGTGGGAGTCAGGGATGCCCTGAGAAAGCCAGGGACATTACCCACATCCCCTCCAGCCACTGCCGCAAGAGACATAGAGCTGGAAAGAGGGACAGCACAGTGAGATGTGCAGGTGAGCTCAAGGACGCAGCTGAGCAGGCATAGGAGATGAGTTACTCAAGGAAGGAGAAATCCCATCCTTGGCTAGAGCATTAATGCACCTCACACTGCTAGTGAAAAGAAGCCTAATGCACGCACTGGCAGTTGGGAGAGCAGCCAGCATGAGGCATCCCAGCAAGACCACAGCCTCTCTGACATGATACTGCTCAGCTGCATGAGCCTCACTGTCCAGGTTCAGTTCCATCCATAGCCCAGCCCAAGCAGCCCAAATGCAGTCACTGTGCAGAAGGCAGTGCCCTGCCAAAGGCGGATGGCCCCAGCACACTGGCATCTGTCAACCTGCCAAGTCTCTGTGGTCCAGGACACTGGCACCCATGGGAGTGACTGTACCTGCTTTCCAGTATGGCTTCTTCCACATGAGTGCTCTTCTCAGACACAGGTGCCCCAAGGGAAGTCTGGCTCATGGCTGACAGAAACTTCAGCAGCAACTTGGTGCTCTCGGTCTTTCCAGCTCCACTTTCTCCACTGTTAAAGAAAATATATAAAAGTTCCATTCACAAATCCAGAACAGACTGAGCTAATGACCACAGGAGAGAAGTAATCTCCAGGAATAAACATCCAGCATCTCTGCTGTGGTAAGCAGGGGTCGGGGCAAAGGGTAGGGTAGGATGGTGTGGATATTTAGGCAGATGTCATTACAAACGGAGCAGCAGGAGCGAGGCATGAAATGCAGTCAGGGAGCAGCCGGTTCTCCCATTTCTAACCTTATCAGAACACACTGGCTGTCATGGCGCTTCCACAAGCAGCAGTAGCACTCGTTAGCAGTGGCGAAGATATGGGGAGGCAGCTCACCCAGGCGGTGCTGTCTGTACAGGTCTATGGCATCCACACTGTACAGACCAGGGATGGGTTTGTAGGGATTTACGGATGCCAAGATGGAACCAATATTTGTCTAGGGGGAGAAAACAAAACACAGCAAGGAAATAAAACTCCTGAAAAAAAAAAAAAACAAAATCACAACAAACCCAGACCCTGAAAGAACTCACGGTGAAGCCTAAATAAGGAAGCTGTGCTTTAGCAGAGAGCTCCCCAGTTTGGCAAAGAACATCAAACCCCAAAGCAAGAGCTGAATGACCAGGTATAGATGGAGCAATTTGTATTTCACTGCTTTGGAATAAAATGTTCTTAGTCTGTTTTCTTTGCTAAATTAAGCTTACACAATTTATAAACAAGGAGCCATCTTCGTATGCAATTACCTTGCACTGTGCCTGAAGCTGAAAAGCAGAGCCAGGACTTAAGGAGTGTTAAGAGATACCTTCGACACCCCTATCCACAGTCTTAAGTGGAAGGGGCTTAGTAGGGTTCAAGCACCTCCTGACCAAAGAGGTGGGACACAGAGACAAAGACACGTGTGTGAAGAGCCAGTAAAGCATTATATCAAATGCTATTTGAAGCAGCTTAAATCATTTCATAAGCCAAATCAAAACTGACAGCTGAAGACGAAGCTCAGGATTCCAAGCCAAAACATTTCTACATTTTCTAAACATTTTATTTTGAAAATATTTATTTTTAAAATCTCATAGTTCAAGAGAAGAGTTAATAAGATTTAAAATACAATACCCAAAGCCTAATAATGAATTTCAAATGTATTCTTTAGTGAAGTCTGAAGGAAATTCATTTTGGTTTTTGGGGCATGACTTTGTCAGTTCAGCCAACCAGCTCAAATTCAGTTATTCTCAGAGCTGCAGTTCAGAGAGATGGTACCACCTCTCTCGTAACAAAGGCTTTGTAATATGGTCAACACCCAGCTTAAATCCTACTGCTAGTGCACTAGCCTCCTTCACGGGGACATCTTGGGTTGCTCTACTCCAGGAATACCCATTCTCAGCAGGGGCGACAGCGGAAAACAAGTCTTGCAGTAGGTACCAAGCTTTGTGGCCAGAGACAGCATCTAGTCTTATTTCCAAACCATGAGCTATGAGTCACCACATACATATTTGTCACCACTTACAGGATTCACATGCATCTATTGGAGAAGCTGTAAACGAAACACTTGGGGACAAAAAAGATGCATGTTTTCTCCCTGCCAAATGAGATCTGGTGCCATATCACATGCCAAGCTTCGAAGCCAGAAGCCAGACAAAGATGTTGTAGTCACCAAAATATTTAAGACTTATTGATTAAAGGAGCACCCACAGATCATTGGGGGAAAAAAACATCACCTAGGCCTAATGGCATTATTGGTATGAACAGGTTAGCATGGAACAAGTCCTGAGGACCCTCTCTCATGGACCTTTGTGGGCAGATATATAACTCATTGTTGATGAAAGCAATAAGCAAGCAGATGATCTTTGGCAAGACAAGTGGAAGGAAATTGAGAGAGAAAACATGAATCAGGAAATATCACTGTACAACCAGTTGAGCAACAGATGTTGTCCAGAGACTACAAGACAGAGAAGTCTATCCTAGCACCTCTCCCAGACCTTCACAGTATTTTTTACTCTCAGATGTTTTATTTTGCAATTCCCACGCTAGTTTCAGCTCCCTCAAGGAACAGAGCTCCCTTTGCAGTCCTTTCCAGAACTTCCTCAACTACAGCCATCTCTTTCAAAGGTGTTTCCTAGAAACTTTTCCATCTCCCAGCTACAGTCTCCTTAGAAACATTTTTTTCCTACAGTTTTTACTAGCAGTAGCATTTGTGCATCAACCATGTACATACCAGCCACTCTATTAGCAAGGAGTGATCATCCCCAGAGGACTCCTTAGAGCAGCACAAGCTATGTGTGGCCTGTCTGCTTCTCAGGACAATGTATACCACTTGGCTGGTTAGGCATGGCAGAGCTAGTACAGCACAAAATGTGGCAGTACAGCCCCTGACACATTTATACATCACTCACATTATATTGATTGTACTTTTATTAAGAGATACAGGAGTTGCAGGAAGAAAGGGGGAAGATGCACTGCTAAAAACTGCAGGCTGTTGCTGTGCTCACATAATTTCCTTAAACAGTTTGGTATAGCCTGAATAGCATTTCTATGGAAAACAAATCGTTGAGATTTTCAGTATTGCTGTAGCACATTAATTATGGATACCACAGCAGTCTAGAAGAATTTGTTCTCCAGAAAACAATGATATTTCTTACCTCGTTTTGATCTCTTTGGTTTCCTTCCATATACTTTTGGCTCTGACTGACAGGCATAACTCCCCTCAGTACAGCTTCATCTGCAACCTTGGCCTACTACGTTCTATCTGTGCAGACCGTTGAGGATTCTATTAAATGAACTGAAGCCCTGTAACATTCATATTATTCACAAATCACTGCAAGTCATTAGGTGGCACTACAGCTGACACTCTCAGTTTCTATTTAACTGAAAACTATATGCAGCTGGGCTATGGCTATCCCTAAGAGTCAGTGCTAAAGTAACTGCAATATTAATATCTGCACTGCAGAAATAAAAACCAGCACTTGCACGGTTTGGTGTCCTCCAGGTCAGACATTGCACAAACATATACCCAGATACCGTTCCATTCAAGATGGGGTTTACAGTCCTTCACTGAGGGGTTCTTCCCAGTGCTAGAAGTCAGGCCCCTTCATAAAACTTAAAAAACATAAGATCTGAGGTGCAGAGCTGACACTCGTGCACTACACACCAACAGAAAATGACATAATATTTAAGCTTTTAACACCTTCACACATGGATGGAGAAGCCACAGAACTAAGGCTGAAGAGGAGAATAAATGACAGATCAGAGCTAGAGGAAATGCTTAAGGAGATACAGCTGCTGTGACACTCAGTGCTGGTGGTGTGGCATTTCTGGTGCAAGGCACAGACAGAAAAAGGAGAGAATCCTGCCTCACATTTCAAAGTGTGGGGAAGAGGAAGCAGGAGGAATATACCCAAATGGGCAAAGAGCTGCACAAACACATAGCATGCATTAAACGCAGGTCAGGAAGAGCAACAACGACAAAGGCTGTCAAAAGAGTGTGTGCATGTGGGTACTGCTACAGGGTCACAAGATTATGTTGATAGACAATAGGCAAGGTGGTCTATAGCAACAAAAAAAGAGAATTTGCAGTCTCCTGTGCACCCTGGTCCAGGAGATTGTTCAGAAATGGGGTCACTTTATTGATCATTTCCTGGAATACAGGTGCATATAGTTTGGTTACCTTAGTAACAGTTGCTATGCAACACAGATAGAGATTTACATTTTTCCTGCAATAATCTGAAAAACTCTGGGTACAAAGACTATGGCAAGAGCAAGGTAAGAGTAAAGCAAGGTAAGGCAGCCTTTGTAATGTATCCTTCTAGTCCTCTCCAAGTCTCAGCAGTTCACACTGCCAACCCAGCACTCCAGGAAGGCCTCGTCCCAGGTGTGCTTTTCCTGACAAGTCCCTTTCCTGACACTTCCGTCCTTTCTGAAGGCCTGAGAGAGAAATCAGGAGATGCTTCGAGTATTCATCTGTTAAAGGAGAGTAGAGCAACTCAAAAAAGGCAAAACTGCATGCAAAACAAGAATTAGACAACAGGTTTCCTTTCCTAGTTTTGTCAAGCAGTAGCTTCGTCTGTCCAGATCAGGAGGAATACTCAACAGCAACCTGTGTGAACTGCATTTTCAGTATGCTTTGCCATATAAGCCTCTGAACAGTAATAATGGAGAATCTGGGGAACATGAATGCCAGCTGGTAAAACACAGATGGTCATGGAGGATACAGAGCTGCACAAAGCCTAGAGGTGAACCTTCATGTTTTGGAAGTTCCTTTACATATGCAAAGAGGCTCCTCTGGTATGGGTACAATTTCACAGGGCTAACAGAGCCGGCAAGGCACAAAAAAACCCTCCCTTTTTATCCACATGAAATGATGCTCAGGAAACAATGCTAAAATCAGTATTTCACATGCAAATTGGCATTAGCCAGGAGGGATGTGGCCCAGCTTGAGCACTTACGTAGATGTGACCCTGTTGGTAGCGCTGGTGCAGGTTCAGTAGGATGGCAGCTTCATGCAGATCTCCCAGCATGGACATGTCTTCTACCCCATCAATACTGGTCTGGTGCATTGGCAAGACCTTTTCTCTGGAAAGGGAGGCCTTGGGGTACTGGAATACCTGGAAGAATAGAAAGAAGGATAAATAAGTGTAAGACATTAGGGCACATAGTCTGATGTGGCACTTAGGGACATGGTTTAGTGGTGGACTTGGCAGTGCTATGTTAATGGTTGGACTCAAAGATCTGAAAGGTCTTTTCCTACCACAATGATTCTGGGATTTCTGGGATTTCCTACCAGAAATATGCCCTCTTCCACAGCTTTATATTCAGCACTAGAAAAGGAAATTAATAAGGCACAAATCTGCTCTCTATTTTTATAGTTGTTCCTCTGTTCCTGTTCCTACCTATTTGAGGAGGCTGAGGCAAAGCTTACTCTGATTTACAGGCTTGGCCCTGCACTCTCCATAAGAGCAGCCAGAGAGCATCTGAGAGAGGTTATTACCTTATCAAGGGCACAAGCAGGCAAAGCAGATGAGAAGTTAAGTAAAATAGAGACATCCTGTGTGCATGCCAATGTGTACTTATGTAACTTTCAAAATGTTTTTATGGTGACAGCTATTAACTTCTATCACTGCTCTGGGAAGCGCCCTCTCTTCTCTCTCTAACACAGTTGCATTCTTCTTGTCTCAATTGCTGCAACCTTATTCCTGCTAGACCCTCCTCCTCCTCAGTAACTCACACTTCAGCTATTGGGTCATCTTCACCCTCTTTCAACACAGATGAGATTATGTTACTGTCCTCCTCCACCACAGCCATATCCCAGCCCTCCTTTCCTCCTCCTCAAGCACGATGCTGGCATTTCACAAAAGTTATTTCAGTTGCTTCACATTCTGGGATTCAACCGTGTGCCATCTCCCACCCAGCACCCCAAGCTGTGCTAAATGGTAAGTCCCAAGATAGACAGACGGGAGACTTCATAAAGGCAGCCTGGAGAAGCAAACTGGCCCACAATAATCCTACCAAAGAAACATGGGCTTTTCCTGCCCTTCTGGTGCTCTGGGCTCTACCTCATTTCCATCCCTGCTTGTCAGCCCTCTCAGGGGCCAGCAAGAAACTGACAGACTCCATAGAGAACAAACCATTATCCATAGGGTTGACCTAACTGGTTTCTCCTGCCTGCTTCCTGGGAGTCCTCAGGCTGCTGCAACTGCAAAGGAGAGGCCAGCTGCACAGCTGCAGGCTGAAGACAGAATGAGGTCACCCTGCCCCCTCCAGTGAGCCACCCTTGTGAGTCCCTTGCAGGGATCTCACTGCTGCAGAGCGTTGCAGGTGCTCGGTGAGCAACTCTTCTCAGCCCTGAGCCTGCACCCTCACCAGTATGGAAGAGGAATAACCTGGCACAGGATGCCTTTACAAGACCCTCATGATGCCCGCAAAAGCCTGCACAATTGAAGTAACAGCTCTGTTCCTTGAAGGAGTTGGGGAGAAGCAGACTCATTTCCCCAGATGTGTTCACTCCAGGTCTGTCCAGTCACATGTAATGGAACAAGAACTTGGTCTCTTTCTCTTGGACTGCCCCACAGCCTGATCTTCTTTCCAGCCAGGAGACTTTTGAAAATACATAGTTCATGTTCATGAACAGTGTAGAACAAAGTCCACTCCAGCAAACAGGTTTTCTCCAGGTTTCCCTGATCTTCTCTGCACAATTTCCGCACCTGGGTATCATAAAGATATGACTCTGCCAGCAGCAAGTCCCCTACTCCGCAAGCATGGCCCCAAAACCACATCAATCTTTCTTTTCATCACAGCAGAGGCCTCACACACTTCCAAAAGAGAACTGGGGGAGCAGGAAGGGAGAATGGGACACCTAAATTCAGGGGAGAGTGCAAGCTGCAAATGCATAAGATAAACTGGGCTCTATCAAGAGCAAATCCACTACAACGCTTCCAAATCATGAGGCAGCAAAACACCCTGGCTCTCTTTCCTCTGCCGATTTGGACAAATTTTGGAAGGGAACAAATACAAAATGGTATGATGTGATCTTTCCTTGTATCTGCCCAGCACTTACTAATTTACCACTGCATTGTCAGCACTTGTGGCCATTTGAGCCAGAGGAGAAACATCAAGAAAATGCCTAGGGAAAAAGCTGAGTGGACAAGCATCCCAAAAGATATCAGGCAGTTGGCAGCATCTGTGCAAAGAGGCTTAAAAATAACTGTGTGATGGATCAGAGCTTCTTTACTTGCTCTAGCAGGAGGGAATGCGACCCTGAAAAGTAACGGGGACCCCTAAATACATATGGAAATTAATAGGGATTAGATCATCGCCTATTAGACCCATCTCAAGCCACCTGATTGGTGTGATTCAGTTATCCCGTCTTAAAAAAATCTAGTCCATGATCATCAAAGAGTTAATTAGGTGCTCTGGCAGGACTGCAGAAAAGGTGGACAAGAGAAGCATTGACTCTGGTGTCCTAGGGACAGAAACACTGTGCAGGTGAAATATACTCCCTGGAGGAGTGGACAGATGCCACATTGACACACTGGCTGAGGTCAAGATGTCATCTGTCTGTTCTTGAGACTGGGGAGTTTTACCAAATACCCCTGCTTATCTCTGTATCCCTAGCATCTCACCCCTCCTCAGGCTGAGGCTGGGGCCTCCAGCCCCACTGAGATTTGGGAGGGGAGGTCTCTGTGCCCCTAGAAGGCACTTGAGTCATGAGGGAGAGGTCTCAGGCCTTCCCTGTCACTGGGAGAGAGTTGATTTTTAATCTGTCCTCTGCCCTCCAGGGTAGAGACAAAGTTTCAGTCTCTGTATCACCAACAGGTTGCAGGATCATCCAAGATACCAGATAAACACATGGTACTTCTTTGTTCCCAAGATTGTGTCAGAGTTTTCCATGAGGAGCTCTGAGGTATGAGACACAAACATGACCTAGACCTGATGACCCTCCCCTCAGAGCTTGCAAGTTACTGCACTGACCCAGGCCAGCCAGACCATTTCCCACCTCCATCTACCCCAATAAAAAGGCTCTTGCTACCCCACTGCTCACTGCTCAGTTCTGGACCCCTCCAGCAATCTGTCAGGAGAGCAGTTTGGAGGAACATTCTCCCCATCATCCTGTTCCAGACAAGGTAAGCAAGGCTGGCTTCAGCAGCTTGCACTGCTGAGCTGAGCACAAGGGCTGATTTTGCCTGAAGTAAATGAGAACACCAACTAGTCGCTCAGCAGAACTGCCTCTGGAATACCCCTTTTCCAACAAGTTGATAATAAAACAGAAGTTATAGGAGTCAATAAGCAGATCTTTATTATTTGGGAAGAAAAAAAAATCAGCTTTCAGTCTAACTACAAACAAGCCATCAAATACCATACAGGCACCTCACAACGCAGCCTAAGTTTTCTCCTTCCTCCCCAGTGATAAACTGATTTCACCTCAGATTTAACCCATGGTCAGAACGATGACCAGGGCTCTCTTGAAGCCCCTGCAATGACCAGGAATAAAGGAAAACCCAGCTGGCAGACAAGCCAAGATGAGGATTGCCAACTAAGCCAAGCTGAGCAGAGAAAAATGATTCCTCCCCAGCCTCAAATCCATCCATTAGTGCAACCCTGAGCGTGTGAGCAAAGCTGCCACCCAGCACCTAAGTTATGTTCATCCATAAAGCATTCAGCTCATCTGTCTGGACTGTGGATTCCAATCTTGTGTTTCATAAGCATCAGCTCCTCCTTTACTCCCAGGAAATCACATTTCTCATGGATTTATTGCTTGAGGTGTCTGAAGTGAAAACAAATGGCAAAAACCCTGAAGTATGACCGGACTTCTTACCTCAGAGCTACAAAGCTGAAGAGATGTTGGGCCACAGCAAATATGAGGATACTAGATCTAGGGAATATAAATCAGAGGAGTCAACTGGCTCATCCAACCCAAAGTAAAGTGAAGATTTTTCATCTGTGTTTTCACCTGGGGCAAGAAAGTCAGTCTCTTTTCCAGCTATCAAGCAATGAAGGCAGCAGGCCAGGAAAGTACATTGGACAGCTGTTGTGGAGGGCAATGAGTAAAGTAAGCCCTTTAATGACCACCATGTGCTTTTTCTGTATAAGCCATAAAGCACATGCTTCTTCAGCCTAGTGATTTCTTCTGTCATGGAGGAAAAATACCAAATCCACCTTGTTTAGACCTGTGACTCCACCCAGCATTATCCTGTGCACATTTTCTAGCACAGACACAGGCTGTCTCTGTGTGGGATTTCTGGTGTCCTTTCACAGCTGCCAGGTGAGTTTGGTGGATTTTCCATTGCCACAAAAGCATATAGGGAGAGACAGGAGCAAGCTTGGGAGAAGTACTCACCATTTGTTGACCCTGCGCAAGCTGCTGCATTCCCTGCAGTGAATGCCTCTGTGATCTCTTAAAGTCAGTTAGTGACTATCCAGCACTTCCAAAATGAGGCAATGCCTCAAGAAAGGATTTGAGAGACTAGAGCAACCAGATGTAAAACCTATGTGTCTGCTAGGTGAATTTCTGAGAAAAAAACTAGGCTCTTTAAAAGGAATGATGATTTGAAATCAAGCCTTTTCAAAGCAAGATTGAAAAATACAACACTCCACAAGCCGGAGTCGTAAATCTCTTCACCTCCTGTACCCTGCTTTGTTTGCCAGGTAAGAGGCGGAAAAAAAACCTGTCCAATTTTCTGTAAAAAAGAAGCTGCCTGCAGAGCACCATTCACTAAAACTGCTGAGCAGATCTAACTGCTCACTGCTGGAGGGTAGAGTCCTGCCCATTTCCCCATCCTCCTCCCAGCTCAGGAATCAATTTGACGCACCAAGAACCTCAGTGAAGGCAGTGAATAGTTTTCCCAGGGTTAGCAATCTGAGTTGACTCACTGAGGACCTGGATGATCCCAAGGTCCGTTCTTACCAGTATTACTTCACGAACACTGCAGCCAGCATGCCAGGGAACCATAAGGAGCACTGTATGGGAAATTGGGCAGGAAAGAGTCTTGTTCCTATTGCTCCACTCTTAGAGGAGCTCGGCTGCCTTTTTGAACTGTCTTATGCATAGCTGCTGCAATTCCACTGCTGACTGACGTAGGGAGCTCACTTTCACACGCCCCGATCCCAATGCACTGATGGCAAAAGCTGCTGAAGCAGATGGGGGTGAGCACAACAGCCCTAACAGCTAATAGCAGCACAGCTTGCACGAAGCACACCCTGGCAGAAAAGCCTGCTTAGTTGCTGCTTAGTTGATGGAGCTACCTTCTTCCTTGGCGCATTTTTTCTAGACTGTTAACGCAACGCCTTCAAATACGACACAAGAAGAACCAAGCAAAGCGAGGTGGGCAGACAAATGAACCCAAGAAAGGAAACAATACTCTCTTTTTAGACCTTTGGCATGGTTTGTAGGAGAGGGAGGTCACTTTTAAGACAGAATTGCAGCATTTCAATTGATACATTCCCTTTCAACTTGAAGGTCATACGAGACCATGAAGTCCATCTTGCAACTTGGCACAGGCTACAGCCTCTTGTAAACTTCACTTACCGTGCCATAATCTGAGGTGAAGAGTACATTTCCATCGGCACATGAGCCAACAGTGCATGGCTGTAGTTGGTCCTGCTCCCGCAGCCATACCCTGGCACCCTGCAAAAAAAAAAGAAGACCTCCTGTTAGAAAGAACTGGAGTGAGATATGCACACGGGATGCAAATATCCAAGGAAAGCTGGAGGAAGCTGTGGTATTCAGAGGCTATTTCCAAACTACAGCTGCTTAAAATTTTTAAGCAAACCCTGCTTTACATTTTCAGAGAAACTGGTGTTGATTTTTTTAATGTAACACGAGCAGAGGACAAAGCACTTTACGCAGCTTCATGCAGAAACCGAAGTAAGGAAACATCAGTTTTTACAGGAAGAGTCATGGAAAGATAGAAACTGGCAGAATAGTGGGTTATGATGTCTAAATTTTCAAACTTACAAGAGCCAGTCATTAAAAGTAATGATATAATAACAGAAAACGTAAATAAAGCATATTTACAATTTCATACACCCACATATCTCACATATCTCTGTAAATGCTTCCATAAATCATCAGAAACTGCTAAGTGGACTTCACAGAGCTTTGTTTGCCGCTCTTGCAAGAGTTTCCTTCAGTAAATGACATGACTTGAGAATTTCTCCGATGTGTATATACACTGTGGTATATATGATGGCCCTGATGTATGAGGTCCGACACAAATTAAAAAAAGACTAACCCTATAGCCTGGGAACCAAAAGTGGGAAGGGAGAGTCAAAGAGATGTTACAGAACGTGTTGTAATCTGTCACAGTGAGACAAGGCTCAACTTGACTGCCTTCGCTCAGTACAAGTGGGTGCTTGTTCAAACATAGTAGTTTTCTTACCTTTGGTTGGAAATTGTCAGTGTGCAAGAGTGAACAGCAAGTGAACATCAAGTTTCTTGTGAAACTGAAGAAATCTGCAATGGAACTTTTCAATTATTGACTGAGGTTTATGGCAAAGAGGTCCCAAAGATCAAGCCAGTGCTCAAAGGAACCTATTTTTTGTCAGTAGATTTGAAAGCAAAAACTATGGAGATCCTCAACAGCCTTTCAGAAAATCATCTGCAGAATCGTTTTGAATGTTGGCAGCATCATATGCAGCTGTGTGTCAACTCAGAAGGGATCTATTTTGAAGGTGGTTGTAATTGATTTTCTTAATTTGTTAAATAAAAAGAGTTACAGGCACAGTCTCATATTTTTTTTTTTGTGTTGGACCTCACATATATAGGTTCACACACGCTACAACATCTTAAATTGCTCAGTGTCTCTCAAGACAATCCCAAGCACAAAGGCAGATTTCTGGTAACACATATGCATAGATCTGCAGGGCAAGCAGATCTTATAGCTTGCCTACCAAAAAAAGCCCAGAGGAAATCAGTTTGCTGGACTGGCCTCTTCTACCCTGCCTGACTATGGGGCCTGGTACAACAGAAAAAGCAGGAGCACAAAGACAAATTAGGGAGAGTATGACCTGCTATCATGCAGAATTAAGCATAACGTCACAGTGCATTTCAGTTATTGCAAACTAATCTGTTCCTTGTCTTCCTATAGAAATCAAACAAACTCTGCTTAGATAAGTATTGAGAAAAAGCCAAAGTGATGAACCATTGAGTAACGTTAAGGCCACTCTGCTTTTCATCGATTCATAGACCTACTTTCTTCCTAATTTGTTGTCTGCCCCTAAGTTATTGATTATAAGTCCTTCCTATCCTCTTAAACCCTGCAGCACCATTAGCTCTTTGCTTATAGGCTTATTATGTTTGAACAGATGCAATAGTATTTCTATATCACATTATACAGGATCTGGAACACTAATCCTATTTTAAATGATTTATTTTAGTTAGGTGGATTTTTTTAAAACTACTTCAAACACTTGAGCACCCTGGATTTTCCTTATTGTAGAAGAAACATCTATTGGCCAGCCACCAGTCCTCCCAATAAAGTAACTGGTTTTAATGACACTAAAAAAGGCCTACATAATTCTTGCTTTGCTGCTGTGTTCTGCAGAGTTTTCACAGTAGGCAAATTAATTTTCCCTCACCAAGTGAGTGAAAAGCACCAGTGCTTCTGATCACTAGCTAAATTCAAAGACAGTGTGTGAAGATCACCTTTATGGCCAGAGAGCAACAGCAATAAGAAAAATTGTTTTCTAAGGTTACAGATTCAAGTCTCAAGATCCCAGAGAGCTGGTAAGTAATACCTTGAATATAGATTTTGAGGAACTATATAGAGGCCTTCATGACATCCTCTTACATTTTCTGAAACTCTTAATGCATGAGACAAAGTGTCCTGAGGCATCCGCAAAAGACATTGCTGTTGAGAAATCACCCATTTCCCAAATCACATTCTGAATATTCATAAACATATGAACAGCAACATGTGTTAGTAGAAGATCTTTATGATGTTTTCACCAAAGGCTCCTAACAGCAAAGTTGTGTCTCAAGTTTCCAGCAGTGGGATAAATGGAAACCTTTTCTAATACATTTATCATAAACACTGATTCCAACAGTGCATTTCAATGCCTTCAGACACCAGTAACCCAGGAGCACATAGATGAGAGCCTGTAGGTAAGTGTAGTTTAATCAGGATCCAGGCCCACCTCCTCCCACACATGCTGCACCCTGATGCCATGGCTTGCACACAAGCACACACACCCCAGCATCAGGAGTGTGCCATGCTCATGGAATCCTACATGGTCTGTCCCTGTAGGCCAGGGCGGATCCAGGTTATACACACTTTCCACTCCCTGAGCTCAGAAATTAGTTTGGAGGTAGAGACAGTTCATATTCTGACACACAAGAGACACTCCACAGGCATGAACACTGTTACATATTAGGTACCATTTTGAGGGAAAGAGAGAGGAGATGGACAATGAGATCCCTCTGGTATCTTTAACCCCTAGAAATTATCAGAAAGTCAAAACCCCTTTCACAGCAGAAGTCGATGTGCAAAAGTAGTAACAAATACTCCCAATAGGAGACCTAGTTCTTTTTTATAATATCTCACCATTTCCTACAGATTTAGGGAAGATCTTTCTGTGTGCTGCTAAGAAAGTGACATGACGAAACTCCCAGGCACTGTGGCATTTCAGATACCCAGAAGTACTTACTTCAGTTTACTTTGATGTTGTAGCTGTTTTTACAACAGCAATTGCCTCTGCCCAGTGGAATAACTGCACCCATTTATGTTGTTTCCAAAAGGAACATCATGCTGAGACAGTCAGAATAGGAACCGCAAAGCAAATAATTATTGTAACTTCTGCCTAGCATAGCCCCCATTTCCTGAAAGGCTTAATTTGTTTTAGTGCTTCTTCTTCCATCAGCCCTTTTCTCTAAACATGAAATTCCCCAAGGAGCCTCGACTAAACACAGAAACAGATGGTGACACCAGAGAGATTGCCCTCACATCACTCACCTTTCCCCCAATACCACACATTTCATTGATGAGATGAAAGGATTAAATTGAGCAGAAAACTTCAAAGAACTGCAAGGCTGCAAGGACAAACTTCCATAGGAAACAAGGGCAGCAAAGCAGACCACAGCCCAGCACAGCAGAGCAGGACCTGCAGTTCTGGCGGGTTCCAGCTCTCACAGGTACCACAGACAATGGGAAAACACCTGCTCCTTCAGAATAAGCGTAAAAACCCTTCAGTTTTTAAATTTGGATATAGGTGGTCTCCTCCACATCAGAAACAAAATAGTTTAACAAAATGAAACAATGAGCAATCACTGATTTGAAGAGAAAACCTATAAAACCAACAGAGTGATGATTTTGTGTAACCACTTTCCATCGAATAAGGCTGGCTGAATATTGATTGATGCAGCCAACTTCAGCCTTCTTAAATAATAAGAATAGCTCATCCCCTCCCATTTCTTCGTTTATCTAGGAGTTTTTTAGTGGGTCTTTTGTTTTTAAGAGGAGCAACAATGACAGGTACTGAAAGAAAGAATAAAGCAACAATGTATCAGAGTTCCCTGTATCAAAGGTAGGTCACTCAGATTTTAAATGAACTCTGAGACCAGCATCACAATCCCATGGCCTCAACGCAATCTGTCCATCTACTGGCCTTGCCACAAAGCGCATAGCAAAGCACAATCCTGAAAACTGATCCCATAACACGGGTTATAATTTAGAAAATAAAGTTGCTTGCATACTAAGAGCTGTGTTTCATCAGTACTGCCTCACTCACAACATGTCTTCCATTGTGGACAGTAAACTCGGTCATTTTTCTCTGTTAACATAACACCTGGCACTTTTGAATCCTAGAGTAGTAAATCTTAGTTTCCTGGTCTCCATGATATCAAGTAATCAATTGAAACTACAGATTTCTTTAGCCTTCTGTGCCTTTTTTTAGAGTGACTGATACTAGAAGTTATCTTTTGCATTCACATGCCTGTACCTCCATCTCAGCAGATGTAGCATGCTCTGTTGGCAGGGAAAGGATAAGGGCCATCTTGTACACTGTACTCCAGTGAAAAGCTGCAGATGCAGACCAGCAGCACAGAATACTTGCTGCAGAGGCAAAGCATCCATGCATAAAAGCAGAGTGTGTAGCCACTAGCAGGTGCACCTTCACCAGCAGTTATTCAGCTACTTCAGGCAAAGTAAGGTCGCGAGAACAACACATAGAACTCTGTACCTGCAGGTGCCTTTGCCTCTCCATAGCCTCCCAGCCCAGCAGAAGACATATTCAGGGACTGACATAAGCAAGCCACTGCTCCGTGACTGTACCACAATTGAGAAACAAGTCATCATATCCATACCCTGTTCTCCTCTTTATTTGTGTAGTCAGGACAATCCTTGAATGTTCATGTTAGCCCAGGATGTCCTCTCTCTTCTGGAAACTGCTTCTTCCCAGGCACAAGAAAGGAAGAGCTACCTCAGCTGTACAGAATTTGAGGAGACAGACAGCAGTGCTGCCTCTCTCTAACAGCACTCACATGCCCCATTCCTTCTTGTGCACAAACCTGTATAACTCCCAGGATAACATGCTTGGAAGGGGCTATCACAATGGATGCATCAATTTTCCAAAGGTTATTCAGAGAGGAAAGGTGCTTTTGGTTGGAAGACACCTTCCAATGTATGAAAAGTGCACACAATTGTTCACTACTCCCATTACAGGATGTTTTTGTAACATTTTCTCTGTGAATGAGCATGGCACTCTCAGGCTCCAGATCCAGCTGCAAATCCAATACTATGAGAGGCTCTTGCAGTGCCCTGGTTTGGGTAACTATCCCTGATCATTGCTGCAACCATTCTGCAAGGGGCAGGGATGTCTCAAAAATGTACAGCCCTGCACTCTGAGTTCAAGCCAAAAATCTCTGTGGCTGCTGTAAGTTTTTTAGCTGTAAGTATTGTGTATACGCACACCTTTGTCATCCTGACACACTGAGGCTGTTCAGTGAGTATGAGGCATACAAGCATTGCATTTTTCCTGGCAATGGATCCATATGTTCCTAGGCCTGGAAACAGCATTGTACTAAGGCAGCTCTCTTCCCAGCATCAATGGGCTTTGCAGTTGTGAACCACGCAGCAGAGATAGGGCTAGAAAGGCCTTTGCAATCCAGACAAAGCCAGGATCAGGTTTCAATAAATGCGCTTTTCAACAGATTGATCTAGATGATCATGAATAAGTGATAGGACAGATACGAAGAGACTTAGCTAATGGATACAAAATTGGTGGGGAGGGGGAGTCCCTGACACCCTAGATCCATAGGGGAAAGAATGCAATCTTGCTGTTTTTCTGATGTCAGCCTGAAATGAAGTCATACAGCTAGCCCCTGGCTTATAGCTAATCAGCAAAACCTGGATCAGCTGCTGGAAGGAAGAGGTGAGCCCAGGAAACCACTGGTAAGAGAGACAGAGAGGAACAACAGCTGAGCTGGCAGCAGCCAACATGGGAAGAGAGGACAATACCTTCCAGCTGGGAAGAGGGTCAATACCTGCAATAGCAGCAGCAGGGATAACAGAAACATAAGTCTAATTCTTGTATGGCACAAGCACGACGCTCTGCAGAGCAAAAAGTGACTGTATTGCACCTGGGAAGGTCCCATGGTTCCCACACAGTAACCCACTGAGCGCAGGCAGCTTCCACAAGCCATGGCAGCTCACCGAGCTGAGCACAAAGCTGCAGCCATGGGTCCCGCTGCAACCCAAGGTGAGCCTATGACTCAGACTAGTTCTGCCAATTAGCAGCCCCATTCCTTACTAATTAAGGAGTAAAGTCCTCAGTCTGCCAGCAGCTCTGCAGAACAGCAGTATCAGAAAAAGGTTTGTGTATTTTAAATCATCTAAGAGCATTTTTTCGCTTCTGGTCACTGATGTACGTGCACTGCTTCCCACTCCTCTTTCGCCTCCCTCTCCCATCTGCTCTGTTCCTCTCTCCTCCCCCAGTTTGGCTGCTGCACAACTTCTCCCCACTCTCCTCCACATCTCCCAACTTCAGATATCTCTGAGGACACACCTGGTCCTTGAAGCTAATTCTTGATCTTCTCAAAGGAGCAACCTCCCACTACAGCGACCACACCAGCCCCTTACCATCAGAGTGGAGGTAGCGAGCCCATTTCCACTTGCTGCAACATTGCCCTTTACAACAAGCACACAGCGAAGAGGCAGGTGTGCATCCTTCCAGACCTCACTGCAAGCTCTCTCCAGGCTCAGTGTAAGATGAGCTGTCCCCTGCAATTCCACCGCATACACTGGAGTCGCTGCCCCCTGCAATTCCACTGCATACACTGGAGTCGCTGCCCCCCCAGGTGACGCAACAGTCCTACAGAGTTTGCTGCTACCTAGGAACTTCTCCCAAGTCTTGAAAATGCATACTAAATTTAGCACAGTTCATAAAAAACAGCGCCACTTCCACGCCTTCTCTATGATCTCTTCTCTGCCTAAAACTTGAATGAAAACAAGTCATTCCCTAGGGCACATCACCCACATGGATATCTACAGACGTGTATTCCCTGTTTCTGAACATCCCTGACACACCACAGGAACAGTGGTTTTCCTGTAGCCCTGAAGGAGGTTTTCCTCTATAGCCCTGAAAGGAAGGAGGTAACACGGCATGTGCAAAAGCCCAGTCTGGCCCTAGCAAAACTTTCACTGACCAGCTAGCAGCTCCACACTGAGCAAGGTAGGTAGCTAGGTAGGTAGGCAGCTATCCCTGCACTATCCTCATATTGGACATGGCTTTGGGTCTTCTCCCACTCTTGCCACCAAATACATAGCGAGGCATCTTCCTTAGAGCTCCCTCCCTCTCTCAACTTTGATCAACGGCTTCAAGGATGAAGCTGGGTTGAGGGACAGTTGAGTGGCATTCAAGATTCACAGAGAGCTCAGTGCCTCAGGAAACCATGAGGATACAGCAGTCTACCACGGAGAAGCCAGCTCCAGTATCGTGCCTCCTAGCAGCCACTATGCAACACACTGTTTAAAAGCCTCAAATGAAAGCCCTGAAACAGTATGTCTTCTACAATGTTTACTATGCATAATTTGGGATTATTTCCAGTAACTTTTTGCATCTTGCCACATCCCTGACTTCAATAATTCCCTGCCGTGCGGAATTCTACCATCTACTCAGGCATTATATGGAAAAGTACACTTTTTAATCAATCAGTATCATCTCTGTGAAGCAGAAAATCCCTTTTTCTTGCAGTCAGAGGTGGAAGAACAGAAGAATCCGATTCATTCTCTGTCTAATCCATTATTTTCTGCTCTTTTGCCATGTCTCCCCCTATTTGTCATTTCATTAATAAAGTATTCTCGAGTTTTTCAAACCCTTCATGAGATATTTTCCTGGTGTTTTATTGTCCTCGGAGTCTTTCCCTCGAACAACACATAGAAAGTTAGCATAGTACCAGTTGAGGCTGGGATGCACTGTCATCCAATCTGAAATAAAAGTGAAAGTGGGGAAAAATGGGGGAAACAGCCCACATTAGCAAGAAGTTCAGAGACAGTAAAGACAGTACAGTCCATGTTTCACTATTTTCTCTTCTAAAATCGTTTGGGACAAAGCCACATGCTAGTAGCAGCATCCAGATACTACATAGGGATGACAGCATTGTCAATAACGATGGAGACAATGCATATGTTTTTAATAACAGCCCTGGAATGTACCTCTCTTGCATCACAGTGAGATGCTGGAGTGCTTTCCCAGACAGTAGTAAATGGAGAGAATGTAAAATTGTTTTAAAATCAGCATGTACGAGAGTTCCCAGAGATCTGTCCAATAAAGTTTCTCACCAGCTGATAGTCATTTTTATAAGCCTGGTAATGCTGAGGAAATTCCAAGAGACTGGAAGGGTCAGAGCCCAAATGAGGAATTATCCTCAGTAACCATGGGTTGCCTAGTCTGACAACTCCAGGGAAAACACAGAGGTTTTGCCCTCAACTTTTCCAATTTAAAGATGCTCTAGCTTTAATTATTGCCCAGTGCCAGCCAACATGTGGAAGAAGTATAGTCAAAAAGACTCCTTTGTCCTTTGATTATCAACCAAGCATAGAAGATAAACTGGACAATAATAGACTCTCATGGCATTGCTCATGTAGAACGCAGTATTCTGATAAAAGTCAGCCCTTGAGAAGTAAACAGCAGCAAAGGGACCTCAAAATAGTTGTTATGAATGGGGAAAATTGTGGGAGTTCCTAACAAAAGTCTGTAGAGACAGAGTGAGTGCTATTTGTATTATCTTCAAGGACCTAAAATCAAAAGTTGTGCTGACGGTACTAGCAGATGTCAACATCTGGTAGATCAGTAAGTACCCACAAAGATGAGACCATCAGAGCAGTGCAGATTCCACAGCCCGCTTGTTTGAGCAAAATGGGATTAAAATACAGCCAAACTTGAAAGGTCAGCTTCAGGGGTGGAGGAATGCAAGGAGCACTTCAAACAGAGGAATGTCTTCTGGAAAGTCACAGACCAGAAGTGGATTGCAAATTGCTGAACAGAAACTCCCAGGACATTTGGTTGCAAAAAGAGCTGATCCATTTCTGGGATGCATAAACAGAAGCGAGGAAGTTTACTGCTTGCTTATGCTTTGAGGTGTGAGAAAGAAGCCTCTCAGAGAAAAATCTAAAAAACTCTGACATTTTTGTTATTCAGAAAGATCCCTTGTAATGCAAAAGTACTTGTGAAAACGTTAATGTGATTATGTAGATTTGCCACAGATAGGGCTGTCCTATCTAGCCCAGACCCTGATAGAAGGGGGATCACAGCAGCATGTGGCCCAGAATGGGCTGCAAACCTCACCTTGGTGCCTGCGTACTCAACTAACTAAACTCTGCTGAGAGGACATTGTTGCTAGCCATACTGAGACCACTGCTGTTCTAACTGCTGCCTCACTTCTGTTGGCAGCCTGGTGCCAGAGAATAGTTACTTGAAGAAAGAAAAGTTATTTGGGATGAAACAACTCTCATGAAGCAGAAGAAACTTAGGACTCAAAAATGGATGGAGCTGCCAGACACTTTAGAAATGAAGTAGGGTTTATTTTAAAACAAGGTTGTGTAACCACTTGAAGAAACTGCAAAAAAAGCAGGGGATCCTCCAGAAATAAGAAGCCTTTCCAGAAAGTGTGATTCAGCCAAATCTTCAACATTGGCTCAAGACATAGGTAGCAGGAATAAACAGGACAAATCCATAGCCCTGGTCTTAACCAGAGTTTCCACCTTCTCGTGAAATATGCTAATCACTGTATCTATGAGAGGTCTCACCATTGTTTCAGTTGTTAAAATAATTACTGCATTTATTATGACATGACCCAAGAGTCCCCAGATTCTGTGCCAATCAGCGCATGGCAGACAGGCCCTCCATAGGTGTTTTTCCTGGGACTCGCTCTGCAGCACTGCTGTGGAGCTCAGACAGAAATGAGGAGGCAGAACCGCAGAGCTTAGGGTAACTGGAGGATAACCAGGAAACCCAGACTCGCATAAGTTCAGTTTAAATGTGATCCTTAAGACTGAAATTTCTGAGAGTCTGTGTTTCCTGGTTATCCTCCAGTTACCCTAAGCTCTACAGCACTGCTGAACTGTGTGCAATCTCAGATAGAAACAAGAAGGCAGAACTGCAGGGCTTAGGGTAACTGGAGGATAACCAGGAAACCCAGATTTACAGAAGCTTCTGTCTTAATGATGACATTTAAATAGTTCACACACATAGCAAAATGGGAAATAAAAAAATTGCAAAACATTTGTGATTATTATGCTAAATAAAATAAGTGAAACCAGAGCAGTACAGGTTGGTTTTGGGGGCAGAAATGGGGCAGCTGCAGGCTGGCCCAGGGAAATTCAGCTTCTCTTCATGAGGAGGCTCCCATCCACCACCTGCACCAGCCCACCCCGTGCCGCTGATAGGATCTGACAAGGTCTCAGCTCATGCAGCCTGGCTCCAGACAAATGCCCTAAGGAGGGAGCTAACAGGACTCTCGCTCTTCTGCCAGACACTTCTTCATGTCACCTTTGGTACAAGAGCTGCAACTGCTGCTCCAGAACAGGGCAGCTGGGCCCTTTTGCCCTACATCTGCCTCTTTACGGCTCTGAACAGTTTTGGGGAGAAGCAGCTGGGATGGAGGATTCTGCATCAGGAACATCCATGCTCCACCAGCCCCATGGATATCTTCAAGGACAGTGGCACTTCTCTTTGGCTGAACTACATAGACTAATTAAACAGAGAGAAGATGCTTTCTTTGGTATTGACTCAGTGAGCACTACATACACAGCAAGGATATAATAGCATTTCCCTGCCTCTTCCCAGTCTCTCCAGATCTTCTTTTCTAAAAGGTCACAATATTCTTGGTAAGCTAAGAGGTTGACAGGGAAAGTCTGTGAAGCACGTGATTCTCAGGGTAGGAGAGGTTTGATGGGAACACTCCTTCACAGAGCAGCCCCACTGCTGAAGAAGACAATGCTCTATCTAGCCACTCTTTCCAAAACAGCATTTTCCTAAGCCAAGAGCTGTTAATACACAGGCACTCAGCTCACTGTTATCTGGAAAGACAGCACATCACTCACTGTCAGCATCACCCAAGTCAGCTGAACCACTTCCCTTGCCTCAGACAGGAGTCTCTCGAAGGATTCTCTGGGACATCCAACCACAATCCTCTCTCACAGAACACCACCATCTCTCAACTGCAGGAAACATGAGGAGGGCAAACCGAACTGTTGAGAAACATACATGCCATTGCAATGCTACAGTCTTGGGGATGAATGGCTGGAAAGCTGCCCAGCGGAAAAGGACCTGGGAGTGCTAGTCGATAGCTGGCTAAACATGAGCCAGCAATGTGCCCAGGTGGCCAAGAAGGTCAATGGCATCCTGGCTTGTGTCAGAAACTGAGTAGCCAACAGGACTAGGGATGGGGTTGTCCCGCTGTACTCAGCACTGGTGAGGCCACACCTTGAATACTGTGTTCAGTTTTGGGCCCCTCACTACAAGAAAGACATTGAGGTACTGGAGCATGTGCAGAGAAGGGCAATGAAGCTGGGGAAGGATCTGGAGCACAAGTGTTATAAGGAGCGGCTGAGGGTACTGGGGCTGTTTAGTCTGGAGGCTGAGGGGAGACCTTATCGCTCTTTAGAATTACGTGAAGGGAGGCTGTATAAAGGCATGTGTTGGCCTCTTCTCCCAAGTAATAAGCAATAGGACAAGAGGAAATGGCCTCAAGTTGCACCAGAGGAGGTTTAGATTGGATATTAGGAAAAAATTCTTCACCAAAAGGGTTGTCAGGCATAGGAACTGCTGCTGCATTTAAAAGACATGTAGACTCGGTGCTTAGGGACATGGCTTAGCAGTGAACTTGGCAGTGTTAAGTTAAGGCTCGACTTGATGTAAAGGTCTGTTCCAACGTAAACAATTCTATAATTCTATGTATGAGCCCTCTCCACCTAGCACAAGCTGTGCTCCCTGGGACACTGGGCTCTGAATGAAGCATCCAGGCAGTTTCAACCGAGAGCTCAAAGCTGGCAAGAATCGTATGTGCAACCAAAAATCAGACCAGTCCTGTATCTGATGTACCCGTGAACAACAGGTTCAACACCAGAAAGATGCATTTGCAGACAAGTCCTTTCAGTTCTTCTCTCTACCCAGGCATTCTGCAAATGTTTACACACGTGAGTTTATACCAGGAGCCATCAGACACCTGGAGGTACACAGGTGCACAGTTTAGTAGCAAGTGGCTGGCAAAGGGCCACACTCTACAGACTAACTGATGGCTTTGTGGGGTACTCAGACACTTCCAGTTGCATCAAGAATTCAGCACACCTGCACAGCAGCCAGGACAAAGTTGTCAGAGCAAAAGAGACCTAGCAGAGTTGTTTGCTCCCCACCTCATTTTGGGGCAGAAAGCAGCTCAGATGCATACATGGCGGCAACCAAAATAGCCCTTGTATTCGTCCAGGGACTTGACCCTGAGACTTGCCTCTGGTCTACATGTGTCAGTGGGGGAAGTGGTTCCTATCCCCACCTCCATGGCAGATGTCCAAGCAACGAAGAAGAGACAGGCTGTAGCCAGGCAAAGATGAGGGACAGCAAGTGAAGACCAGGCCAGCCATAGGGAGGATTCAATAAAAGGAGGATTTCAATAAAAGAGCAATGAGAAAACTGTTTAACACTTAAAATGCCAGCATTTCTAGGCCAGTGGCACATGAGCAGAAGAAGATGGTATCTGTGACTCCACTGGATGCTGCTGCTCAGTGCAGGCTGACCATGAGGCTGCGCTGGCTGGTCACTCCAACTGGAGAGCAGAGAGGGAGATGTGATGGGAGAAGTGTCTCCTTTAACCTTGGCCATGACATTCCTGCTCCTGGGGGGAATTGGAGAACGAGTCACATCCTCTGTGTCACCCCACATCCTGCCCACACTCCAGACGTTCAGAGAAACTATCATCCGTCACTGTGCCATAGCCCGGGCCGCCAGGGCCCCACCTCCCTGCCCAGGCACAGGACTCACTGCAGCAGCCAAGGAAGACAGCGAAGCACACACACCATCTCAGCTTCTCTGCTTATACCCAGCTGGAGCAAAAGCATCATCCACCACATCCCTGAGCCATGCTGCACACCAGACCTCAGATGCCAGAGACACACATCTTTGTGCTGTACCACTGGCTGAGGATGAAGGTTTTCTAATCTGGCCTGCCTGGGACGCCACAGAGGAAAAGCAGCAGCAGCACACACCCCACCTGTTCACCATCCCTGGGGTCAGCAGTCAGAGGAGGAAGTCCTTCAGCAGTGTCAAGCTGACATAGACAGCCAAAACTATTCCCTGTCCCCCTGCCCTTGGCAGAGCCAACATGGTAAGTAGGTTGAAATCATCACTATGCCACTTGTCTTGTGAAGACAGATAAACGTCAAAGAATAAGAAATCCTGTGGGCTCCAGCATGCTGAGGGAGGAACCAGGGAAGCTGGGAAGACCCATGGCATCCCCCATCTAAACCCAGACACTGACCACATTGCTGACTGTGGTATCTAAATGCTGCAAGCACAGCATGGGAGCCTGCTAAGACCAACAACATGCTAGAGTTTAAGTTATTCATTGTAAGGGATGACATGCACCCCTGGGACAAGCTTGGCTTCTGCTGCAGCAGAAAGAGGTGGAGCAACTCCCTCTGCTCAGGCACTGCCTCCCACTAAGAACCCCCCATAGAGAAGGAGGAAGAGCAGCAGGGGTGCAGCAAATGCCAAACATTCCGCTCCAGGGAAGCCACGTCCCCCTCTCCTACCCTCATTGCCTTCCCTGCAAAGCTCAGCTTGATGCTTTCCCATACATGCCTGCCCCAGATCTCCTGCCTTGACCACCTTGCTTCACCAGGGTTTAAGTCTGTGATTTACAAGAGATGTAAGACTCCTAGAGAGTCCCAGGCTTCAGGGTGGCCCCTCAGCCCTTCACTGGAAATCCTTGTTTCTCTGGATGATGCCAGAATCATGCCTGGACAAGTGAAGCTGGACGAAGCAGGCAGTTCTCTGCTGGGTGATACTTGTGGAGACACGCACCTCTGGGCATCCCCTCTTCAGCTTCCCATTCTCATCAGGCACTTCAAGCTCCTCAGTGGCTACTCCTGTTTCAAAAGGCCAGGAAGTTCCTCTTGACAGAGGGATAGGCGTAAAGGCTCTGGTGAAATGGCCCTTTGGGAAACCCTGGCTTCCATCTGATTAGATACAGGCAGCCCAGACTTCCAGGAGCAGTAGGTTAATCAGTTAATGGCTGAAAGGATCCTGGGTGAGTGCTGCGCTCCCCGCAGGACAGTCCAGCCACACAGCCCCTGGGGCAGCCACTCCTTCCTTGCTGAGGCCAGATCTGGGAAAACATCTGTTCTGATAAAGAAAGTGCTTCACCAGGGAAGGGGCCCGAGCCCACCGGTGGCTGCAGCCTCCTCGACAAAAGGCTGCTCTGGGAGGTGCCAGCGCCCTCGCTGCAACCAGGACACGGCATGGGCTAGACACCGGGTTTAATGGCCAGCTTAGAGTTGGAGGAGGTTATGTCTGATGCCCCTGACCCCAAAGAGGAGGCCTTCAGAGCTCAGCCACAGACCTCAGGATGGCCATATCACCCCAACAGAGCCTGCTGTGCCTCCTGTCACTGCCATGGACCCCTGCTGTTTTCCACGGTGGGCAGCAAGGGCTGCCCCAGCCTTGCATCCACTTGGCCCTGACAATCAAAGGTAGCATCAGCCTGGGCTGGAAACCTGGTTTCAAGGCGACTGGGGTGTGCATGGCACCGGTCCATGTGCATGAAGGCTGCACATCACTTTTCCTGCTCTGGGAGGCACGATGCCTCACAGGGCTGCCGCCCTGTTGGTGTTCAAGGCCAAGTTGGATGGGGCCTTGAGTAGCCCGGTCTGGTGGGAAGGTGTCCCGGCGCGCAGCAGGGGACTGGAACTGGATGGGCTTTAAGGCCCCTTCCAAGCCAAAACATTCTGCAATTCTATGAAAACCCCAAGGAAAGGGCACTGCAGGCGGTTATGGGACCAGAGCCCATGTCTAACAGGTCCGAGCCAGCGTGAAGGTGACTGGGCAGAGGCAGCGAGGAGGCAGCGAGCTGAGGCTGAGGCGGGCGCTCCCTCCCGTCGCAGCTTCCCGGTTCCTCATGGGCCTGGCCCTGGCACGGTGCCACACGTGGCGAGCGGGGCTGTGACAGCCGCGCACGGGCAGGAGTGGGCTCTGCAGCCTTAAGTCACCCGAGGGGACTGAAGCAGCTCGCGAGCCGGCTCCGGGCAGCCATGACCATCATGCAACACATCCTCTCCTCCCGTCAGCAGCACTCGGCTGGACGGCTGCAGCCGCACATCGCTGGGGCTCCGGCTCCTGCAACCCGCCCGGCTCCTCCTCGCGGGGGCCAGGGTAGCGCCGGAGCACGAACCTCGCCGCATCTCAGCGCTCCGCGCAGCCAGGACTGCTCGGGCGAGGGGGCAGCGCGGGGGGCAGAGCGCAGCATCGCGCCCCGCAGCCCCGAGCCCGGCCACGGCTCCCGGGGCGCATCCCACTCCGGGGCTCATCCCAGCCCATCCCGAGGCGCATCCCACTCTGGGGCTCATCCCAGCCCCCGACAAGACTGGCTTTTCCCCGAGCAAGCGTCCCCCCGCGGGCGAGGAGCGGTCACCCCGGCGCCACCGCCGCTCACCTGGCGGAGAGAGGAGTCCATCGGCGGTGCCGCGCCGCTCGGCGCTCCCAACCGGCTCCCAGCGCCGCCTCGGCGCGGCCGGGCAGGCACGGTCTCCGCTGGCTCCGCCTCGCCGGCCGCGGGGGGGGGCCGCCCTGCTCCGCCCCGGGGACGCTGCGGCTGCGGCGGGGAGCGTGGCGGCGGACTCGGAGGAGCCAGCATTTCTCGGAGGGGGTGCTGGAAAGTTTTGGGGATGCGGTGTCACCCGGGTACATGCAATGGGGAGCAGCTCCACACAGCCAAGAGCGGCTCGGGGAGGATAACTGGAATAGCAAGCGATTTGGGGTCGGGGTGCCTTCAGCAGGTCATCATGGCACGATGTAGCGAGAGAGACCGTTAACAGGAATCCTGATCGAGTTTCAACATTACATTCTAGAGATCTGGAACAACTGTCTTAGAGTAAGAGGCTGGATGAAGTTCGTCAAAAGTGTGGTCAGATCATGGTCCACGAGTGTCTGCACTATGAGGGTGTTTCTTTAAGTTAAAAAAATATTTCTTTATTCTGAAAGAAGGGAGGTCTAATGGAGAAGGGGGACTCAAGTTTACAAGGGTGTGACGGGATGAGGGGGAACGGCTTTAAATTGGAATGGGAAGATTTAGATTAGACATTAGGAAGAAATTCTTCTCGATGAGGGTGGTGAGACACTGGCACAGGTTGCCCAGGGAAGTTTGTGGATGCAGTGTTCAAGGCCATGTTTGGATGGGGCCTCGAGCAGCCTGGTCTGGTGGGAGGTGTCCCTGCCCATGGCAGGGGGGTGGAACTGGATGATCTTTAAGGTCCCTTCCAACCCAAACCATTCTGTGGTTCTATGATTCTAAGTATTTTGGTTTTGTTATTTTTGTCAATAACAAGATTTTTAACTACTTAGAACACAGAGAGGGTTCTGAGGGAGATGACAGGATCTTATCCAACCTCTGCCACAAGTCAGAGTCACACCTAGGCCACTGTGATGTCTAGCACAACCAGCCTCTTCCACCTTTACTAACTGGACCTCTTGGTAAGGATTCCTAATACATGAGTCACTGTCAGTGTGTCCTTCTGTTTTGATACCAGGAGAGCTACCCTGGGGCATGACTATCCAGCCTCTTCTGTACTTGTGCTGGATTAGCTTAATCTGCACCACTTTCCCTGTTTTATGCAAACATCATGCAAGACAACGCCAGAAGCAAAGGTACACTCCTTGTCTCACTTCTAATACTTCCATCAGCAAGGCCAATTATCCTGTTAGTGAAGAGGATTAGATCAACTCAACAGTGATGAGTCCTTGACAGTCCTCTCTGCAACCACACATTTGTCATCAAACTGTTTCTGCCACAGCCAGTCTTCTCCCTGCAGAAGGACAGTTCCTTCTCGGCTGTCACGGCTTCTGCAGATCATTTTGGCTGTTCAGCTCCTCCTTTCTGGATGGTCACCAGGGGACTGTGGGGTTCCTCACAGCCATGGGAAAAGCTGAGGAGCAGACCTCTCCTTTACTTTTGTCTGCCTGCCAATAGTCTCCACCAGCAGGCATCTCCAGCACCAGATGCCCCCTCCCAGATTTCTCCAGTGGAGAAACTTCAGGAGTGGATCCTGTCATCCATGGATGTGTTGCCCTTCAGGGGAGCTCACAGCTGTATGTCAAGGGAGATCTGACAATGAAGCAGCAAGCTAGAAGCAAACCTTTTCCCAGCAAACACGCCAAGCAACCGAAATGCACTCATCATAAATTCAGGGCCTTATCCTTATTACACAGGCCAGGGTCCTTGTGAACTCCCTTTTCCTTTCCTGTTCATCAGGTCCCAGAGGGTGCTGGTAGGCTTTGTTTCCACATACACACCATGAAAAAGATTTATAAGCCCATAACTGCTGCAGTTTTCAGCACAGTGTCAGAGGTGCAACACATGTATTGCTGGGCTGTAAGGGAGCAGTTGCTGTTTCAGCCTGACAGACCTCCCTGGAGCTCTGAGAAATGGGGCTAACAGGGCTTGGAAAGTCCAGGGTGACCTAAGGACCCAGCCTTTCAAAAGCCAAGGTTTTTAGTATTAACACTACTGTCAAGTGACATCTTCTAAAAGGGACCAAAAAGGTGTCTTGACCCAGCCCTCATAACAAAGGAGCTTTCCAGACTATCTAGGCAATAAACATTGGATTCCCCATCTGCATCAGCAGGGACTGGTACTGTAAGCCCTGTGCTCTATCAGCCTTAAAGGAGAGGTGGCAACGATCTCGGTAAGAAACGTATGCCTGATATTTGCTCCTTTCTGTTACGGGATTAACTTGTTAGTCTTACTTTTATGCTGCTCAGCTGGAAATAGTGGTGTCTGAACTGTCTTCTAACTCTCTTTAGGTGCTGCTCACTGGGACGGGGTTGCTACAACCATCTGCTTCTTCACCTGCGTGCTGACTCACCATTGCCAGCCACCTGAACACTGCCAATGCCAGGTCTGACACCTCCCCTCTGCCGCCCCGGCAGCTCTGGGGCTGGCTGCCACATCAGCAATGCAATGAACACGAAGCAGTCAGTGAGGGCTGGCATGGACTCCAACACTCAGGACAAACCCAGGACCCTGCTCCATCCCATCAGCTCCCCTTCCCACCTCAGGGCTTCCTCCTGCCCAGGGCCTGGGGCAGTGGTGCTGCCTGCGTGTTCAGCAGCGATGCTGGCAATATCGTGAGCTCCCAGCCTTTCCAGTAGCCCAGATGCAGATGGCGCAGAAACCAAGGTGCCGTGGCAGGTCTCCTCTGCTTGTTGGTGGAAATCTGGGCTCTGGCAGAGGAGAGTCAGGGCAGGCGGGTGCTGGGGGGGTCTGGGCGATGAGCTGTTCCTGCATCTGTGAAAGGAGCAGCCCTCTGATGCTGCAGGCAGCAGAGCCCCGCACCCAGCCATGGCAGCAGCAGACAGTGAGTCAGCTTCCTGCTGGGCTTTCCACACTGAGGGAAGGTTGGCGGAGGACTGGCAGGAACAAGCCAAGGCAGGAATTCCTCCTGGACACCAGACAATATCCTAACTTCCTCCTCTGCCACGGGTCTGGCACACGGCTGGGAGGTAGGCAGGCCAGAGTGCCTCCACCGTGGGTGGTGAGCATCTGCCAGGCTTGCTCTCCCATCCTCTGCAAGGGAATTAGCTGTTACACCTTGGCTGCAGATGCCACCTCCCCAGTGGCTCAACAGAGCCACACTTATAGGGTGGGGAACTGATTTCCTCCACCATCATCTCTGGGATGATCTCACTCAGAGGAGCTGGCAGCAGAGGCAGGATACCTTGGACCCACCCGGGGTCAGATGGAGGCATGGATGCGGTAGGAGGACAGTTAAGCTCTGCCGTGCATCGCCATCACTGCAGCCCCTGTCATCAGGCCTTCCTGTTTTGCTAGGGCCACCAAATCCCCCCTTGCCCAAAGCACTGGGCAGGCATGAGAATATTGTCAAAACAGGGCAGAACTACTGAGAAGTAGGAGCCAAAAAACAAACATGTCTCTTTGCAGGAGTGGCATGACCCTGGCTGAGCACCAGACACTGTGGCACTATCCTGCCACAGACAGCACATGTGTGAGAGGAAGGGGACACACAGCAAGGCACATGCTGTCCCCACAGCCCTGGCCCCCTCCCTACTCCAGTCTCACAATTGCTTGAAATCAGATTAGAAAAAGGACAATTCCTCCCTTCTCCCATTCCCAGCCTGTGGGGAGCCTGGTCACAGGTCAAACCAGGGCAGAGTTTGGCCAGGCCAGCCCAGGCTTGGACTCCCCCAATTCAGTATGAAGATGTGGATCTTCTCTCCTGCCCCACTGCTCACAAGCCAGCCCCATCCCTGTAAGATGAGGATGGTGATGATCAAAGCCACGCTGAAGCTGTGCCTGCCCAGGGCTGCTCTGTGGCTCTGCAGCTGGAATTAGCGCAGGCTCCTTGGAGACATGTTTGTACCAGATGTGTCCCTGCTCCAGAGGAATGTGATTGAGGCTGCCTGGAGAGGCTTTCACAGCATCACACCAAGCCCTGGAGCACCTGCTCCCCAAGAGAGCAGAAAGTGTGAGGAGGAGCCCTTCTTGCAAGGAGGGACAGTGTGGGTGGAGGGTGTTTATCTGTCCTGGGCACCCCCCTGGATCCCACCCCACTTCAGCCACCGTCAGCAGTGAGATCATCTCATTGCAGCACGGAGTGCTGCTTTTATACACTACAGAGCCCAGGCCAAGGGTGGCTGCATCCCTGCTTTATCTGACCACATTGGGAAATGCTTTTTATCCCATCCAGGCACAGGAATGTCCTCCAAACTGCCCTTTCTCTGTAGGTCAGGAAAATAGCCTGTCTTCTTCATTTTTAGCCTGAGGACAAAAGCGGAGAGCTGGAGCAGATGGACCCAGAGGGTGCACGATGGGAACATTTACCCCACTGTCACTGTGTGCCACCCCTTGGCCTCTGAAGCATCCTCCTGAGCCGTTCCACTAGGGCCAGCACTAGCTGTGACTTTCTACGAACCCCATCTGCACTTGGCCATGCTGGATGAACCAAACCCATAATCAGGTATCTCCAGCTTTCTCTGCAGATAGGAGTCCCAGTCTTGTTCCCCCAGCCCAACCCTTCCCTCCCTTCTCTGCCACCTCCCAGACCACAGATCATCTCCCGGTAGCAATGAGCCGAAATTCCTTGCCACTGCTCCCTTCGTGCTGCCACAGGTTTGCCTGAGGCTAAAACATATCCACGTGCAGCTTTTACACTTTGGCCATGAGAAATGCAGTCCTGGCAGCAAGACAGCTGAATCAGAGAGCTGAGCTCCACAAGGCTATAATTACAGTAGAAACACGCAGGGATGAGGCCAGCCAAGCACATCCACCTAATTTCCTCTCCTATTAAGCCTGCCCTGCTTTTGTTTGACCCAGACCAAGCCTTGCTGTTAATGGCGTGATGCTGTGGAGGTCACAGATGACTTTTACAAACTGCCTTACAGATTCTGCTTAGCTGAGTGTGTGAGCAGGGCTTTGCTCACAGATACCATCACTGCGGGATTCATGCGGTAGAAAGTGTGTCAGCCAGCTGTGACACAGTCACTTCCCAGACCGGGCTGTCTCACCAGACACGGAGAGCTCTCTCTCTTTGTCTTGGGCTGCAAGATAAACTCAGGCAAGCAAGCAAGGAGGTTAAATGGTGACATATCACTGCCCCTGGCCGTGGCCAAGGTCTGCTGATGGGTGGTGGTAGCCGGAGCTCAGTATGTTTTCTCTGTCTGATCTTGCCTTTGCAGCTTCAGCCTGCAAAATTATTTCTATGGTAAAAGAGAGCACTCTTCTCCTTGCTGTGCACCTGCAAACAAAATAATGCCAATCCTTTCCCCATTTGGGGACATCTGTCCCTTGTAAGTCCCCAGGAGGCAATTTGCAATGCTCGGCTACTGGGCTAGTAAACCCGGGGAGCAGGCAAGGCTGTGCTAAAACTTCCTGTCTGCCAAAGCACCCAGTTTCAAGGTCCATACTAGTGCTGAAAAATGAGTGCAGCCCCAGTTCATAGCACCAGGAACTGGCTCCAGTATCTGACCATCTGTCCTTGCTGGAGATGAGAGCCTGTCACTGCAGGAGCCGGCTGCTCCCCAGCCTCTCCCTCCCCCGGTGTCATTGTCATAACTTGAGTGCTGGAGGAGGGGACATCCTCCAGGGACACTGGGCTGATAGATAAAGGCAATCATCCAGCTGGTCTCCCACAGCAGGGACCCCAAGTTCCTCCCTCTCTGCAGAATTCTACAGAGGGGAATTACCTGTCTGTCCTGCTCAGCAGCAAGGTCACATCTGGCAGCCTGTGGCCCAGGAGGTCAGAGAGCAACGTGGCAGGAGCAATGGGGGATGCTGTGCAGCACTGGCGCTCAGCACTTCACCTTGTTCCAGCTCCTGCATGTCTCCCTCCGAGGAATGCAGGACACCCATGGGTGCAGGCCCACCTCCCTGCTGCTCTCTGCGGGGAAAAGCTTTGGCAGCCACATTTCAGAGCTCAGGCTGAGCCTTGCCCATGCTGACCTTATGGTAGCATTGCCCCTCTCTGCAGGGAAGCACACGTGAGACACCTCTACACAGTAAGACACTTGTGGGTAGGTGCACCCCAGACAAAATCATGCACCCAGTTGGGGTAACCTTGTGCAGGCACAGGAGAAGTGTCCTAGCAAAGAGGGAGAGAGAGAGAGCCCAGGGCCCCTGTCTCCCTCCCCATGGGGTCATGGGGCCAGGCAGGAGGCTGGGCACAGCCCTGGCCAGGTCTCCTGACAGGCAGGGCTTGCTCTCTGAGCAGGCTGAAAGATCATGATCAAGGCTCTCACTCCCATGGGCAACAGGTGGAGGTAAAGGGGGAACTGTTGGGTTCAGAGCCCTGTTTCCATGGTTGCCATCCTCATCAGACATTTCTAACACAGAGTTTGCTCCCATTCCCCTTTCTCACTCCCTTGAGAGACCATTTACTTCTCCTAAGAGTCCCTTTGGGGAGCAGTCCCAGCACAGGCACCTCAGAGAGCTGGAGGGCTGAAAAGCCCTGAAAGGACAATAGACTGGGAGGCACAGGACAGCAGCACAAGGCTGCAAGCAGGCAGCAAACCACCTCAGGCTAAGAAGCCTCCTTTTTGCCAAGACCAGACAAGCCTTTAGGAAAAATTCAGGGCCACGCGTAGTTGTACTTACTTGTATTGAAGTAATGTGCTATCTGAGCCTGTGCCCTGTGCCTACAATTCAAGCATCCCTGCGAGAGAAGCGTCCTTTGCCAAGACCCATGTGAGGGAGAAGGGCTGGAGGAAGCTGCATGTCTCTCTTGTAGCTCCATGGCAATGCCCGTGGGGCCAGCAACGGGCTCTGAGAAAGGCTGGCTCCAGTGTGAGGGACATGTCCCAACCTGCCGTTCCCATGGGGAGGAAGATTTGTGTCCATGCCCAAGGAGGGCTGGTTCCTCCCCTGGCAGGCAGCAGAGCCTGGCTCAGCCCTTTCTCCTCCCCATGGCCTGGTGAGCCCCTTCTTTCAAGTGATGTAGAGGGGAGGTGGATGGAGGGAAGAAGTGGGCAGAGAGCATGGGGTCAAGGACAGGGACCTGCTGGGTCATTGGTGCTTGGCAGTACTTGCTGGTGGTCCTCAGCATCTGCAACAGCAAACTGGACCCTGGCACCCGTAAGATGGGGCCAATCTTTAGCTGATCTCTGGGGCTTCATGTGCAGGCACCTTCCCCCTAGCATCATCTCTCCTCCCTCCAGACTGGTGCAACTCACACAAGAAAACCCCACTTGCAGATGCTTGGGGAAGGCAAATGTAGCCAAAGCTGCTCTTGCCTCCTCCAGCCTGCAGTGCGAGGAACACGCTATGCTGCTGCCTCCTGCCATTTTTACCTGCCCTCGTCCCAGGCTCACAAGCACCTCCTCACCAGAAAGAGGAAAAAGGATTTTTTGATTTATTTTTATGAAGTTTGGCTTCCTGGATAGCAGAGAGCATAGTCCGGGTAAGGATTTCCAGATTACACAGGGGAAAGGAAAAACTTTGTCAGTGGCACTGGTTCCCAGTTTTGTTGTCGGGGTGGTCTCAGCCAGCAATTTCCCTAACTTCCCAGCCACACAGCCATATGAACGGGTGCCAGCGATATCTCAAAAGAGAGATGTGCCAGCCCCTCCTGGCTGCAGAGAATAAAAATGGCTGGAGAAGATACCTTGAATGTACTCAAACCCAGCTGGCAGAATAGAAACCCAAATAGTTTGCCTAAACACAATACACTTTAAAGTTTTGGGAACAGATCTCCTATTTTTAGTTTTCCAGACAGGCATGGGTAGCTGCTTACTCTTGTAAAGATAAACCTCTTCTCAAACAGCAAAGAGGTGGGAGAAGCTGTTGGTCAGAGTGCAGATCTGGTCTGGCAGACTGGGAGCAGCAGAACACTTGCTCCATCCCAGAGCCTGCCCTAGGGCAGCTAGAGGGCTGTTCTCTCATCAGCATTTTGCAGGCCAGCATGCTCCCTGGAGTGGCAGCACCCAGCAACCTCTCCCTTCTCTGATTCTGCAAAAGCGGGGTTAACTCTTCGAGCTCACCCTTTGCTGCTCTCTCACTCCTCCCATCCCAGCCCACCCGTTTCCCTCCTTCCCACCCACCTGCTGTCTCCTCTCCAGCAGAGCAACTGGAACCAACATATCCGAGCTGGCCCAAGTCCCATCCTGCAAAGCGCCACATCGGCCTTTGGTAGCACCATCTACTGGCTGAGCCCTGCCATTTGGTGTGTGACTACAGGTTGGGTAAGGAGATGGGCACCAAGTGCTGCTGAGCATGCAGGCACACGTGGGTATGGATGCAAGCAGGCATGAATACGCGTTTCTGGTTAAACACGGGGCTCAGCCTCCTGTATCCAGCAGCCAGCATTGGGGCTCCAGCTGGGCCCACAGAAACCAGCCTGCTTGGTGATGGTGGTAGGGAGTCCACCTCCATGCTCGTAGCAGGTGACAAGGTGACAGTCCTCATTCCATCTGGGGCTTGCTCCCTTGTTGGCTGCTGTTGTGGTGAAGAAACTGCTTTGTGTCAAGGAATTTAAATCAATGTAATTTATTGCAAATTGACAAACAAAAGCAGAGTGCCAGACACAGTTCCTGTGACAAGTTTATTGGTGTAGCTGTTTCCACTACAGTCAGAGGAGTCACAATGCACAGCGACAACAGGCCTCCTACACTAAATGGGGAGGACAGGACACACAAGGCCACAGACACACAGAGACACTTGCCTCTCCACCCAGGCCCTGTGGATGGGCCAGGTTGTGGGGCAGGAACCTGCCACAGGAAGAGGTTTCTCTCTCTGGTGGGATATTTCTGCAGCCTCCCGGGGAAGGTGTTGGACCCTCCTGGTAATGAAGCAACCACCATCTCTCACAGGAGCCAGGCTGATAAGTGGGAACTGAGGCAGTGGCTTGTACCAAACCCAGTGGTGAAGGGAGCATCCCAGCCTCCTCCGCAAGGCCACTGGCTCTGACTATCAGGGAGAGGCTGGGGTGCCCCTCTCCTCTGGCACCACCCTCAGAGTCACTGCGGGCAGCAAAGGCACCGTCAGCAGTTTCTGAGGCATCTCTGACCAGGGACTGCTGGCCCAGGGAGACTGCAGGGGATAGCCCTGCCAGGCAGAAGAGTGTTCAGAGCCATTCAGAGGTGACCAAGACCGAGTGCTGGGCATACAGGCCTCCTTCTCAGTTGGAGGGCACCTCTGGAAAGGTTGCCCTGGTATGGCAGCTGAATTGAGGCTGGGTGTTTCAGCAACTTCCTTGTTAGGCTGCAGGGAGCCAGACCCAATGGAGCACTGCACAGGGAAAGGGAGGGGACCCAAAGGACTGGTTTATGCTCCAGCACTACATCTTTTGTATAGCTTCTTAAATATGGTTTGTTCTCAGCAACAGGAATGTGGGGATCAGGAACTGGGAAGAAGCTCTGTGATGAGTTTTTACCCCTGCAGCCTTTGTGGAGGTGCAAAATGACACAGGACTCCTTTTAGTCCCTGCAGGAGGGCAGGCACCCGAGGTTTCAGGATACCTGCTTGTCCCCAGCATTCCTTTCCTGTGCAGTTTTTTTTTGGGAAGAGGGTTGGGAAAATTGGGAGGAAGCAAACAGCCTTCCCCAAGAGATGAGCAAGAGCTGAAAACAGTCCTGTGGGAGGGTGACTGGGTAGATGATGGTCTGGAGAACAGGGCCAGAGTGCTGGTCCCTCCTTGCCCATTTGCCAGGCTGCAGCAGCTCCATGGGCCAGGGCTGTGTCACAGGCCCATTGTGAGCACTCCTGGAAGGGGGCAGAGGGAGTGGGAGCAAGGCATCTGCCAGCTGAGCAATGAGGCTGCTGGCCTGGGAGAAGCCCACTGGTCGTCTGCAGGCAGCATCCAGTCCATCTCTGTGAGTGCTCGGTGGCACGTGATGCTGCAACACCCAAGCTTCATAGTAGTGGATGGGGACACAGTGGCACCAGCTGGCATGGCTGCCCTTCACCACCCGAAGAACAGGCAAAGGCTGCCTCCAGCAAGGAGAGTGCAGACCCTTGACCCATGGATGCTCAGAACCCAAGCAGCTTCGGAGAGTGAGAGGTATCTCTCATCCCAACAGGTCTAAGAGGAGAGAGACTCACAGCTTCTGCTGAGCAAGCAACAGGGCAGCAGGAGTTGGGGCAGCCTCCTGCAGGGCTATGGAACAGCCATTCATTGGTCCAGGCAAAAGATCGTGTGACTCACAGCAAGTCTCCAGTTAGTCCTTGGGAGGGACGAGCAGGTGAGTGGCCTGTCCCATGAGTGGGGAGGGCAGCTCTCAGCTCACACAGGCATGTGCAGCTCGTTGTACTCATCCCGGCCATCCTCGTCGAAGTTCGGCTCTGCATCCTCCGAGTCCAACTAGGGAGAGGCAGAGACCAGGCTCTGAAGGCCACAGCCGCCCCCAGCACGGGGTCAAGCCTGGCATCCAGGTATCAGAAAGCAGCAAGCCAGGCAGCCGGGCTGTGCTGGAAAGAGCAAAGCCTTTGCTTCTTCCCCTCCCAACAGGCTCCTTTTTTTTCCCCTTCATGCTTGTCCATGCATCCCCAGCCTGATGCCCTTTCCTGTAAGTATTCTGATGTCACAGTGCCCATCACTGTGGTTTTGGTCCAGCTCAGCAGCTTCTCTCTCCTCCCTAGCTGGCAATGCCCACTTCTGGGTGCTGCTCCAGGCTGCTCTCCAACAGGAGCTCGGGATGTTGGCAGCAGCAGATGAGCTGCCAGCACTCAAGGAACTGCCAGCACCCTGGCACTGTGGTTAAGTGCTCCTGTGCCAAGCAGCCACAGGCTCGGGTGTGCTGCTGGGCTGTCCGCACTGCTGTCTCAGTGGGGAAATGGGTTGTGTCTCTTGATGAATGAGCCACCAACGGGGAGGAAGATGGAACACTAAATCCTTATTCCAGGCCTCTGTGTGGTAGGATAATCTGTCTCCTTGCCTACAGTGCCCAACTATCCCACACTGTACTCTCAGGGCTATAAGCTCTGAGGAAGCCATCCACTCACCTACTGATGTTGAACAAAGATCCCCAGCCAACAACAGGGACAGCCAAGGCTTTGCCGGCCCAAGATCTCCCAATTTTTAAGTCTGCCAAACCTTCTCAACCTCATTTCAGTGTTGCAAGCTAGACTGTGAGGACATTTATCTGCTTACCGCTTTGAGCTCCCTGTCGTGGAAGAAGCGGGGCAGCACAAAGCGTCGCAATGGCACTGTCATGATCAGGACGAAGGGGAAGGCCAGGGATGCCACTGTAGACTTCACCACCCAGAGCAGCACAATACAGGCCAGTTGAATGCAGGTGAAGAGATTCATTCTCCAAGTCTTCACCTGGGAAGGTAAATCCAGTCTAAGAACACATTATCCTTCCACACAGATTAATGAAGACCCAAGCTGGCAAAATAACCCTTCTGCATAGCATAGATCAGTAACATAACACTACTGCATGATCTACCTGCCTGTACTCTACAGTAAGGCGGAGTCCTGTACCCCTCCAGGCTCTGTGTCACCTGGCAGTGCAGTGTCCCTACACCCACACAAGCAATGCATCCCTCCTATAAACAGTCTGTCCATACAATATCCTGGCAACACACTTGTGTGTGTAGCCTGACAGCATGCTATCCTAGCATTGTATCACCTCTGTGCATGGCCTGGACCTACCTCTTGGCACAAGCTTGCAGCCAAGTGGGGGGGGTCACCAAGCCAAGCATCATTCTAGTAAGGCAGTTCCTCGCCTGCCTGTTCTTCCTCTGCTCCTCATTACCTGGTTGCCCCAGACCCGCCTTTGCTCACCTTAACGACATAGATGTGGTCAGGGTGGTGCTTGGATGGCATGAAGATCAGGAGCAGCCGCTCATAGAGCTGGATGCCAGTGAGCGACGTAACCCCCATGTAGAGGAAGATGCCAAAAAGCACAGCCAGCGGGATCTGCCGCAGCATGTTCCCCATCACAATGGACAGACCTGCACAGACAGAGCTCAGGGCAGGGTGTATCCCACACCAGCCCCTCCGCAAGGCACTCCGGCCTCCATCCCTCTCCTGCCTCTTCTCTGTCTGTTCTAGGGTACGAGGGGAAGGAAGCTCAAGAGGGGTCTAAATAGCTGGAGGAGTTGCAGAGATTGTTTGACCACGAGGGGCTACCAAAGGCTGCCAGAGGAGAGTTGATGTGAGTGTAGGTGTGGACAGCCATGCAGCAAGCAGACAGAGCGCAGGCTGGCCCATGGGACAGGACTGCTGCCAGGAGGGAGACTCGAGTGGTCGGCCCTGACCTCCCCTCTCACTCCTTCACCCAAGCAGAGACTCACCAACAAGAGCAGCAATAAGCACTCCAGTCACACGCTGCTCCTTCACCTCCTCAATCTTGGGCTTCTCTCCTGGTGCAATGGCCTTGCTCATGACCGTCAGGGCATTGACGTGGGTGACAGAGCGAACCGTTGCCGCAGTCAGCCAGGGCAGCCCAAAGAGTGCACAAAGACCCCCCATAGTGCCAATGAGCAGCAAGTCCAAGTGGAAGCCAGAGCCTTTCAGCAGCTTCCTCTCTTTCTTGCTCACAATCAGCCTGGAAGGGAAAAAGGCCTGGTCAGTGCCTGGCCCAGCCCAGTGCCCAGCACTGCAGCTGGGGATAATGGCCACTCCCTGGAAGGTGCACACATGGGGACAACGAGGAGATGGCCACAGAGAAGGATGGCAGTGGTTCACCTCAGGCTAGAGGTTTCCTCCTGTGCCTTCTGCTGAGGCAGGTCTCCATCACACTGTATGTCAGGAGTGGAGCCAAGAGACGATGGGAAAACCCAAGAAGGTACAGTCCTAAATGTCCAGGATCCTGCCCTTGCTGTACCACTGGGCCAGGCACAGTTCCACACCAATGATACCAGCACCCATCCCAGCCTTGCCTGCCCAGGGGTTAGTGTCATCAGCAGGGGAGATACTCACGTAGTGATCTGTGTCTCCATGAAGATAAGAATGAAGACCAGAAGGGCAGGGATGGCAGAGGCAAACATCATCCACATTGGAAAGGTCCCACTGCTGCCCATGGGGTGAATAAACCAGCCACGCTTGTGAGGAGATGTGACTGACAGCCCAGAGGGGACATTCAGCTTCTGTTGGTGTAGCCACAAAACCTAGCAGTTACTCATCAATAAACACATGCCCACAGCCTCACACAGGACTAGCCTTGATCCTCATGGTCTCCCTGGTCTGAACATCCCAGAGTATGTGACAACCACCCTGACTCGAGCGGGACTTTTTCACAGATAATCCCCTACAGTGAAAATAATCCTGTGTCCCCTAACACAGAACTGTCTCATTTCCGTTCAGCTAATGGAATTCCCTTGGTTTTAGTCCAAGAGACCAAGGAAACATCTTCCCTCAGGAATCTCAACCCGACAACAGTGCTTGCAGACCACAATTAAAATGCTCCTTGTCCTCTGCTTGGACTAATCAAGTGTCCTGAACTGCTTACCCTTTTCTGAGGTGGATTTTCAGACTTTCCAAGCCTTTTCTGAGATTTTTCCAATGTTGTTTTTGCAGAGTGGACCCCAGAAGTGGCCACGTTCTCTGGAAATGACCTCACTGATCAAGTTCAGAGGGAATATCATGTTTGTGCTCCCATGAGAGACCACACAGACTCCTAGCTGTACATCGTCCCGACCCTGCATTCATCACCATTTGAACTCTTGGCTCTGTACTGTTCTACAGCAGTTCTTGCTATCTGCTTGCGTGAGCACTGTAGGGAGAGTTTATGATTTGCATTTATGTTAATCAGCATAAGTATGAATAATATTCCTGGAATGCTTGTACTTGAGCTAAGCTGTGTAACTAAGTACCATTTTCTCAGAAAGCTTTGTACATATGCTGAGCTAATACTGAAATGATAATGCTTCTGATATTAATTGTAGAAGTGTAGAAGGGTATGACAAGGATGTAACAAAGTGTATGATTTCACTAACGTTTGATAGAACCAGATTTTTCATTTAAATTTAAATGAATAAAAACGCATTTGGATCCCATTAAGTCTTGGGCTGTCTTGATAAAAGCCTGTAATCTGAACAGGAAATACCTCTCACTCTCTCCCTGGTGTTAGTTGAAAGAAATACCAAAAAAAAAGATATAACTACATATCTACTAGAAACGGTGGGAAAAAAGGAAACCAGTAAGATGGGTTTGTTTGATAACATCTAAATTGTGCATAAACTGGAAAAGAGATCACTGTGTTAGAGATAAAGTGATCAAAATATTTAGTGGCCTGTAGTCAAGAACAGTATAAATATGTACTAAGTTCTAAACTCATGACAAATACCCCACTGAAACCACTCTATATGCCACCCTCTTCAGTGTGCATTACCAATTTATGTCTTGCTAATTGACTGCAAGTTTTAAGACTTACAAACAAGGAATTAACTGCACTGATTTTCTATGGTCCTCCTTAAGCCTTCACAACATGCAGAGTATCAGAGGGATAACAGGGGCACTCCAGTCCCTGTCATTCTGGTCTCAGTCTCAGCAAGACCCTTAGAGCTTCCCTTCAGCGTGGGAGTGAAGACAAGGGGAGTGTTGCTGTTTGCTTCGTGCTGTTATGACTTAAAGAGGTAGGAAACACAAATCCCCTATTGCACAAGAGCAGACCACGGTGCCACAGGGATCACTGCTGGGCTGCAGGAGAGGCTCTGAGGGTAGTGCTGGCACCTACCTGTGTATATGTGTCAGTGATGGTGTAATCCACCAGCACCATGACCAGGATGGAGATGGGGATCCCGAAGTCTCCAATGATCCGCCGAGCCTGCAGAACAAACATCCTCACTGCCAAAGGGAACAGGCTGTCTACCCACTCTGCCATAGGCAGCCTGTGGTGAAGTGGAGCCCCAGATGAGGCCAGGCACCACTGCAAACCTGAGCACTGCTGATGAGCACGGCAAGGGAACCCAGCCTAGACCCATGGGGCTGCGCATCCCACTGCCCACGGAACACACCGTCCTGCAGCCACTCCAGTCCTCCAGCCTCCAATTAGTGACTGGCTAATTGCTCTAACTTTGTATGTATTTGCATGGTGCGTTTGTATGGTGCTCCAGGCATTACACAGATGCCCTGCACACAAATGCCCGGTGTGTACAGAGTTGTCCAAATGGAACAAGTTGTAAGCTTTCCCTCTTATATTCTGCTTTAACAGATCTGTACCCAGCCAAAGGAGCTTTCCCAAGGCCCACAGGACTTTTCAGCAAAGCTCACTGGAGCAGGACAGCGCAGAAACCATCATCAACAGCCAGGTCTGGTCTGCAGCCTAGGTCAGGCTACTATCACTTCTGCACGGTATTTAAGAGACTCCTGGTGTTTCTTTGGGGGACAGTCCAAATGCTCTGGAGAACAAAGGGTTGCAGCAAGAAGCATTTGTTTGACATGTCCCTCATGGCTCCCACAAAATTCTCACCTTTCCTCCTAAGAAACGGCTGTTCTTGAACTTCCGCATAAAGAAGGCAATGAAGAAGGTGCCTAGCATAAGGATGAGGGAGAGGAGAGCAGTGTTGGGCTGCATCCTGATTCCCAGTGACATCGCATCCGCAGAGAACATGCTGGTATTCAGGCCGCTCTGTATGTTCGGTGGGTAGAATTTCAGCAGAGGATGTTCTGCAAACACCTGGGCAGGTGAGAGAAGCAGTGGGCACTGTCAACGCAAGGAAGGGCATAAGGCACTGTCACTACTGGGGGCAAGGGGATGTGGAGGTGTCCTGCTCTGTGGAGAGGTGAGGGCAGCAGATGGTGGAAGCAGACAACCCCAGCATCCGTCACCTCACCTCACAACCTACTCAGCTGGAGAGGACTGGGGAGAGAAAAGTGGCACCTTTGTAATGTCTCCTGCAGGAAAAGAAGGGGAGACAGACATTAGGGCTCATCCTGCTAGCCACTGTGGTGGTATAGAGGCCAGCTGGGCTGGGGCACAAGAGGCCAGCAAAGACCTGCTCCGCAGAACGCTTAGGAAAACTGGGGCTGAGCTGGCCCCACTCCCATGCCTCCTGTATGCCAAAGCAGCAGGTTCCTTGTGGATCAAGAGATGTGGCGGCCCATCTCCCTGGGGAAGGTTCACCTTGTACAGTTTGTAGAAGGTCTCATAGATAAAGATGAGGGAGATGAGGAAAGCAAAGATCTCCTGGGTGAAGGGCGAGATGTAGCGCACCAAGAAGCTTCCCTCAGCTGCCACGATAATGAAGATGAAGACGATGAGCCACAGACCAATCCACACTCTGCCAGTCAGATACTCAATGCCTTGTGTCTGACAGAACTGAAATGGAAAGGGGAAGGTGTTATTAATAGATGCTTAAGCTGCCTCCTGCATCTACTCCCCATTAAGATCAAAGACTCTCCTGGAGAAACGCATCCACATCTGCTCAGGCATCCAGCACAGAGACAGTGAATTCAGGGCTGAAGTCACAGGTAAAGTTGCAGACTTTGCATTAACTCCAGCCAGCTCACACGACTCCAGTCCTTGTAACAGCACCTCCTTTGCTCTCTGCTGAAGCGTGACACTTCCCATCCCACCCATATGGAAGTGCCATTACTCAAACACAGCTCTCCATGACTTCACGCACGCAACAGCACAAAGATGTTCCCTGCTGAATAAAGGCTATGTTAGCTGGGGGATGATCCCAGACAGCACCGTGTGTACACACACAGCTTACATATGTGGACAAAAGCCCCCAGCCTGTCACCACAGAACAGACTCTGCTCATCCACACAAAGCAACACCAACTACTTCTGGCACAAATCACACCCCACGCTTTGCAGCCTTCCTCGGTACCACCCTGTGCCTTCGTACACAATGACTGGGCAAAGCAAAAGCAGTCAGTGAGAAGTGTGGTCACAGGAGAAAAGAGAAATTCCCACTGACCAATGGCATCACTAGCTCCAAACTCTTCACAAACCAAGGTGAAAATCTAGTTGTAGGAAAAAATACACTTTAGAAGCCTAGATGTGCTAGGAGTCAGAAAAAAAAGTAGGATTAGAATAACATCTTGGAGGTACAGTGACACAGGGATGCTTTTAAAATTGAAGAAGTCATGCTACTTGAGAAAGAAACATGTCCATCCTGCCTAGTCAGGATATCTCTGCACGCACCCTTGGGCTCAACCTGAGAGGTGGGAGTAATATATGTGGAACATCCCAAATGGGTGGTACATTGAACATTGTTGAGTTCCCATACGAGAAAACCTGGACACAGGCAAAGTTCTGAAATGGTCTTCAAAAGAAGCCCCAAGAACAAGAAAGTATTATGGACCAGTATTTTAGGATGCAGCTACAAGTGCTTATTGTGCCAGGATGTGCTGCAGCACAGAGCTGGGGGACAATGATCTCCTCGCAGTCAGCAGGTAGAGGAGTGCTATTACCACTGTTGTACCTCAAGGGGGTCAGCCCACAGGATACAGTAACAGGAGGCAAAATTTCCTGTAGCATGACCTGCAAAGGTCAGCAGTACCAGGGCCAGTACTGGCTGAGCTGAGGGCTGCCTAGCAGTACCCAAAGAGTCCACATCACAGACCCTTTGGAGAGCTGAGAAATGCCAGCTGCCCTCTCTAGTGCAAAGGCAGAGTGAGCAGATGCCAAGCATAGACACTACCTCACATGTACCTTGTAAAAGGCTTCTTCAAACACCAGCAGAGGCCCTGAGAAGCCAATGACCAGGAGCGGTTGGGCTCCAAGCAGGGAGAAGAGGATCCCTAAAACCGAGGTGGAGATTATCAGCTCGGAGACCCCCATGAGACCCTCAGTTTTCTCTCCTGGGAAAGAGAACAACGTGTGAGTGTTATCGGCAGGACACAGGCACCATCGCTGTAGACAGGCAGGCTGCAGACACAGCTCCAAATAGCAGAGGCAGGTCACTGTCCCACCAGTCAGAGGTCCCCTGTTGTCGGGCAAGGAGCACAGAGGGAGCCCAGGAAGACGAGGCTGAAGAGGCCAAGTGGCAGGGAGGGGACAAGGCAGCAGCCAAGGCGCAGCACTGCTGCTCTCCCCGAGCGAGCAGCACTGAAGCCCACCCCAGCACAGCACCACACAGACACAGCCAGTGTCCCAGCGTGCAAAGAGCAGACCAGAAAGCAGGCCCATTACCTAGGAGTCCCCCGAAGGTGATGGCAGGAGAGAGAGCAGCAAAGTAGATGAAGAGAACGGCTGCGAGACACTGGCTGTGCAAGGCGTCTCTGATGTCACTGAGGTATTTGGGGTACCTGCGCTTTATGTCCCGAACCAGACCTCCAAAAAATATCCCGGTCCGCTTCAAAGGGTCGTCCTCAGCTTCCTCCTCCTCTTCCTCAGCTTTCACTTCACACAGCTCTGGAGGTGCATGGAAGGCAGGGCTTGAGCAGGAGAATGCAGGTCTGCCCTTGGGCTGTCCCTCTTCCCCATACCCCGTGGAGACCTTCCTCCAGCAGCACTAACCTGGTGGGCCCCGGGTGACGGCACATCCCAATGCCTCCAGCTGCCCCAGCTGCCCACAGCTACTGTCCTGCCTCCCTTTGCCCCCCTCCCCACTGCCCACTGCAGGAGCCAGGCCCCGCTCACCCCTCTGCCAGGTTCTGTGAGCGGAAGGCCCACTGGGGCACGCAGGGCACTAGGCACAAACTCTTTTGCCCAAATGTGAGTGGAGAGACCTTTGGCTTCCTGGACAGCCCCCTCCTTCATGGACTTCTGCTCCCTCTCCTTCCTCTTCCTCAGTAGTAACTTCTGGAAGGTGGAAATAGATTTGAGCAAGTCTTTCCCCTCCACCTCTGATGGGGGGATGACAATGCTGCAGTCCAAGAATTCATTGATTGCGTTGAGGAGGTCTTGACGGTCATCTGCCATGTATGCAGCCTCATGGAAGTGCTGAGAGGGGCAGGGAAAGAGAGAGGGAGAAGGTTCAGACCAAGACAGCAATCCAGCCACCTACAGCCTGGAAAATCACTTGCTGTGACCATATAGTAACATCGCACTCCTTTGACTCACTACTTGTCTCACTACTGCCACTTGATTACCCATACTCCTGAATCTCTCCTCCTTCTACCCAATGCTTCTCACCTAATCCCATGTCTCTCCTCTCTTACCTATTGATCCTTTCCAGAGATCTCCTTGGTCCTGCTTTTCTCCCCCAAGCCCCTCTGCTCTTGTCCAGGATTGTGCTCCTGCAGCATCTCTGCCAGACCACAGGGTACCTTATGAGAGACCTCTCCATCAGTCAAAAACAGATCTGTGCTTCCCAACTAGTCTGGTGGCTCTCATTCCCTAGGCAAGATGCTACACCCCGCCAGCCTGTGCCTCTGTTCATACCAGACCACTGTGACTGCATCAGGCCAAGATCCTTATCCTTACAAGCTCTGCATGTTATTGCTCAGTTCTGTAGGGCTCTTGTTCAGAATCCAGCTCAGATCTCTACTAGAAGCCAGACACCACAGAGATGCAAGACTTTCCCTGTTCCTGCTGCTCAAAATTAGAACTCTGCAACAGACTGATATTCTCCTAGTCTGGTGTTGGGTTTCTTTTGAAGAAGCTGAGCAGGGAGCATAAAAGACTCTTAGGAGTCTTCACATGGGAGAGAGAGGGAAAACAGGAGTCTACAGCATAAGGAAGCCATGCAAGGGGAAACCGGCAGAAAAGAGTAGATACTCTTGACACCAAGGGCAAGATGACAAGGGAGGACTCCAAGGAGACCATAAGGGGACAGCGCTACTGCAGACAGGCAGGGAGGTGACGGCAAATGTGTGGAAGTCCTGCATTGCCTCTGGAACGTGCCTACAGAGAAAGGGCTGGAGAAAGATGAACAAGCGAACAGCTTGTAAAGCAGGTAGGGAGCAGTTGAGGTCCCTGCAGCACACAGACTTCCTGGAGCCACAGCTTCAAACTGTAAATGATACCGCACGCTCTTCATGGGCGCCAGCCACTGTGTAACCTTGCTATGGCCAGCCCTGGCTCCGGCAGCTGGCTCCCCTCTTCAGGCAACAGAGGAGTAGAGGCTCAAGTGAGCAAGATCAGCCCACAAACAAAGCGCTGAAGCTGGAATATGGCACCTCACCTCTTCTGGCTAAAATCATGGCCTCAGTTGAATCCTGTGTAACTCCTGGGAAGGGATCTTTTAGCTGAGAGGCCTCATTGCCCACATCCCACCTGCTCTGAGTGGATCTTTCAGTTCTTAGGTCAGGGAGATTTGTGCACTGGTGGCAGGACAAGACAGATTTGTTATTCAGTTACAGCTACATGGCAGAAGCCACTGAGAGGACCCTGTGAACCTCTGATTCTCCAGTCCTGGATGTGTGCAGCAGATGCTCAGATTGTCTTTTCCTTAAATTCCTTACCAGGATAATGAATTGCACTTTCCTGCCATTTAGCCATATGGAAGACTTCTAGCAATGCACGTGCTTGGCAGAAAAAACTTCCTGCCTCCCCATCTCTCTCCTGCACGGATGTGCTCGTCTGTATGGATGCCCAAGCTACAGCACTCAGCTAGAGAGCTTCATTGAAGCACCTGACAACAATCCCCAGGCATTGCTGAGTCTTTTCATCAGTGTGGTCTGGGTCAGGCATCATGGTCACAGGTTCAGCATCCTCTCATCTCTGTCAAACATCAACTGAACATAATTTCTCTAATCTTGGGCAGTCCTTTGCTCCTGCTTTTAGGTACAGCCCCTTTTTCCACTCAGACTAGCACTCTGTCCCAATCAAGTGTCTGTCCTACTCTTCCTGCCACACTAGAACATCCCACCTTGCTTGAGCCAGGCTGCTCTTAAAAATCTCAGGTGCTCACACCTGCCTGCCTCACCTGGCTCTAGCACAGCATCTCTCAGCCCTCTTGTCCCAGGACTGACTTCTGAGGAGCTACCAAAACTCCCTCACCTGTGCCAGCATCACCAGCTCCTCACCTTGTCGGACATGAGAGTGGAGATTGAGCGGCCAATTTCATGGTAGTCCATGTTGGCCTGGCTTGGTCCCAGCAGCACAAAGATGAATCTGACAGGAATTGGGACCTCCAAGACAGATTCCAGGAAGACGGCTTCATTTAGTCGGACAAAGGCCATAGTTGGCTGCTCCAGGAACTGCACACAACCTAACAGGAGACAATGTGTTGAGTAGAGTTAATCATTGGGGTGATCTGTAGTGGGCTGCCTTTAAGAGTGGAAACAGAGATTCTGGGGGTTCCCATGAGCCTTGCAGTCCTGTACTTCTCTCCAGACCACTGACACAGAATCTTGCTTCATGCTTAGGACTGCTCCAAGTCCCCTGATCATTCCCAAACAGTGCCACTTTCTTTAACTTCACGATTAGTCCATTCTTAATCTCTTACAGATGAGGTCTACTTACAGTACAAGGGGCTAATTTTAAATCAGAAGGTTGCTTTCCACTAAGCCACCGCCTTATGGAAGGTACTCTCTTACATGTTACTTTTACCAAATTTCTAATCTCATCAAAGAATGAAATCAGGTTTGTTTAATGTGACCTATTTACCATAAACCTCACTGCCTGGCAATAATTGCATCCTTATCATTTAGCTCTTTACTAATTGAATCCCATATTAGCTCTGCCATTATGTTGGTCAGGAAAGACATCAAGTTAAACAACCTATAGGTACTGGATCACCGTCCTTCCCTTCTTGAGCACTGATGCTATGAGCTTTCTTCTGTTACTCTCATATGTTCTCTGTATTCCTAGACTTATTTTTTTCCTATGAAAATAAGCCAGTTATCTAAAGACTCATAGGTGCAAACTGCACAGTTTGTTTTACAATGCCTGCATCTCATCAATGCTTGGCAGCCTACTTGGTTCCTAACAGATTGGGAAGTACTCTTGCATCCTCTGGCACACCAGTCACTACCTTCCTATTCTGAACACAAATGTTTATTGAATACTTGTATTTTTCTGCCATTATTACTGATATTTCTGCCATCTGTGTCCAGCAAAGAGCTGTGTTCTGTGTTAGACCGGCAAATCTGGGCCATCTAAGTGGCCAAGCAAACCCCAAGACACAGTCTTACCTTGGAAATGACCAGCGTTATCTGAGTATTCAAAGTGTGTTTATGAAGCTGATTTGGCCTTATCATGGTCAAGCATCAGCTTGGTTGAGCTGCCAAGCCTCTTTGAGCTTTTAATCTATTGGATAGGCACTGACATTTACTTTGCTTGTAGTGCACTAGGTTTGCTGAGATATTAATGCCAATAAAGTGCTGAGAAGGGCTGCTTTTGTGGTCAGAAGGCACCAAGCTTGATGCTCGAGCCTGCCTGCACACATCCCTCTCCTACTGAGAAATATCTCCTGGCAGTGCTACAGCCGATCCCTGACACCTTGCCACCAGCCAGGCCCTGCTTCCATAAGCACAAAGCTCCCTGGCACACACAGCCAGCAACCAGCACTCGCCAAGGTAGGGCCCAGCTGCAGGCAAGGTGCAAAGAGGCCAGCTGGAGGGCAGTGATGGTCAGTGGACAGCACAAAGTCTGTTAGTAGTCAGTGCCTGGCCATCCATCAGTCCCTTGGGCACCACTTACCCACTTCTGAACTGCAAAATGGGATGTTCTGGTGAGCCTAGTGGGACTTGTTCCTCTAAGTTGGACCCCAGCTCCCAGCAGCAGTGTCTATCAAACTCTTAATTTAGGAAAGGCACCCCTGACGTTTACCACAGGCAAACAAAATGTGCGCTGTCACCAGGAGAGAGTGTGTACAAGGCTCCCTCCCCAGTTAACTTTGTGAGTACATACAAGATGATAAGGAGGCAGGACGCAGACAGCTGGAGTCAGACCAGGGTCTGACCTGGTCTTTTTTGGTGCCATGGGACTCTAGCTGCTGCCTCTTACCCACAAGGACCACTGTGGCCTCTGCATCTTCAGGGATCTTCTCCATCAGCTTCAGGTACTTACGGTGCCCCTCAGAGTTATGGAGATGTGGGGTTTTCTGCTGAGGAAGAATACAAACAAGTAAGGATGGAGTTCCTGTGCTTTGGTCTTCCCACACAGCCTTACACCCCACTGGCATATCTGCAGCCAGGCGTGCCATCTGACACCCTGCTTCAGACACAAGACACCCTTGCAGTGCATGGCCACCCTGCAAGCACCATGGTGGTGCCACCACTACATGCTGAAGCAGATATTGGCATACAGTGTGAGGCTAAAATTAGGTCCTGAAATCATAACACAGCAACCTGACTTCCAGTGCTGTAGGTGATCTAGGGGAGCTGAGCCCTTACAAGTACTAGGTCCTCTATGAAGGAGCCCAGAGGTGGGCGCCAAGGGGTGCTGTCAGCCTACAGTTGTCTCCAGGGTGTGGAAAAAGAAGCAGTAACTCCCCACATCACCCTCACCTCCTTGCACTCAGTCTCATGGGCTTTGGGGTCAGCCATCTCAATGCGCTCCTCCCCCATAAGGGGCACGCAGGTGTCGGTGGTGTGGTTGTGGTGGTGGTTCCCCACGATAGAGTTCATGCTGGAGCTGGAGTGGTTCCTCGGGAAAAAGCCCTCCTTCTCATCATTGGGATGGCTGAAGGGGAGAACAACGGTGAAAAAGGGATGCGTCTCCTGTGCCGCCTGGGGCTCGCAGACAACCCGCAAGACCCCACAGCCCTCGGCCATGTACCACCCACCTGTGCTTCAGCAGCAGAGCACGCAGCACATTGGCTCGGTCCTCCGCTCTGATCTGGTCAGAGATGATCATGGTCTCCACCATGAGGTGAGCAATACCAGGGAGCGTGGTCTGCTCCAGGTCAAGGAGGACGGCACCTGCCAGCAGAGGGGAAGAGCCCACATTGCATGCACCCTCTGAGGACACAGCTGTCCCACCAGGAGCCAGGATTTGAGTTGGAGTATAGATTCGCTCAGTAGAGAAATGCCCCAAGTGCAGGTGTCACATGTCCTCTGTGTAAACCCTTGTCCCAAGAGAACCGAAAAGCTCCAAGGCACACTAATAGCTCTGGTACCTCCCCTCTGTTTTGGTCTCCCACTCTGACTGAACTCCACCTTTCACACCAACAACTGGTCAAAGACCTGCCGGCCCAGGAACAGCCAGGTGTCACAGCTACCACGTGTCTAAGAGCAGCAAAGCAGAGCAATAAATCAAGACAGGCACCCTTGAGCTAATGCAAACCATGGCAAACGGGCTGCAGGATGGTCTGTCTTTGCACACCCTACATGCAGCCTGGGCATGGACACTGCTGCAGTGTTTCCAGTGAGGAGCCGAACACCAACAGAAGCTGTTCAGCAAAACCTGTCCCAGAGCAAGACACAAACTCTAGTCCACGATTCCTGACTCACCATGAGCAATAGTCTTCCTGAGCTCCAACAGGCTGCGGAAGGACAGTGAAGCCACATGGGGTTTCCCCCACCTTGCGGTGTCTTCCTCCACATCCTCCTCAAACTTGATCCAGCGGGCTGTCTCTCTCCAGTGCATCTCCTGGTTCTTATCCACCACCAGCTCGTTCAGCTCCACAAACACCTAGGGAGAATGACAGCAAGGACATGATGAATACAGCTCTATCAACAATACATGGAAAGCTTCAGGTTTGTTCTTAAGGTACCGCTTGCTCTAAAGCACTGCCTGAGCAAACTTGCCCGAGTTAACCAGACGCATGGTGAACAGAAGAAGCCAGGACAAATATCACTGGCAGCATGGTAAGAGCTTCTATCAGCACATGGAGCACCAAGAAGCTCTAAGTCACATGGTGTGGGCAGAGGAGAGAGGATGATGCAATGCTGCATCCCTCTTCCAAACTGACAATTTTGTCCTCTGCCTGCTACTTGTTTTCCCCAAAAATTTCTCACACTAACCAGAGGCGGTGATGTTACTGTGCTGCCAACTTCCACAGCAGCACTACCATTTCTGTGACTTTTTAATGTCTTTCCTATAGTCGAAGCTTTGTGATTTCAGAGAAATCTCTGCTTTTATTGACGGAAAGTGTATTTTCAGCCCTCATGATAATGGAAAAGAGCTTGAAAAGTCACTCCCAAGGTCATGTAAGGAATTAATTATATTGAAATCACATTTATCGCGTTATAAAGTGCCTGTTTCTAGTCTTGATTTATCACTCTGAACAAGTGTGGGAGGACAGCACATGGATACCTCATGGGGCTTCCTATCCAACTTCTTCTTCTTCTTCTTTTTCTTGACAGATGGAGTTGATGTTAATTTTTTGCTGGTCCTGGTGATCTGACTCCGAGATGGTTTTTTCATCAGATGCCTCCTCACACCAGGGTTATCTTCAAAACGGTGGCCTGAAGACACAGGAAAGGAAAAAAGACCACCATTGTGTCTAGTAGAAACATACTGTCTTGCAGGGGAACACATCTAAGCCCACCTTTCTCTCATTAGCTCATGCTAACAAAGCCCTGGCACCTGGAGCACTCACCATCACTCCAGATCTTTGAAGACCCTTTCTGCCACATTTGCCTACATATAGCTCTTCCAGACATCTGACAGCTAATTCCTTTAAGAAAAAGGCTTCCTCCCAGGCTGTGCATACACTGCAGCAACATTGCAAAAGCTTTTATTCATGGCACCTGAATAAGTGGGGCATGAACCCTTCCTGTATTCTCTCAATGAAAAGCAACCTGAAGCCTTGTTTGCAGTGCTCTGCACCCAGACAGCACAGGCGGGAACCTGGCTGGGGCTCATTTCTCCCACTGAAGGAAGGCCTGATGCTCAGCAAGCATAAAGGGCAGTGAAGGGGAAGGATATTTAGCTGCTGGTCTAGAAGACACATGGAAATATCAATGACAGTTTTATTTAATTGTGCAGTGAGACTGTAGGATAACAGTGCAGACCGGGACTGGCATGGAGGCTGGGCAGTTATCTCCAGCTATCGTTGTTTCTAGATAATCCGCAGTGCTGCTGCAATGCCCTCTGAAAGGTCTGTATTACAGAGTTTGGCTGGCTGAATCGGAGCCTCCTGGAGCCTCCAGAGAAGCTGCATTACAACCCACCATCAAGCTACCAATGCTGTTAGCTAGTCAGTGCCACAACTGCGCCAGCCTCTTTTGCAATGTCAGGGAAACAGCACCCGGGCTACAGCCTGTCAGGGAGAGAAGTTTCCCTGGATGCTACCTAGAAACAGCAAGTGTGTCTTCCTCAGCACAGACACCCCACCGGGATGGGGAATACTCAGATCCCAGTGCCATGATGGGCAGGCTCCCCCAGGTAGGTCACAGAGTCAGGGGTTCTGCTCAGCTTTTGTCCATTGAGGCTTGCTGGCTCTGTTCAGAAGGCAAAGCCAAGATCTTCTCCCTGGTGAGCCAAGGGCAGCTCTCTGTTGGCTGGGATGAACGTTCAGTCTCCATGTACATTGCTGCATTTGGCTTCAAGACCTGCAGCTCTCAGTGCATGAAAGGTTGAAAAAAACACTGAATTTGATGGCCAAGTGATCTCTCTGATGCAGCAGAAAAATATCCATCCATATCTGGCATGGGAAGACACAGCCCAGCACCAGGCCAGGCGTACCATGGCCTTGCTCCTTGGAAATCTGGGTCTCTAAATTAAATATAAAATCAATCAATACTGAGCCTCCAGGCATTTTCCCCCATTGGCTGCCCTGCTGACAGCTGGACTCCTCCCTGCTCCACTTACTGCACTGCAATGTCGATAGGAGCCAATAACTGCCCGCTGCTACGAATGTTTCTGGGATTCAGGCATGTGTGGGACTTCCTCGGACTTTTGCATGGACTTCATGTCTGGCAGCCACTTCATTGTACTTGGTGTGGATTAGTGCCTATACAAACAAACAGGTGACCAGGCAGATGATTTCGCATCTGGCACCTTTGCTACAATCCCTGTAGCTTCTGCATTCTCCCATGCACCCTGGGACTCATTCTCACTGTGTCTCTAGAAGAACAGGGCCAGAGGATGCTCTCCTCAGCAAGACAGAGTGCTCACCTAGAGCACAGCAAGCCTCCTCTGTGGCAATGCCAACCTTGTCACATAGCGCTCTTCAGCACAGGCTGGCATTCAGCCTCAACCACCAAATGGCTGGAGGAGAGATAAAATGAAAGGAGACAGCTTTCGGCAGCATCTCCAGTGATTCCCACATTTGCTGACAGGCACAGAAGCCAGAGTGCTGCAGGCTCAGGGTGAGCTGGTGAAGGCACATCTCCAGAGCCCTACAGAAGAAAGGAACAATCCGCTTTGCTGCTATCCCTTGACAGTATTTGTGGCCACTGAGATACCAGCTGGCGGAGACAACTCACAGGAGCAGGGGGAACATATGGGCATAATTTTGAAAGAGGTCACCGGTTTTGAGAGTCCATGCAAAGCCTAGCTGAGGTGCTACAGACTGCTCTACAGACAGCCTTTCTGTGTCCCATCAGAGCTATGCTTCCCGCAAATGGAAGTTGAGCTCAAGTGAGCATCTAAGTCTGGGGTCCTTACTCAGTACAGGATCTTGGACTGAGACCAAAGGGTGATGTGCCCTGGGCATAGCTCTGCTCTCCCTGCTTGAAGCCAGACTCCCAAGGGTGGGGTGAAGCATGCAAGGACAGCTCTTGCTGTACCTCCTCTCTAGTGCTTTCCAGGAGAAGAGCATGAAACAGTGGCAAAGTCTGAGGACAGAGCATGATTCCTATGGTGGCTCCTCTACAATGAACTGGTGTGTCGCCCTCCAACACAGCATCTCCTACAGTCTCTTCCAGAACATCATGTTGCCACATTGTCTTCTATTAGTCAGATTTCTTGGGATGACCGACTTCCTTTTCTGCCAGCTTAAAACTGAAGCTGACAAAAATGACTTTGCACTGGTCAAAATCTTTCTCCAGGGTGCCTATGCTAGTCAGTCCAACCCAGTGGGTGACTGCTTTGGATTCACATGTTGACTTCTGCTTCCCTGCTTTCACTGCCCTCTGTCCACAAGCAGAAAGCCCAGAAAGAGGTATTGGAGTAGTTATACCAATACTAGAGAGCAATTTGTTAGCCCAGCATCACAGGGAAGGTACACACTTCCCACATATCCCAGTGGTTAAGTTATAGCTATAAAAGAGAGCTTGAAATCCTATCTCTTGGAATATTTAAAATTAGACTAAACAAAACATTAATCAACATACAAGAAGCCACAACACTGCTGGCTTCTGGAAAGCCAGCTGTGCACAGAACCCAAGTCTCTTCTGGCTGATGCTGAGCTCAATCTGATAGGGACAGCTGGATCCCAGCTCATCTCTGCTGCCATCCAGGTGTTTCTGCACAGCACTCCCCATGCTCCGAACACTAAAGAGAGAGCAAGGACACCAGCTCAGGTCCAAGAACACTCTGCTTGAAAGGTATTAATTTTCTTTGGATCTGAGTTGGTTCTGGAAGAAGTACTGCTGTGGAGTAAACAGCTGAGGAAGTGGCACTGGCACTGGCTGGATGTGAGCTGGCTCTCCACAGAACTGTCTCAAGTGTCTGCCATCTTTGTCTCCACCATATCTCTCTGTGGGATTAATCCACAGTGTGGATTTATTGTGCAGAAATAATTAAGAACTGACTGTACAGTACATCATATTTCAAATACCTGCAGCATTAGCCATAGCAATCAATGAACGTGTTAGCTGGTACCAAGCCAGATTTCCCGACTTTATAAGTGACACATATCACATCTTGCAGAAGTGATCTGCCCTTTCGACCTTCCTGAGAATAGCCATCGTTTCCCAGGCGAACTTGAGGCAATTTTTCACTCTTTTAATGTACAGTTTGCTCAGCTCAGGACAGCTGATGGAGTTAATTTGCTCCAGGTTTCTATTTTGAACTTTGCTGCTATTATACTGCCTATCAATTTACAGTAACAAGCAGCACACAGCCAGAAACAAATCCCCACTTCATGGTCCCTGCAGAAGCACATAGACAGACGTTTCTTACCCAAAGGCTTGCAAAGATGGACCAGCTGAGAAAGAGAAAATGATGCTGGGACTGGGGATTTGGGAACATTAAGTGTTTTGCCTGAGATCACACAGAGAGGCTGTAGCAGTCAGAAACTGAAAGAAAGGCATCCCGAGTCCCTCCTGCAAGCACTCTGCCTCACCACTGCTGCATGTAAAGCCAGCAAACTGGCTAGTTCTGAGGCAGTGCCATCCTCCTGTAAGCACTCCTAAAAACCCATGAAAAATTAGACCATGATCTGGACGAGGACATTTGGGAGGCTGTCAGAGAGCTATGGATGTAAACAGTGTCACTCCCAAAGTGGCACGCAAAGCCAGCTTTTAACCGTGAGTTACCACCATCTGCTGAGGAAGGATCACTCGTGCGAGGTCGGAGCAAGGCTCTGGTTTCAGCACAGTTCCTGGGATGGCCCAGAGACTCAGCTCAAGAGATGCACCACTACAGAAACAGGTGTGGAGAACAGAAAGATGATCTTTGCTCCTGGGATTCCTATTGTCTCCTTCCCTGCTTTTCCCACTCTCACTTCCTTCCTCTTTTCCCTCTTCCAGCCACCCTGCCATTAGCTAGTTTCACAGCCACACTCAAGCCTGCAGGAACAGGGACTAACTTATTTTTCAGCTTCCAGCATAAGGCTGTGGTGCAGAGCCAAGAACCTGATACCCACCGCTGCTGTAGGATCCGCAGCTTGGCTCAAAATCCTGCAAACAGAGGAGCAGCACACTATCACCTTGTGCCACAGATGGAAGATATGGCCTTATACACATCTTGGAGCAGCTGCTTTTTCACTGGCCACGGCATGGGCCACATCCTGATAAGCACAAACAGCAAGATGCAGCTGTGTCCAGAACTGCTTGAGCGAGACACACACAGGGAAGCACTTCAGCACCACAACACAGGTCTGTACAAGGACCTCAGACAGACAGACACCAGACAGCTCCTCTGGTGTCCCCAGGCACACAGTGGGGTAGACTGTACCGCCTCTAAACCAGCAGACCAACCTGACACAGAGAGAGTGCAGACAGCAAACACAAGGTGGAGGATACACATTTTAGCTGGGGGCTCTGATGTATAGCTGCAATTGTGGGGTCACTGCTCCGGTACTTACAGGTGGGCTCCCCGCCTGGGTAGCCCAGATGGTTTCTGATGGCCTCCCATAAATCATAGTCTTCAAAATTGAAGGCAAATTCGTCAAAGTCTTCATAGCCGAGTGAGTTGCGAATGCAGGTGCTTATCGCTACCTCCGGGCTGCTGCCCCCATCTGATTCCTTCGCTGTCTCCTCTCTCTCTCGAAGGGTTGTCATTTTGTCCTTGCGAAGGTCAGGGGTCAGGTACCATGAGTCACTCACCTTCAGAGGAGGGGCCGGGGTAGCCAGGCTGATGTGCGGAAAGCAAGGGGGCCCTGGGGCCACTTCACAGCATCCTTGGGGCCAGTCCCAGTGCCTCGTTCCCCTCCTCGCAAGGCATGAATGTGCCAGCTGCAGTAGTCCCTGGGGACTGATGAGCTCCCAGGAAGGCTGGTTCCACCTTGGGACGCTTCCGTGGGGGGCTGCCCCACAAGCTCCTTGGGAGCAGGATCCTTGCTCTGCCAGCTGCCCAGGGAGACGGTGCCCGTGGCCCAGGGACAGTCAGGCTGTGTGTGCAGCTCCGCTTCTCTCCCTCACTCCCTTCTGATGTCTCCCTCCCTCTCCAGCCTGCAGAGCAACCTATTGAATTCTCCATGTCCTCAGGCCCAGAGTGTGCATTTCCATGACGTCTCTTCTGTCTGCCCTCACACCGCTCACAGGGCCAGTCCCCCTGTGAGGCGCTCCGGAGTGGGCAGCTGCCTCTCCACCAAGAGAGTCGAGGAGGGCGGAGGCTCCTCACCTCAGGTTTTCTGCAATGCCAAAGCTGGCGTGTCGCACAGAGGGCTGATTACAGGGAAAGTGTGTCAGGATTGGAGAGAGCTGGGTCTCGGGGGAAATGCAGGGTGCCCTGAACCAGAGAGGTCAGTGGGGCAGTGGAAGGGCAAGCATACGTGGCGTGGGTGTGAGCAGAGGTGCTGCAAACACAGGGACCAGCACCGTGGACACTACAAAGCTGACAGAAAGGAGTCAGGGCTGGGAAAGCAGGAGTTGGGGGACAGGGAGGTGAGGACCAAATCCTCTGGGCAGGCTGAAGACTATGATGCCTGAAGCAGCTAGGGAAGAAAGCAAAGCAGGAAGAAGCAAGAGACGTTCACTAGTAGTGTAGGTAGTGTTGCAAAGCCTCACTTTTCATGCCGTCCAAGTCAGCGGATGCCAGCATCTGGGCCTCAGCCTCGTCTGTGGGGACGCGCTGGTACACTGCGCTCTCCAACGTAGTCATACTGCCAATGCACATCCTCTCCTTCAAGTCATAGGTAACACGTTGTCCACTTGCCACCTGGCCCCAGGGCTTGCGCTTCTCCCACCCGCGAGACAGACGCTCCCGAGGCCCAGGAAGGCTGTAGGAACCAAAAAAATCAATGGTAGCAAAGAAAGTGAGTGAGAACAGGCACTATCCTCTCTCAGGGGCTAATGTCCCTTGGCTTAGCCCTTACTGACAAATCCCTAAGAAGGAGAGCCAGAAGTCGCCTGTCCCAACACCTAAATGTTGCCCCTTCTGTTGCTCCTTTCCCCTACTGCAGAGTGGGATCTGCTTGTGATTAGTATTGGGAACCCACCTCTGAGTCAATGGCCTCATGGTCCCCTGATTCAGCCGAGCCTCCAGGGGCTTCCCAGCCTGCAGGCCACTACGACAACATAAGTCAGCTGGGAGGGAGGGTACTGCACGCACACAGCCCAGTGTCCCCAGACCTGCACCCCGGGAATTCCACAGACCCAAGATGGTCACAGGAATCCCAGGGAGTGACTGTCCCACCAGGGAGCAGTTATGTTGCTCTGGGCCCCATGTTCCCTCTGGCTCAGCAGGTTATTTCAGGCTAGGCACAGCCACTACCCCTGGGGACAGGGACTGCGCAGCGAGCCTGAACTGGGAAGAGCAGTAGGCAGCTCGGCACTGCTCACCTACCTGTGGGGAGACGCAGGGCCCTTGTCCTGCAATAGGTCGTCGAAGCGTGGTATGGGGGACAGCATGCCACACTCCTCCTCCACGTGGAACTGCGCAGGGGCCAGAGCACTGGCGGACTCCTCCTCATCACTGCCGATGGTGAACTACAGAGACGACAGTCCTGACAGCAACAGCCGGGGCAGGCAGCCTTCACTTCAGTTCCTGGCATGCAGATCCTCCCCATGACCCCAGAGCCTAGAACAGCCCACAACAACTTCCCCCATATCCCCTATACGCTGGGGCTGGCCATACTGAGCCCCCTCATATCCTTTTACACCCTAAGAACAGCCACATAGATCTTTATTCATCCCCAAAATACTCATGCGCACTCTCCCCAGCTTCCATGACAACCAATGGCTTATCTATCACTGTCTTCTAGTGCCCATCTCTGCCAGGCAGGGACAAAACCAGTCTTTCCACAATATTGCACAGACACAACCTCTTCCTCCTGAGCAGCACATTCCCAGGACCATGCACTCTGACACCCTCCAGGCAACAACTCTCTCTCCACCTATCCCCCACCTCCAAGCCCCATCCATGTAGGGATGCTCTAGCCTTGCCTTTGGTTTGCCTGGGGGCTCCAGCTTAGGGGATGTGTCCTTCCCACGAGCTTCACCCTCAGACTCTGCAGAAATCTCTTTCCCCTGGGCCTCCTCTGCCTCAGACTCAACTTCTTCCTCTTCTTCTTCTTCCTCTTCCTCGTCTTCTTCTCCCCCTTCCTCGTCCTCTTCCTGGATAGTGGGTGTCACCTCTGAGGGAGGTACTGAGGTTTTCTTCTTTTTCCTCCTCCTTCTTTTCCTCCTGCTGGCACGGGGGGGTCTCTTTTGGAACTTGAGGGCAGAAGGGAGGTGAGTGGAAAGGGGATGATGGATGTGGTGCGAGGTTTGGCGGTGGACTGAGAGAGAAAAAGAGAGTCAGGGGCAGGAAGAGGCTGGGAGGAACCTGCCAGGCGCTCCTCCAGGAAACAGCATGGTCTGGAGATCAAGGGCCAGGAAGGGCAAGGAGAGACACCAGCCCACAGGGACATAGCAAAGCTCTTTCAGTGATGCAGCAGGCTGTATCCAGCCTAGGGTAGTTGGGGAGATAGACCCTATGCAGTGTAACCACACCAACACAGCTCCACTGCCCCAGGGACCTCAGGACTCCTCTCCCAGTGTTGCTGAAAGGCATTTACACAGCTATGCAGAGCTGCAGTGGCCTGCCAGATGCACCATCCCTTAAACATGGGGAAACACTTCTTGCTTTCTCAAACAAGCATGATTTGGGCCCTTTACAAACATTTCTCTCCTGCATAGTGTTTGTAGAGTTAAATAGATGCATCTTATTTATCCGTCAGGCTTTAACAGAAAGTCCCTCCTGCTTACCCACAGGAACCACAGACCAAGCCTTTTAGCGCAGATGTAACCTAAGTCGACATCCCAGGTACCATGAGGGCTTGTACATACCAGCCTCTGAAATGCAGGTTCAATTAGAAGGCTGTCTTTTAAAAACCAGGGTAAAAAACAGGGCAGAAGGACTTTTCTTTAAACTAATCTACACAGAGAAATTCATACAGGCTTGACCTGGGTGTCGTGGGAATTACAGAGTGAGAAGAAATTAATGGCATTTCTGAGCTATTACTCAAAAACAACGATAATGCACCATACTGGGAACAGAGTAAGCTCAGCATCTCTCTGCAAGAGAGCGGAGCCATTTCTGCCAGGTCTATCTTCAAGCACAAAGCCTCCCATAGACAGTCTGCAGGATGTACAGATCCTGGGGCTGCACCCGGAGCAGCGGGGGCACCAGCCACTTCTCAAGGGGGCTTTGCTCAGCAGCTCTTCCTGAGGAATTGTTTCCAGTCTATTTTGATTTGGTTCCTTCCCAGCTTTCCTGTGACATGGCAGCAAAATCTGTTTATAGTGAAAACTACCTTCAAAGGGCATTTTCAATGGAAGCTGTAACCTTCTCCCTGGGAGAGCCAAGCAGGTTCATTGTTCTGCTGTCATGTTTCCTTTCCTTTGGTTTCTCAAGTCTTTTCTCCCCTGTTTCCCCCCTTGGGAACAACAAGGATAGTTCACACACTCCCCTGGTTCAGCAGGAGAGGGATGTGGCAAGAGTAGAGGAGACTGGGAATTGTCAGACATCTGCAAATTGCAAAGAGTTTGGGCTCTTTATAAACACTTTTTCCTCCAAAGTGTTATCCATTTCTTTGACTTAACTTGACATATCATATTCCACTTGTAGGTTGTGGCAGAAAGGCCCTCCTGCCCTGCTGCTGCACTCCCGTAGCATTGCTCTACACACTATGGATAGGTCAGGAATAACTTTCTCGTGTAAGAAGCAGCAAGGAAGGCCCCAACTGTACACTTGTTGCTCCTTCTACAGCACAAAGCTGCTGATGAGGACATTGCCCATCACATCAGCCCAAGACAGAACTGTTTATATTTTAGATCAAAAGGAAACCAAAGCCTTGGGCTGCAGGGACAAGAAGTGATGGTAAGTGGCTGATCTGGCAGAGAAGAGGGGAGAACCACTTTTAACCCCTCCATTCAGCACTCTTTGTGTCAACTGATCACGTCTCCACAGAGGAGGCCTGGAGGTGGGAAAAAAACACAAAAGAATTAATGCCTCCCAGTTGTTCTTCCTCCGTGTCTTCTGGTAAATCCTGCGTGTCCAGTCCCTGCCCTCCTTTCCCCCTCCCTTCCTTGCACTGCCTGCCCATATGGAAAGTTACTATCAAACCAGTGTCCTAGATGTTTGATTACACTTCTCAGTGAACTTGATACAAGAGATATGAAAAAGCAATCTGGAGAGTGATCCCAGAGGAAGAGCCTACATATTAGGAATTCCTGGCTTTGAACAGGGCAGGAAACATTTCTAAACCCAGAGAGCATTCACCTCCATGGGCTGGTATGTTATCCTTCTAAGTCTAATAACCCAGCCAGATCTTCCAGCTTTATGAATAAGAACTGCACAAAACTCCTGATAACCAGAGTTGATGTAGTCCTAGATAAGAGGGACACTTGAGGAGCTCAAACAAAAACAAGCTTGATTCTGACAAAGAAAGAACTTTTCTATTAAGAAAAAAAAAAAAAAACAACCAGTACAAATCTCTAGTCAAATTTTCAAAGAAGCTTCTGCCATGCATGCTCAAGCAGATTGCCTGCATCCTCCAAGCCAACCCACCCATCTGCACACACGGGCACAGCTTCTGAGCTGTCCTGCCAGCACAGGACAGGTATCCAACCCACAGCAAAGCTATCAGCACCTCGCAGCTGTGTGCATGAGGGACTGTGTGCTGTGCTACTTGAATGGAGCCTCCATAGAGAAATGACACAAGCAGAAAGTAGCAGCTGGGGTGCACTACAGATAGACCTTCATCACCAAACTTTTACAACAGCCATTGGAAATGAATGGCCAAGCAGAAAACAGCCTGGTGAGGTACTTGGAACATAATGCTCCTGTCAAAGCTAAGATGGGAAACAAGCAGCATCTGACTGTGGAGAGCCAGAGAGTGGGAAACTTTCCTAGCCATTGCTACTAGTCTGCCACACTGGCAGGCTGCTGGCTGGGAGACTCTTCTGCCCTTCAATGTTCTTACTACAAGCTAATGTGACCCACCTACACCAGACAATAGCTTATGGTCACTCTTGTGGTCACACTCTAATTTTATAGCCAAAGTAAGTTTGAGTTGCCTTCACCACAGAAGGGCAGATAGAGGAACAAATACATTAATTGGAGAAGTTCAGGTGACATAGTAATAGCATTTTAAATTCACACTCCATTTTTCTTTTACAGTCCTTTCTTCAAGGAGATAAGCCTGATGGTTTCATGGTTGATATTTAGACATACACAGGCATGTCTGACTGGAACCATCTGCTTCCAGACTGGGGCAGGCAGCCTGGCTTCTGGCCATATTTGGATGTTTCTTTGCAGCCATATGGAAGAAAAATAGTTTTGAACTGGAAATTTCAACATGGCAGAAGTGGCTGCAGAGGTCCCCAATGCTGAGTGAGGACATGAGCAAACAACCCGGGCTGAGCTTTGCCGTTGCACAGGATGGGCAGTAGCTATGCTTGTGGGGATGGGGAAAACAGGGAACAGACCGGGAAGAGACTGTGGTTACTGGTGCTAAACTGGGTGTACATAGCAGTCTGGGAATGCTATGAAGGGAGGAAGTAAATAACAGGCTATAGAGATTCGCAGGGTCTGGGCACAAGGCTGCAGAGCCTGTGGGCTGAGTGAGGGCTGGTGGCGAGGGTGGAAGCGGGTACAACAGTTCAAACCTACATACATTCAAAATCTCTCTCACTGTAGCTGCGTCTTTGCTTCTCCAGATTGCTTGATGCTGACTTGCTTATCAGGTCCCCAAATCTCTCGATTGACAAAGTCTTATCCAAGTCCTCATCATCCTCGGCACCAGGAGAGGCTTTCTCTGCACGATCTCTGCCCTGCACAGAAATCGCCAGACAAGAATCAAACACTGCAGAAACCTACAGCCCTCTAGATCCTCCCATCCTGCAAATGGTGCTGGGCTTGCTGAGGAGCAGCAGGCTTCACACAACAGGGCTGGGGCAGAATTGCTCTCTTGGAGGCACAGAGAAACCAAGAGCCAACAGATAAGAAGCCTCCAAGCCATAATTGGCAGAGATATCTTACCTGTCCACCTTTCTTGAGAGGCAGGTATCAAGGGACTATGTCAGTGCCTGCCCTTCCTACCAGCAGAAATGCATAGCTTTTATTTAGCTGGATTTTCTCTCTCCTCCCATCTAACTGCTGCCCTCTGGCCTTCTCTTTGCCTAGTCTGCCATCGCTCCCTTTCTTAGACCTCCTCTGTATTTCTCCACAAGAAACAGCATCCCTACTCTGGTGAACTGCTCTTGGGTCAGTGACCACCCTATGTCTTCTGTTACGACCCCCTAATTTTCCTTATTTAGGTCATAACAGCCTTCTCACCTCCCCTCTGCACTCCTAGGGCTCTTCGGCATGCCTTCTTCAGGCTTTTCCTGCCCATTTTCCTCCTGTTTCAGGCTAAAGGTGCTTCTCTGCCTTTTGCCAGTGGATATGCTCTGAGAAGAGCATCACCAGGTGACTCCTGTCCTTTCTGCCTCCCAGGCAGCTGCAGCTGGTAAAATTTTCCGTCAATATAGCTGAAATGCCAGTGCGGAGCTGTTGTGGACTCCCGTGTTTCCATGGAAACAGAAGGAGGCCCAACTGTGACAAAACTGCCTGTGCTGGGTGGAAAGAGGGAGCAAGGCGGCTTTAGCAGAGTTGTGTCTCTCCTCTCGTCCCCCAGCTGTTCCCAGTTGTGTCCTGGGAGTGGCTCTGGGTGAGATTGCTTCTCCTCTCGCCTCACCGTGGGTGTCCCAAGCCCAGCCTAAATAGGGAGAGTCCAATTGCAAGCTGTCCAACTCCTCCAGCCGCTTGTGTGTCCCACCTGACAGCATGTGAGGGCACAGGGATACCACAGAGCAACCTGCAGCCTTTTCTGGACCACAGCTTGCTATTTGCATAGAGAGTGGATGTGGGCTTGTGGGCAGCCTTGGGGCACCCTTCATTTAGACTCCTCCCCAGTGAACAGAGGTCATGTCTCCTACTGCAGCAGGCTGCCAGGACACATGTCCTGTACTGAGCCTGGCAGGAGCACAGTCTCCAAGGAAGAGACAGCCCCGCTGCTGCTGGATTCCCACCTCACCTGCTGCAGGTCGATGAAGATATCTCCTACTGAAGGGGACTCTCCAGCTGCCATTTTGGATCAGGACCTAAGGGCCTGGGCAAAATATCAACCCTTTTCTTTCACCAGCAGGCACCCAGCAAACCTGGAGAGTGGCATAACCTGTGGAGAGAGGGCAGGACAAAGGAATGTCGTGGGAGACTACTAGCCACTGCCCTCAACCCCCCTGGCTCCTAACCCAGAAAGGTCACCTCACCAGCCCTTGGGGAACCTCCTCAGCATCACTAGGACACAGCTGTCCCCTGGCACGTTGCAGCAAGGGGTGAGAACATCCCAGCCCACACCGCTTTGTGCACTGGTTCCAACAGTACAGGGGCTGGTGGGACTCTGTCCTCCAAACAATCTGCTGCATGGAGGGTGCAGGGGCTGACCAAGACAGTGGCTGCACATGGCTCCTGCACAGACTGTGCAAGAGAAGGAAAGGCTTCCTGCTCAGTCACCTCTGTATCAGCACATCTGTACAAACCTGGAGGGGGAAGGATAAACTTGGAGTAATTGGGTGCTGGGAGGGCATGCCAGGAGCAGGCAGAGGAGTGGTCTTGTGCCACCTAGCTTTAGTTGAGCAGATCCCAAAATGGACAGGAGAGATCTGTGCAGGCCAGAGAGATGGCACAAGGACAAACAGTTCAACATTCAAACGTCAAACACAAAACAACAAGGTTACAGGGGAAGAGGACAACCTTCAGACTGCAAATCCATGCCCTGTCTGTGCCAGTGTAGGTGAGGGATGCAGAAGACCCCACGGGCAGCCAAGGGAGCACTGTGCTCAACATGCAGCTGCAAGTGAAGCAGGCAATCAGATGCCACGGTTGACAAGGAGTGGGATGGAGAATAACAAAGAAATGGCTGCATTCATATCATCTACAACAACAGCACAGACTGAGCTGTTCCCAAGAAGAGTTGGAGATGGCACAGAGACTGGCACTGGATAGATATCAACTTCCAAAAACTCATCTGAACTCATATGGAGAAGGACAGAAGAAGTGAACATACACACAGTGCTTTGAACACGAGGACAAGCAAAGTGTTCTCATCTCACAGCATAAGAAAAGGGACATTTGTTAAAACTACAAGAGTAGAATACAAATGAACTCAAAACTGGCAAGAGAAAACATTTTTTTCAGTGATGTCATTTTGAGGAGGAAAAACTGCAAAGTCAGAGGATGGCTTGGCCATCTCCAAGTAACAAGTTGTCATACTTATGACAAAGAAAATTAAAAGAATTTAAACTCATCTTTGAGAACAAGCTAGTGTCTAGCTATGAAAGCTGTGGAAGAAGTATGGTGGTTATATCCCAGTGATCCACTGAGGAGTTTCTTATTGTGTCACCTGAAGTACCAAGTATGGGACAGTGTTCAAGACAGACCATTAAAACACTAAAATAGATGGTCTAAAAGTGACACCAGTAAGGCCACTTCATCACCCCTCCTTCCATCTTTGAAGACGCTACCTGCTTACTCTGCCTCCCTGAAGGTACACAGGTAGCTTGTTCAAATAAAAAATCCCAGGACCATCTGTACAGCAAGTTTTTGAGGAGCTAATCTAACCACTGATGGTCCACTCTACTAATTATCAGGAACAAGGCAAAATTTAATGGAAGAAATCCTTCAAAAATACCTCATTGAACTCTTCAGTAACCAAATCCCTCAATGAGCCCCAAACAGCTCAAGAGAAATATGCTGACAAGATAGATGTCTAAAAACCAAATACAGAGTTCAAACCAGAACAGGACAGAAAAGAATGAAAATAACCAATGCACTCTGTACATCATCTTCAGCTTCACACCCTGTTTTCCAAGAAAGATAGAGAAAAAAGTGTTCCAAGAGAGGAGAAAAAAAAGAGAAAGGTCTGGAAATCATCTGTAAGTAAGCTGCTTTTTAGTAGGAGACGTGATAGAGAAAAGGGCAATACATGCCTTTTCTTTCTTTTTGCATTTAACTCAAGAACAGGGTATCATTGCATGAAAGCAAACAGCAGCACATTTGAAACCGAAGGCAGGGAAAGCTTTATTACAGTAGGAAGAGCCGGCGGGTGAACCTGGCTCTGCAGTCCTGCAGGGCCGCGGTATCATGACTGTTAAAGAAGGGATTGAGTATTTGTAAGGAATATAACATCCACAGCTACAGGCTGCATGCAAAAACGTGTTGCAAGCGCTACTACTTCTGGGAGTAAAATGAGGGGGCTTTGGACGGCAGCTCCCATAGTGGCAAAATCCCTAAAACCTAGCAAAACGGTAAGGGTTTTTTTACCAAAAAGGAATGCTAAAACTCAGCTCTGCCTCTGTGCCACTAATGTGCCTTGTGGGGCCTCCAGAGGAAACTGCAAACTATTAGATCAAGCTCAGGTTTGTTTGGAGCTGAGCTGAGGCTTGCAGGGGCGTCTGACTTCTGGGCAGGGGGAAAGTCACAGATGGGAGAACTGCTGGATGAACTCTACTGGCTCCAGCTTCGCAAGATGTTACACTGAGTTCAAAACTACAGCCTGACTGCCTAAACAAATTTAAAAGGGAGGGGAAATCCAGCGCTTCATTTTCACTCACTGAAGCAGTGTATTCTGAAACATACTGAAAATATGTCACTCTAATGATGCTGCTGAACAGCTAAAAGCAAGACAGTTGTACTAGCAGTAAAGCAAGAGAGCCCTTGGGACTTGCTTTGAAATTTCAGCATGACTACGAGGTGCTCACAGGGTTTCCGTCAATGAGCTGGGGGCTCATCACCTTGTGAAAGTGGGATGTGATGCGTGGGTGCTCTCTGAGCTGGTGAGGCTTGGGGCTGAGCTGCTGGAGGGACGCACTGCTTCAAGGGAGAGAGGGGGGCAAGGATGGGAGGTGTGTTCTCAAATCCTAAACCTACCGACTCTCCTGCCTTGACGAGAAAGGAGAGCCCCATGGCCTGGGAGCACTGATGCTCCCTGTCGGTGCATTAATTGATGGCTGGCCACTAGAGGACACTTGCCCCTTCCTCTATGCCACCTGGTGCAACCTCTTGAAGAAAGGCTGGATAGACACCTACTCAGATCTGTCCTGGATTTTCTCTTACCCACAACAGATGGAGTTCAGAGAAGAGCAACAACAAATTGCCAGTAGGCCAGAGGGACTGATTTAGAAGGAAAGGTTACGAGCTAAATTTGTCTAGTGCAATATGGGATGACTAAGATGGGGAGGGGACAAGTTAGCAGTCTGGAAAGATCTCAAGGGTTTAAAACATGACTAAAGTTTTTTTTTTTTTCAGACAGCCTTGCACAAAGGGACTTAGAAATGGGTTAAAATTTAAAGAGAAACTTAAAACTAATATCAAGGAGAATTCTGCTAATAAGCATCGTGCTGAAGCACCCAGCCTGCTGGCATCACTGCCTGGGCTGCCATAATAACACCAGACAAAAGGGGAAAGAAAAAAAAAAACAGAAAACTGAATGAATGATACCTTCATCCTACTGTATCTTCTGGTTGTCGGGAGTACATGATTCAGCATTCCTGCTAGAAGTAATTTTCAGTAATAGAAGCATCATGCCAGCAGGCCAGATTCAAAGGGAGGCCAGAAAAATCCACAGCCTGCCGACTGTGCGCACTCACACCTCCTCACTCTCTCTGCAAGTGCATCAGTAAACAGAACTGGCTCACCTAAATCACCTAAATCACCTAGGCTAAACAAACACTGAAGGAAAGTGAGCAGGCAAGCCCCTGCGATGCTGGCAGCCACGGCATCTCCCACATGTTGCTAACAGGAACTCCAGCAGGGCATTTCCTGGGCCCTGAAACCTGATTTACAGTGTCAGTGCAGGAATTTTCCTGTTTTGCTGAGAAAAACACTTCTGGCACGTCTGGAGGGGCAGAGGTGACCAGTTCATGTTGGCCCTTTGCCATAAAGCTGACCCAGGCAGGAGGGCTACAGCAGGCTGTCCCAGCTCCATGGGCAAGGGGCTGCATGGAGAAAGCATTCAGGTCCTGCATCCATCTCCTCACCTAATCGCCTGGCCATTGGGCTGAGAACAATTTAGCCATGGAGCGTCTAGACAAAGAGTGGATGTTAAGATATGGATAAAGCCACAGGGGCAAAGGTCGTTTGGGGATGGACGAGGAGAGACACTTACGAGAAGAGCTCAAAAAGGAGAAGGATTAGAGGCCTGGAAAGATTTTCCTGGGGAGACAAAATGATAAGCCTGTCCAGGAGAGGAGCAGGAGGGCTGCTGCTGTGTACACCGAAGCATTCAGATGCTGATGCGACAGACACAGCCTCAAAGCCGAATGAAACAGGAGTGGGATGGGCAGCCCCCTACTTCTGCCCTGCTACGGCAGAGGAACAGGAGGACACACAGCAGAACGAAAAGGCAACACGTAAGACAGTAAACCCAAAAAGTTTTTAGGCATGAAGAGTCTAACCTGTGGATCTCTCTGCCACATGGTTGATCTGAAACCAAGAATACAGCAGTATTTTATACAGCTCAAATATTTCAATGAATTCTATATCCTACTGAACTAGCCTGGAAAAGACACCATAGCCATTTGCTCCTGAAGCATCTGCTCTGTTCCCTGACTCCCTTCACAGGGCCTTTCACACAGGGACCGGACAGGACGCAGCTTGTGTGACCAACAGACACATACAAGAACACAAGGAACAAAATCCACTCTGGAACAAACTACCGGGACGAGACAGTGACAGGGAGACACCCTCAAGTGGATGCACAGATGGCTCTGACAGACACACGTACAGCTGGCAGAGCAAAGGGATGCAGGCAGGCACTTGGGCAGCACTGCACCACACACCACGGACCGTGCTGTGAAATCCATACGGTGCAGTGTGAAGGACGGTGCCACGCTGTGCGGCACCTAGCACCGGGCACTGCATTGGGTCGGGGTGGTGCTGTGCTGTGCCATGTGCTGTGCCTTGTATCCCGTGCCATGCCCTGTGCTGTGCCCTGTGCCCCCTGCTGTGCCCTATGCCATGCACTGTGCCCCGTCCCGTGCCCCGCGCCATGCCCTGTGCCCCATGCCATGCACTCGGCCCCATGACGTGCACTGCCCTGCCCCATGCCATACATTACGCCATGCCCTGCCCTGCACCCTGCCCCATGCCATGCCACATGCCATGCCCCCTGCCCCCTGCCCCACGCCACCCCAGCCCCACGCCCCGCCCCGCCCCCCGTGCCACACCGGAGCTCCCGGCTCTCGCCGCTCCCCGCGTAAGGAGACGGGGATCAGGGGTGCCAGGCGGGCTCCCGGGCTCTGCGGGGCAACGGCGCTCGCCACGCGTGTCCGCGGGCCCCGTGGGCGGCTGCTGCCGCCGGGGCAGCACAGGGGCAGCCCCTGCCCGGCCGTACCTCGCACCGCCGGAGCAGGAGAGCCGCCCGCCGCCGCGCCCCGCCACCGCGCTCCGCCCGACACGTGCCGTGCAGCACCGTGCCGAGCCGCGCCCCGCCGGCCCCGGCTCCCAGCGCCCGCCCCGGGCCGTCCCCCCCCGCGCTTACCGGCGGGGCTGCGGGGCGGCGGCGCGGGGCGCGGGGCGCGGGCCCCGCCGGGCGGGAGGGGGACGCTGGGGCGGGCTCCATGGCAACCGGATGTGAGCGGCGGCGCTCTAGGCGCGCGGCCGCCTCGCTGGTGCGGCGCGAGGGCTCGTCTTGGTGGTAACGCGGAAGTGAGAGCGGGCGGTGGTGGCGCGGGAAGTGGCGGGTCTGGCTGTGCAGGGCTGCGCCGCTGTCACGTTGGCCTTCGCCGCCTCGGCCTCGCCTCTCTTCTCCTCTCCTCCCGGCAGATGGCGGAGGCCGAGACGCTGGTGCGTGGGCTGGTGCGGCTGCTGCAGGACGTGGGTGAGTGCGGGGGCCGCAGGCCGGGCCGGAGGTGTGAAGTCGGCAGCGCTCACGGCCCGGCCTGTCCCTCCGCTTCCCTGCAGGGGACCTGGTCCTTGACGGCTCCAGCACGCTGACGCTGCTCACCCCCACCCTGCAGCACCTCACGCAGGTCTTCGAGCAGCACCTGGGCTCCCGCAACCAGAACCGCGGCTTTGTGGCCCTGCCCTCGCACCCCGCCGAGACCACCGCCATCCTCCAGGCGCAGTTCCTCTTCGACGTCCTGCAGAAGACTCACTCCCTGAAGGTCTGTACCTGCCATAGCCGAGGGTGTCAGGGGCACTGCAGGGCTGACCAGTGGAGGTGGCACCACAGTGATCTGCTTGAGATTGGCCTCCCTTGGTGCCCTTTGACTCTGTCTTATGTGCACGCTGTGTGCCTTGCGGGCTGTTGCATGGAGTCCTTGTTCAGTGTCACAGTGTGTAGCTACTTCATCTAGGATCAGCCTGGCAACTTCCAGTGGAAAGGTTTTCAGAGTTATAAAGAGGGGCAAGAGGGGTTAGTTATGTTCTGACCTTGGTAAGGTGTTGACATTGTTGGGAAAATGATGATTTCCTGAAATTCTTGAGCAATTCAGGCCTTATCTGGCAGCTGAGCACAGTTGAGTGTTCCCTAAGTGATGATTGATCTGCAGGAGGGAGCAGATCATTTAGATGTTGTATACACCCACTACTTGGAGACCTTCTGCTTTTTATTTGTATCCTCCTTCCTGGGCAGTGGTTCTGGTTGATCTGCTTCACAGCATGAGACATTGCTAGTAAGATGTCCTCATTAGTTTTAAGAAGACTGTAATAAAGATAGAAGTACAGAGCTAGGGGTCCTTCAGAGGGCTTTGGGAAAGGTGGCATGTGTTTTGAGGCTGCACATAATTACACTTGACAGTGGCACACTGCTAGGAGGGTAACAGAGGTGAAATGGGCCTCAGAGGGGAAGGAGAATTAGTTGTTCTTTAGTTCCCCAGTGGTGCTTAGGAGGTGGTGTGGCAGAGCACTGTTTCCTGCAGTGTCTTTAAGTGTTTTCCCTATGAGACAGGTTGGAGACATGATCTGAATGTTGTTGGGAGTATTTTGCAGCAGTGTGCTTGGGGTGGAGATTGGAGTGGGGCCCAGAGCCTGTGGAGAAAGACAGGTCGCCTGGCAGGAGGAGGCGGGGAGGAACGTGACAGTCATGAGGATGTTGTGGTGCATGCTTGTGATAACCAAAAATGGGCTCTTTCTAAAACAAGCCTGTAAAGAAGAAGCCTGTACCCATTGACGTCTGGTAACTGATTTGCTTGGAAAAACTAATAATTTGTATCAACCTAATCAGGTGCTTAAGGCAGTGGAAGGAGAGGAGATGGTCAGGGCACAGAGCAAGGATGGCATCTGAAATAAACTTTTCTAAAACTGGTTGTCAGAACTTCCCAGTGCAATCTTTCCCTACAAGTTGCCTTGTTCAACATGCTGCATTAGTGCTGGCAGGCAGTGGACAGTGATTCATCACTGCCAGGGCTGTAACTCTGGAAGTGGTAGTGGTGTTAAGCCTCGGGATGTCTGTTCTGCACCTGATAAGTCACTTCTGCATGAACGTGGATGTAGCTGTCAGAGGTGATCTCTCCAGTTGTACTCTGGTGTCTGCAGTGGAAGCATTAACTGCTTCATTACTCACTTTGTCTGAAATAATGTTTATACACTGTCCATGGAAAGTGTAAGAAGCTGGATTTAATAAGCTGCTTTGAGGTATATGAATGAAGCCTGACAACTCTATGGTGACAGAGCCTGTGGCTGCACTGCAGAATACAAAGAGGAGGTGTATAGGTTCCTCAAAAGGAGTGTCTTGGAGACCAACTCTGTTTTCCATTTTATCTGCTTGTGATTTGCATTATTTGACCTGTTCTAGTGAAATGCACATGCACACTTCCCACCAGTGTGCTAGTTCAGCTCAGTTGCTCAATAAATATGGGTCCAGCAGTTAGATTCGTCTGTATTTGGTAGATTTGGTAGTGATGGCTGGTGAGGAATCCAGCTGTCAGACCTACCTGTGGTTCTGAAAGCAGTGAAGTCACATGGGCAAGGGAGAAGAAAAGGAGCTCCATAATCTGACAGACGGTGGTCTTGTGCTAGGTAACATGAGAGTGGTATTGCAGCACAAATTGAGCTTGACATGAAACTTCTTTTCTAATTTCTCTAGCTCGTTCATGTTCCAAATTGTGTTTTGCAATCTACTGTGAAGATCTTCCCTTTCAAGTCCCTCCGTCATCTGGAAGTAAGTATAGGAGGCAGAACTGGCTTTGAGCCTTGCTGTTTGGCTTCTCGTGGCTTAGTTTTGTGGGTGCAGAATGCCTGTACTCCTAAAAACTGGGTAGGCTTTTGTGGCTTCCCTGGAAGGCTAAGTCCAAACTCCTGCAACAGTTGCTTGAGGTTAAGCTTGGATACGAGCAAAGGCTGAAGTATTAGGGAGGATCTAGCAGGAAAATGTGAGATCCCTTGCAGAGCTGGGGATGGCAGCCGCTCTTACACTGTAATGTGCTGATGTATGTTGTCCTTCCTTTCTCCTCACTGCTGCAGTTGAGGTCTGTCCCTCCACACTGCCTCCGGGGACTGCGATTTGTCTATTCTCAGCTGGAATCTCTGACCTGCTGCAAATGTATCAGTACACTGGAGGTGAGTGTCTTTACACAGCTTGTGGAGAAAATGGCAGGAGAAAGGCTGTCTTGATCCTACAGCCTTTCACACAGGGAAGATGTAGGACCATCCAGTTACTGGATGTTAACCATCCAGTCCACATTGTAGATGCCTTTTTCTCCCTTCCCCATTCTGGTGTCCTACTGACTCAAACAGCGTTGAAGTATTCCCTGGATGAATGCATGTGTGCTCTATACTCTCCTTTTTAGCTGCCCTGGCCAATATTCGTATCAGCTAGGTTTGACTGTTCTGTATGTCTGGCTGTTTATACATTCAAAAGCCTGCAGCTGATCGAGGTTTATTTCATTGTACCTCAGCAGCCTTACTGTAGAGCTGATTGTCAGAGGAAATCTGTCTTAACTGCACTGGTACACAGCAGGTTTCTGAGACATGAAGGAAAGTTCCAGCCATGGAGAACTAAGTAGTGTGGGCGGTGCTGGCTGTGAGGCGATGGGCTCCTCTCTGTGGCACAGAAGCATCTGCCTGCTGGGGAGCAGGGGCTGCTGGTAGGGAGTGCATTGAGAACTGCTTTTGTCTGCTGGAGCAGAAGCTGCTTAACCAGGGCGTGTGCACCTCACTTCTGCTTTGATGGAGGTCTAGGAAAGGTTTTGTTAGCATGAATCTTTGTCCTTAGTGTTCAATGCCTACAAATTGTAACATGTTAGGTTAAGTATTGTCACTTGAGTGTAGGAAGCAAAAGCATCTCCCATTCTTTCTAAATATCTAGCTGTGGAATTCCCGACACCTCCAAATATTTGAATTAGTGATATAAAAGTCATTGCCATTCTAGGCGAGTCAGGGTCTGTAATGCACCATATGCCAGCCTTGTTCTGGACTAGCTGTCCTCCTGTGTTCATCTGTTGTTACTGTAACAGCTAGTACTCACGAAGGAAACACTCCTTACTTCTTCCTAGGAAATCATTTCAGCATGTGGTGGAGATCTGAGCTGTGCTCTCCCATGGTTGGAATTGCAGACCGTGAACTTCAGCTATAACTCGATCACTGCCCTGGATGACTCACTGGTGAGTGGGGCACCCTTCATGCATGACTGAGGGGAAGAGAAAGAGATGATGCAGCCAAGAGCTGGACACTCCTTTACTGATGCTGCTAGGTCTAGGTGGGAGGGAGTGAGCAGTGTTGATTTTGCTGGCCTCTCCCAGCAGGACAGGGTTTCGATGCTGCAATGGTGGCATTTGTAGGATCTGATCTAGTATCTTTTTGTTCTTCAGCAATTACTGAATGCTCTGAGAATCTTGGATCTGAGTCACAACAAGATCCAGGATTGTGAGCACTACTTAATGGTGAGTATTTTGAGTTGAGCACTTGAATTTCCACATATGGAGAGGACACTACTAAAATGCTGTGATCATTGACTATGTGCATGCTAGGTGAAGTATACCAAAAGAAACTGGAGATGTGGCCCAGCAGGCACGTGATTTACAGCCAGTGCTCGCAACACAACTGTTGTTGTGTATGTGCAGCTCCTGTGCCACTGAGGCAGGAAAGGCAGTGTCCCTCATCTGCTCCAAGACAGAAAAGTCAACTGTATGCATCGCTCGGCACTCCAGTGTGGCTGAGTGATAAACACAGCAATGATGTCTGCAGCGTACACTGTACATACAGTCGAACATTTAGCATGCACTCCGTTGTGGCCAAGACTTCGCTGTAACCTGTGCAGCAAGTGGAAATTGCCTGACCAGGCATGGGGCTGTAGAGACATGGTGTTTGGTTTGTTCAGACTGCCAGTAGTGCTTCCTTCTTGCTCTCTGAAATCTCCTGTCAGTTACTGTAGAAAGTTGGTAGTCCATCACAGTGGCCTGTGCGTGTCTGGGGAATGGCAATGAAATCCATGCTGTGCTAGATCTGCTGCTTCTTTGAGAAGCTGTGAAACAGCTTTTCATGGAGTTGGTGGGGCTTATGATGCGTCATTCGCCATCAATCATCCTTGCAAAGGTAAGAAAGGGCTTCTTTTGGTAGATCATTCCTTTTGCTGAGCCACAGGGTCCAGTCTATTGCTGTACTCCATTGAAGTTGATGAGGAAGGAGAAAGCTGCTCCAAGCAAATTTTGTTAAGCATTTAGATCGTGCTGAGTGCCCCTAGACAAACCACTCCAAATGTGAACATCGAAGTCTTGCTGCAGAAACAGTCTTAATAAACTCACTTGTCGGTTGACCTTGATGGGATAGAAAAAATGATCGGGGCTAGTGCCCTGTCTTGACTTCAGGGTCAGGCTTTGAGATAAGATTCCAATTGACCCAGTGCTGTTTTTCTCTCTGAACAGACCCTTACAGAACTAGAATACCTCAATCTGGCTTATAACTTCCTGTGCAAGGTGCCAAACATTGGCATCTTCAGTCGATCCAAGCTGGTGACTCTGATCCTGCGCAACAATGAGCTTGACAGCATTAATGGTGAGCCCACAAGTGAGGAGCATTTTTGAGTTTGAGACCTTTCTCTCCTCCTTGAGGAGGAACAGAACTTGAAATCTTGGGCACAGCTGTTTTCACTAGGGTTCAGTTGTGGGGGAGAGAGGAGTTGGTGGGAGTTTCCAAAGTTAAATCCTCAAGTGTGCTGATGGCTTCTTGCTTTGTTTGCAGGGGTTGAACAGCTGGTGAATCTGCAGCACCTGGATGTGGCTTATAACCTGCTGCTGGAACACGCCCAGTTGGCACCATTGTCTGCTCTGCACTATGTAAAAAATGTAAGCACAAAGCCTGATGGATTGGTAGGTTAGAGATGTTGTGGTCAGGGGGTGCAAGGTGAAGACTGTACAGTAAGCAGAGAGTTTAAAAAGATTAATTCAAATCTTGAGCATTTAATTTTAGTGCCGGAAGCTGATGGGGGGAGCCTTGGAGAGACACCTGTATTTCAGCCTTCATTTTTGGTGACCCCTGCTCAGCTAACCTTTATCCATGTATTCATTCCCACCTCCTTGCTTGTGCCCTATTTCTGATTTTAACACTGTCAAGTTCAGTAAAGATCCTCCCTTGATAATTTTGTGATTTTGTGTGTTCAAGGAAGTCTGAAAGAGGATAACTGCGGTCACTATAGTGCTTGTGAGCGAAGATAGCCTGCAAAGGACTGTTGTCTCAACACTTCTCATAGTCAGTAATGAAGAAGCTCTTGATGATTTAGGAGCATGAGTAGAAAGTAGTTTAATTTCTTCCTTGAAATTTGCTGAACAAATTTCAGGAAGCATTGTAAAAGCTCAGTCCTCTCCTGGCTTGATCGTTGTTCCACTGCAAGGATATTTCCTGAGGCAGAGGGAAAGCCTGGAGGCTGCAGGCAGATTAGGTCTGGGTATAGAATATTGCTTCTAATAACAATTTCTCTATTTTCCCCACCTAGCTGCATTTAAAGGGAAACCCGTTATGGTTCCATCAAAACCACCGATCTGCAACCCTTATACATCTGTCTCCCAGGGCAGCCTCCTCCAATGTGAGTACTAGCCAGAAGCCTTCTGCTTGTACTGTTGAAGGTGTACGGTGTTCTAATCAGGGTCAGGGTCAAATGAGGGGAAAGAATTTCATAAACCTGAAAATTTGTTCCAGTAGTGTAGTGGTGGTGATTGTTTTGTAGGTTTTTTTCAGGTAGAGTGTTTTTTCCTTAAATTTTTATGTGGTTTGCTGGCTAGAGCGGACAGAGTTGAACACTGATCTCAGGTCTGCAAGACCTCAGATCTTAATGCATCTTCACTGTCTCACTTCATCAGTTTTGCTCACTGCTGGTCTCAAAACTTTACTCCACCCCTGCTTAATAGTGACCATATAGTTGGACTTCGCAAAGAAGGAACTCACCTTCTTGGCCCATGTTGCCTAATTATATACTCCTTTGGCAGCTGTGGCCACCTCTTTCTTTCCCCCCATCATTCTGCTCTCAGCTCAGTGCATCACTGTTTCCCATGCACTCCGGTGCTTAGGTCAGTTCTTGGTAATCTGATTTTAAGTAAAGAAGCCAGCAAAGATAGCATTCTGACAATTAGCAAACTAAAGATGCTTGCTGAGGGTCAGAGGTGTTCTGGAGCTGGTCTGCCCTTCATATTAGTGGCAAATGGCTGGATTCATTGTCTCCAAATTGCATCTTGGAAAAAGCTTTACCTGAGCTCAAGTTACAGGAAGCTAGGTAGACTCAGGTTAGAAGCAGGGTACAATCTTCAAGGTGAAAGTGAGTACCTCTCAAAACAAGTCGCAAATTGTTGCAGAATAATCTATTGTATCTCTTCTGTGAACTGTCTTGGATATGTTTCTTGGAGTCATAAAGTCTGTCAACAGGAAAACCACAACGTTCTTTTCTGGTCCTCTATGCTATTAGGTCGGATAGGTACAACTGAAAGTGATGGATAGGCAGGAACAAGGTTGTTTCTGGTAGTCTTTGCAGTTTTGTGCCAGGGATCCCAATTCTAGGATGGACTGAAGTGGAATAGGAGTCAGCAGATACTGTCCTGAATATGTGCCAGCCAAATGGAATCTGACTGCAAATGCATCTCTAATTACAGTTCCTCTTGGATGGGGAGCCACTCTCTTCCTCAGACCTAATGGTAAGTACAATTGCTGTAAACTGGTCTTACTGGCTTTGGGAGTGGGAACTCTGACAGGTTTTTGCATTGCCATGTGTCCCATTAAATCTGTATGGGCTGCCTTGATTGATGCAGTTCATTTTGGCTCAGTCCATGCTGATTCCTGGTAATTGTTGGGGCTGGCCAGTATAAATTATTCTGTCCTATGCAGCCTTGCAGAATTTGAAGCCTTGCCTGTTTTCCTCCTCAGGTTCTATCTGTGGGTTTGCAATTGAATTATATACCAGCAAAACAAACAGTTGTCAGTTTCCCATCTGCTGTTTTTAAGAAAAGCAGAGATTGAGTTAAATTGAAGTGGGCATGATAAACGATCCAGTCAACCAGGCAGGATCTGTTGTCACTGCTTTCACTGTGATGGTGAAACTTTGGAATGAGTGGCAGGGAAGTTGTCAGCCTCAGTTGTGGCTTGGTTACCTTGTTTGTCCTTTGCATTCAGCAGGCAGTGTTCTGTTCTTTTGGCTTTAGCACCTTCCTAGACTCGTGAAAAGTGTTTCGCAGTCCATCCACACCTCTACCTCAGAGAAAACAGTGCTGGACCGCAGTGCTCTGGACAGTTCCTGTGCTGCAGACTTCAGCGACAGTCAGTCCCCAGCGGAGAATGTAGTTGTCAGACACCCTCGGAAGAAAAGCAAGGTCTGGGACTGAGAGAGCTTCTTGACCATGTAGCTGGCATGTTGGGTGAAGGAGATGCCTCCACATGAAAGTGAGATGTGGTCTTGAACTGACTGCATGGCAGTGAGTCTCTGTGCTGCTGTGTGTTAGGAAGACACTGGGTTTTATGTCAGTCTTGATATGCTTGATATGACAAATGTTTCATGGTGTGTTTCTGCACTGTAACCCCTATGAACCCTTCAGTTTGGCAGAGCTACTCGTCAGATAGTTTTGGTTGTTCTGGTACCTCCCAACTATTCTTATCCTGTTTGTTTCAGGGAAAAGTCAAAGTGCGCAGAGCGAGCATTTCAGAGCCCAGTGACACAGAACATGAGCCCCCAACTTTATCTCTCTCTGCTGGTGAGGCTTATCTTTCCTCCTCAGTAATACAGCTGCTGAACTGCCCACGGTCAGAGGAGTGCTCTGGCATGGTGACTGTTTTTACACTTCCCAAGTTTTTTCTCTGCAGGCCTGGTCCTACAGCATCAGAAGGAGATGAAGCGCTTGGACAGCTTCAGAGATCGCTTTGGTGTTGACTGGCTGCAGTACAAGAGACACCTGGAGGAGCATGACCAAGTACCTGTCATCTGCCGTAGCCATTCTGCAGATGAGATCACAGGCAGACCTGCGGCAATGGACTTGCAGAGCGAGAGCTCTGACCCAGAGCAAAGAAAACCCCAAGTATCCCAGAAAGAATCCTCTTCTCCTTTGGATGATATTGAGAAGGAGGAAGAGCCTGAAGTACAGCTGGATGAGCCTATGGAAGGAGGACAAGGAGAAGAGGAGGCAGAAGAGCTAATGCTGGGAGAGGAAGAAGAGGAGAAGCCAGAAGGTAAAGAGGTCCTTTCACCTCTATGTTTGAGGGCTTGGGATATGATAAAACAGATAGATTGAATGTGATATCTCTGAAGCTTTAATGTGCTGTCCAGTATTGTGGGAATTCTAAGGGCTTGGCCAAGCAGGCCTGAGGTTCTGCTTTGTTGTACTGACTTGTACTGTGTCTTGTTTGGCAGTGGATCTTTGTCAGCCAGTGCTGGTGAGCCAGATAGAAGGTGAAGGAGACCCAGAGCCAGACTGGATCTTCCTGCGAATTACAGCTAAGCATGTGATTGAAGTGGAGCTGAAGGCTGCCAGAGTCCTCCACAAGCTGGAGCTGAAATGCCTGCAGAAAGTGGAGACCTCTGAGATGAACTGGAGGAGGATGGTGAGTTATGCCTCTGTGTGAGCCTTTGGCATCTTACTCCCTGCATGGGCCAGCATTCAGGATTTGGGCTTCTGTCAAGAGTACTCTGCAGGTCTTTTCCTAGCTCCTGCAAAGCCTGAATGGATTGAGCATCTCTTCCACCCAATGCATGTGTATCTAACAGCATCTGTGTTGCTCAGAGTACCTGTGATAATGCAGCAGGAGCCAGCACCTATTCTGTTCCAAAGCTGGAGTTAGAAAGACAATGGCTGGATTTGTTGCAGTGTGCAGGAATGAAAGACTTCTCAAGGGGAGCCTAAATGAAATGGAGACCTCCTTTTCCTCCATTCCGTACTGGGATATCAGCCTGGCCTTGGAGAACTGTTTGTGGGTTGCACTTTTTCTTAGACAGTGTACCACTGAGCCTAGTGTGATGTTTAGAAAGCTACTGGTAGCTCAGTGGGCAGTTTTCTGGTTGCTGTAGGTGCATGCTTTAGCGCTACCAGTTGTTTTGCTTTTGTGGTTCTTTAGATAGGGCGTTTGGAAATATAATTTTCCTCACTGTAGGATTTTAACATTCAATGTACGCATGGACGTGTCAGGCTTTCTGATACTGTTTTCCCCAAAAGTTCCAATTCATTTTTCCTGCCTGCCTTTGTACCTCTTGAATGTTTGTGGCTTGATACTTTCATGTAAAGGCGTTTTGTTTTAAATGCTTGGCTCTGGGCCTTGAAACTTACTGTTGCCCTCGGCACTCATGACCAATTTATTTATTTATGCCCATTTTACCAGGCTCTCAAATGCTACAGCTATGGAGGGCTGCTCAGGGCTTACCAAATTAAGTGCTTGTGTGGCCACGTTTCAGCCAGTTGCAAACAAGTGTAGTCTGTACACTGGGTGCTGTGCTTTCTAGAAGTGGTGTTTTGTGTCTCCTGTAGGACCTGGAGCGAGTTTTCCCTGTCCTCACATTGCACTTCAGCTACATCCGCAAGGACCGGCAGAAGCGCAAATATGTGGTGCTCGATGACTGCCCAGAACAGTGCCTACAGGTAGGGGAGGCTCGAGGGGGAGGGGGACATGTTACCGGAAGACACTGAATTCTTGCAGCTAGCACAAGGTCCCCTGTTCTCAGAACACATGAGTATCTGCTGCCCTGTGACAGCCCATATCTGGCTTGTAAACTCAGGATTTATCCTGCTGCACAGATGACCTGTGGAGGGCTCTGTGAGCATGGCCACGGGCAGTGGAGCTCCTGGAGTACAAAGGGCTGCTCTCAAGGAGAAAGCTTTGCAGTTTTCTCCCTCATGGGAGAGAAAACTCCCTCCTCCCTTGTGGGGAGAAAATTAGTAGTTAAGTTAGTGACTTTCACTTGTTGTGCATGTGCAACATAATGTTTCCTGGGTGCTGAGTGATGCACTAGGCTGTAGTTAGCCCTCTGGACAGTGAGAGGGTCAGTGCTACAGTGATTTTCTCTGTTGTTTAAGTACATTTAAACAAGTTGTTACAGAGAAGGCACAAATAGATGGGACCTTTGAGACCAGAGTTCCAGGGAGAGCCTGTCAATATGTAGAAAGACATACCTGCAAAATAGCACAAGGCACAGATCTGCAAAAACAGGTTCTCTTTGTCTTCCACAGTGAAGTTCTGTGCCCCTGGTGAGCCTTGTGCAGACTGACTGTGGTGCTCTGTTTGCTAGGAAATGAACCTGTGCCCCTTGCACTCTGAAATGCTGTAATGAGGCGTGTGAGGAGACTTGCTGATGTCAGAGACTTGCTTTTATTAGGATGTTTATAGCTGTCTGATGGCATTCTTTTCCTTGTGCTGCTACTTCTAGTGTGTCCTTGAAGTGTTGTCCCCAGTTGTTGAGGAGAATCGGCAAAATCAGGATCAGGAAAAGTCATTCGTGAAGCTCCAATGCCTGAAATGCAAGCAGGAGTTTACACAGTCCCTAGCTCCCTGGCATCAAGGTCCCTCTCCTTCAGAGGCTGGAGACACCAAAATCCTGGAGACCCTAGTTGCCTCAAATCAAGGTAGGATATAGTGCCAAGAAAAAGGATGCTTGCTAATGCCCAGGCAGACCTGACCCTCTTAAACTGGGAAGAGCCTGCCTTGTTCGCTAGCAGGAGTAAGCCACTATTTTAAGATTAAGCAAACAGCACCCCTGGTGTGGGTGCCTGGGGGTCTAGGAGAATGTAGGGTTTTGGAAATGGTGGATGGTCCACAGAAATCTGAAGTCTGGGAGAGGCCATAACGGTCATGTATCTCTCGTCCTGCTGAAACTGGTCAGTTCTGCCACAAAAACTAATTTATTCTAAAGGGCTTTTGCTAAAATGGCTTCTGGGAAATCTTTTCCAGTATTTCAGGTAAACCTTTGGCTATTAAAAATTAGATGAACAACTGAAACGTTAACCTAAATTTCTCTTGTCGGTGATCTTAAGGGCACTCTTGCTTCCCTGATGGGAAATGATTTATTCCTTTCTTTTTCTTGAGGGCCATTGCTCTTCCAACATGACTAGTCCTGTCTTCTGTCCTCTAGACTAAATAAGCTCAACTCCAGCTCTCTAGATAGTTTGCTTATCAGCCGTATCTCATACAATGCATTTGCTCTTACTGGTCTCCTTTGTACTCTTTCCCATTAGTCCACATTTTTCTTTGGGTATCTGAAACTAGAAATGGTGTTTTGGCTGAGGCATGGCTCATGCTGACTAGGCATTTTCTGATTGCTGAGTTTTTCAAAGCTCAGTTTATGTTTGAAGTGGGGAATGCCCAGCCTTAGCTCAGAAGATATTGCTTATTTGACGAAGGATACTGGGATCGAAGAACTGCAGTGAGGGCAGAGGTGCTGTCCTGGCTGCAGCATTTTCCTCCACTCTGGAACACCTCTTTTTCCTCTTGCCAGGGCAGTGAGACTCCCAAGATCCAGCTGGGAGACTGGTGTGGTGAGGGTGAAGGGACCATCAGGAACTGGGGTCAGGAAGGATGGGGATAGCTGGAGAAGGGACAAGGCATGCTTGTCGTTTTGTTGCCTGAGGGAATAAACCAAGCTGGGGATGGAGGTGACTAAGGAAGGTTGGATTGACTGGTCTGTCTGAAGCTTGGGCTTCAAAGGCTACATGAGCACTTGTGGACATGAATTGGAGGAAGGGCGTGAGCCAAAGCTCTGATGTAGTTTCAGTTGGAACTACAACACACAGTGGTCACCCTGAATCTCAACAGAGCTTTTTCAGGTGGATGTTGGCACTGATCCAGAATTTCTCAATGATTTGTGAGAGGATGGGTGTAGGATATGATTCTGAACAGAACTGCTCAAGTTGAACTATAACTATTGTCATCTTTGAAAGGAATGATTTCTGATTTGGCAGGGGGGGGAGGTGAAATCTTGTTGGAGGAATGCTGTTCTGTTTTTTCTTTATCCATGACAATCTTTCACAGGTGCTGCTGGTGGGCCCATAGCCTGTCCCAGTTGTTCCAGTGACCATGTGGTCATCCTGCCTTCAGAGGTGTGCTCCAGCACACCTTTGCCAACTGGCCCTGACAGCACAAGTGAGGACCTGTCAGATTCTGTCCTGGAGGGAGGCAGTCAACAGGAAGGCCCAGATGAAGTGTCTACCCTGGCCAGTGAGAGTGGGAAGTTCTACATCGGTGGGGAAGACGGCTCGGAGGTCAATACCAGCAACAGCACCAGAACCCCAGAGCTGAGCAGCGAGCATGACGGTGTTCTCCATGCCAACTCCCGCAGTTCAGATGGGGGCTGTGGGAAGAAGGAGGTGGGCATGAAGAGCCAGTACTTGTCCCTCAGCCACACAGACACCAATGGGGGCAGCTTGATGGGGAGCTACCGTTACAGCATTTCTCATGGACCCACTTCTTCCCAGCTCTCTTTGAACTCTGAGTCTGAGGAAACATGGAATCTCAGTCCCTGTGAGTATGTAGGAGCTGTGCAGCATTTAGGTGTTTGCACATCTTGGTATTGGGCTTTATCACTGGTGTTGGCAGCATGCACTGCCCCCTGTTTAATGGAGAAGGGGGGTCATCAAGCACGAGCTGGCTGATATCATAGCAAGACTTTTCTCAATGATTTTTCAATGCTCTTGGGAATCTGGAAAGGTACCAGTTGACTGGAAGGTGGGAAATGTTGTCCCAATCTTCAAGAAGGGCAGCAGGGATGACCCTGGTAACTACAGGCCTGTCAGTGTCACTTCAGTGCCTGGTAAGATTATGGAGAAGATTATTCTGGGAGCTACAGAAAAACACCTGAAAGACAACACAGTCATTGGTCCCAACCAGCATGGGTTTATAGAGGGAAGGTCCTGCCTGACAATTTAATTCTATGACAGGGTTGTCCTCCCAGTTGGCCAAGGAAAACCAGTTCATGTAATCTTTCTGGATTTCAGCAACGCCTTCTCCTAAACAAAATCCAACATACAACTGGATAAACACATAATGCAGTGGGTGAACAGTTTGCTGATGGGTCAGGCTTAAAAAGTCACAGTGAATGGGGTTACATCAGGCTGGTGACCAGTCCCTAGCGGGGTTCCACAGGGATCTGTCTTAGGGCCAGTGCTCTTTAATATCTTCATAAGTGACCTGGATGAAGGACCTGGAGGTTTACTAACCAAGTTTGCTAATGACACCAAACTGGGGGGAGCTGTTGACACTCTTGAGGGCAAAGAAGCCCTGCAGAGGGATCTGGACAAACCGGAGAGCTGGGCAGTCACCAGCCACGTGAAGTTTAACAAGGGTAAGTGCTGGGTTCTGCACCTGGGACACAGCAACCCTGGATGTACACACAGACTGGGGAGCGAGGGGCTGGAAAGCAGCCCTACCAAAAGGGGAGTGAACATAAACCAACAGTGTTCCCTGGCAGCCAAGAGGGCAAACTGTGTCCTGGGGTGCATCAAGCATGGCATTGGGAGAGGGAGGGGATTGTCCTGCTGTACTCCACACTGTTGTGGCCCCAGCTTGAGTGCTGTCTGCAGTTTTGGGTGCTGCAGTATAAAGAGGACATCAAACTGCTGGTGAGTGTCCAGAGGAGGCCACAAAGCTGGTGAAGGGTCTAGAGGGGAAGTCGTACAGAGAACACCTGAAGTCACTTGGTCTGTTCAGACTGGAGAAGCAGAGACTGAGAGAAGACCTTATAGCAAGTTTACTGCTTCCTCACAAGAGAAGGAGGAGGAGCAGACACTGATCTCTTCTCTTTGGTGACCAATGATAGGACTCGAGAGAATGGCAGAAAGATGTGCCCAGAGAGGGTTAGGTTGGATAGTAGGAAAAGGTTCTCCACTCAGAGGATGGTGGAGCACTGGAACAGCTCCCAAAGGGAAGCAGTCATGGCTCCAAGCCTGACAGTATTCAAGAAGTGTTTGGACAATGTCCTCAAACACATGGTGTGAATGTTGGAATTGTTCTATGCAGGGACAGGAGTTGGACTTGATGATCCTTATGGGTCCCTTCCAACTCAGGGCATTCTGTGATTCTGAGCAGCGGTGACTGTCAGAACATTTCATTCCCCTCTGTTCAATCCTCATGCCTGAAGGTAGGGAAAACTGAGTGAGCTCCTAATCCCTAGTATTGATCAGACTCTGAGTAATAGGGTCTTGCCCTGGGAGCTGTACTGCTCAGTCAGACACACTGGGTTCCTGTGGCACCAGTGAGCTGCCAGCTGGAGCATTATCTGTGCAGAATAGTATGTGCAACTTTGTCTTTATTCTCTGACTTAAGTGCAGTGTGAGGTTGCTGTGTTTGTTGGAGACTCTGGTTAGTGGATCTACAGTTACCACTGTCCTCAGTAGTCTTTCTGAGCTTCAGATGATAAAGCCTGTCCAAAAGAAGAGATTGCACTGGCTGTGTGAGGGCTGTTGTGCAGATAGCAAATGAGGTACACAAATGCTTTTTGTGAAAGGCCTTAGATTTCTGAAGTAGCAGACTGCCTTTGCTTGGACATCAGCTCGTGATTTACAGAATAACTGAAGCTGGAATGAAGCTGTGGAGGTTACAGCCCACCAAGAGACTCACTGAAACCACGGTTTAGTCCTGTTTTTCAAACCCGTCAGCTTCTTGATCTGTAGAGATCTCCCCAAGACTGCTGTGCATCTGAAGAGGAGTTGGTATGGGACCAGTGTTTAGGATTGTCATGTTCAGTCTTGTATGCTTGAAGTGTGAGAGATAAAGGAGTCTTTTATATTTTGGGTCAAATCTCAAGGTCCCAATTTAAAACTGAGGCTATGAAAAAGTTCCTGTGAGGACAAGTTGATTAGTGTTTGTGGTGGAGAACAGGCTCCACTGGGAAGTGTGTACTCTTTAGCAGATTGTGGATATTAAATAAATTATTTGGTAATACAATTGACAAACCTAATTATGTTCTTAAACGGGTTTATTGGTGCCTTCCTCAGTCCCCTTCACCCTTAGTACAGTTGAAATCACAGTTTGAAGTGTTGACCGGAGCTGACATCAGCTGAAATGAGAAATGCCTTTCTGGATTTGTGATAAAGAATTGCCCTCTTGCCAAATCTGGCAGCAAAGCAGTGTCCTCCTGTGACTAAGCTGAGCATAGGTTGTAGATGGGTTAGACCAAAGCTTTTTATATCTGAAAAAGCAAGTGTTGAGTGCTGGAGTCTACTCATGTCTCCACTTTGAGACCTGTGGCCTGAAAAGGCTTGACTTGAGGAGACACTTGATGGAAGCAGGTGTGCAAAGGGGGAAACATTGCTGCCCTGGTGCCAGTCTGTGTGCTTGGCCAGCATCTGGTCAGTGGGCAGAGTGCCAGTCCTACCCTTTGTTCTCCTCAGTAGTAAATAGCATCCTGAACACGAGGGACTTCCGTTCTGTGGATCATCGCCTGAAGCTGTACCTGGATATGGAGGTTTTTGAGGAGAATGTTGAGGAGTTCCAGTGCTTCCTCAAGGTGAGCTCTTGCAGTACCACTCCTACTGCTCTTGGCTATCCTTCTAGCCACCTGCAAGTTCTACTCTGGGGTGGTGTCCCAGAGACTCTGAGACGGGAGCTGAAGTGTGTTTGAGCCAGTCCTTTCCATGGGTGGGCTGGCAAAGGGCAGTCCTGTGCTATGACCCCCCCTCTCTGTGTGCTAGGTGGTCATTGTGAAGTTTGGCCGACAAGCAGAGTTCCTCTCAATCCTGGTTGTCTCTGATCTCAAGATTTATGTGCTGGAAGTCACTGGGGTTATCAGGTAAGGAGAATGGGTGGCAAGTACGATCCTGCAGCAAGGCTGCAAGTGCTGGGTAGTGCCAGCCTGTGCTAGCCTTGCCCTGAAGATGTGGTGACAGGCAAAGGCTTTTCTGTCAAAGCCCCCTGCTGCAATGTGATGTGGGAGAGGAGATGGGGCAGCCTGCTATAGCTGAGGGCTGTGCTCTGTGATTAGGGGACAACCTGCAGACTGGCTGAAGAAGAATGACTCTCATTACCTGTCTGATATTTCCCATCTGGAAGTGGGACTTTGCCACCAGAGCTTGCGAATGGAGTTTGAGAATCCGAAAGCCTCCTACAATCTGCTGATCCGGAGCCAAAACTGCTGTGACCAGTTCCTGCAGACCCTGACGTGTAAGAGTAAAGCCATAGCGGGGGTGGGGGAGAGGATTTGGAAGATTTGCTCTTGGAGAGGTATGGGGAGAGCTGTAGTTGGGTGTATGTTGGAAACTCACTTCTTGCCAGTTCAGAAAATAGTCCGGGGAGAACCTCACTGACATATTAACTTCCAGTGCCCCTCTATAGTCTAGAGAACCATCCTAAGCTGTTATGTACTGCCCTTGGGCTTGCAATAGAAGATGTCTACTTTCTTCCCCCTCTTTAGATCTCATGCAAGAGCTGCCTGCTAAGCACAGGAGGAAGGTGAAGGATATTCCCACTGTGGAAATGAACCCACAACACTGGCTATGGTAAGAACAGCCTCTGGGAGGCTGGGGTTTTGGGTAAAGGATGTCTGCTTGTCCAGCAGTGCCTGGGAAGCATAGTGCTAAAAACAGGGCAGCACAGGAGGAGGCACCTCTGGAGTGGCAGCCAGGCCTACATTACAGTTTTTCAGCAGCTGGTTCAGGTACCTGCTGAACAGGAGGTGGGCAGTCAAAGGGGTGTCAGGCTGGGCAACTCCAGCTGTCCTGGAAGAGCCTGAGCAGAATATAATGGAGAGAGGAAAATGGGGAGGCATAGAGGTGCCTCCTCCCTTGCAAGAAGCATTCGGTTCCTAGCTGGCAAGAGTAGACAGAGGAACAAGAGAGAAACGGATTTTGGAATACCTGGAAGAGATTGGTCCCTCCCATCCTTAAGAGGACAGTGAACAGTAGCTAGCTCACAGCAAGCCTAGACTGGAACCAGAGTGATTCCTTGATCATTCTGCTGTTGTATCTTCTCCAGGCCTCTGCTGGACTCCAAGACCACAGATGCTGCAGCTGCAAATGACAGTTGTTTCTTCTACCTGCTGGCTTACCTGATCCAAGGTACAGGAGGTCTCAGTGGCCAGGTGTCCCACATCTTGTGCTGTCTGCTTACATGCTTGTTTTCAGCGTACAGTCAGTGGGAACAGAGCTGGGCCATTGCAGCAGAGATCAGGCAGTGGCATGGGTGAGGGCTTTTTTTCCCCCCCCTAGTGCCGAGACAAGTAGGATAGCAGCGTGCATCTTCCTATATATCCAGTGAGTCTCCCAGCCCTTGGTGTTGTGGATGTCCAGGCTTTAGGGACCAGTTGGTCTTGCACACCAGGTTTGTTGACAGCTCAAGATGGCTTCTGAGACACTGGAAATGCTCTCATTGACCTGAGCTGAGGGAAAGCTGAGAAGTTATACACACAGCTGGTCTGTGTGAGGAGCTGAAAGGCTCCTCAGTTTGGGAAAACAGAGCAGGTGTCTAGAACTTGAGATAGTAGGACAAGAGCAGCCTGCTGGAGCCTACCAAGTTCTGTCCCAGGGCTTGTTGAGGGCCAAATGTGCTAAAATGGGATTTGAGTCTTCATTGAACTGTTCCAGTGTTGTCTTAGCTTGGGACACTGAAAAATCAACCTAGCTGCTAATCACATTCTCAGCAATTTGTTACTGCTCTTGTATCCTCCTTCACCATTGGCCATTAGGGAGGTATGAGAGAATGAAAACAGAAATGAATCTGTGGGAAGTAGGTTTAGTGGTCTCCTCAAGGTGAACAAATTAGCCTGTAGGAAGGAGAACTTTAGGCGCATTTTTCTTACTCTACAGTTTTTAGAGTATGGTGCCCAAAACTGGACATAGTTCCAGCCAAGGCCTCACTGCCAAGTAGGCAGGACTACACATCCCATTTCTGATATTCCTACTAATTCCCAAGAGTGAGATGTGACAAGAAATGCAACGTGTTCCTGTAATAGCTTGTGATCCCCTATGACCTCAGCCAGTTCCACTAGTGGTTTCGTATTTCTGTGCATCTGACTTATTCCCAGCTACTAATACTTTTGCATCCACTGAAATCAATTGGATGGTATTTGTGCTCCCTACAGTTTATGAAAACCACTTCCTGCCATACTTATGACGCATCCCAACTCAGTATTAAACTTTGTGTGCGCTCTCTGTTCCAGCTGTCAGATATCTGCAGCCAGGCAAATCCAGGCCAAAAAAAGGCAGCCTTTTAGCTGAATCTGCTGGGTTTTAACTAAGGAATAGTAACATGTTGTTTAAGAGCTCACAGGACTCAAGTGTATTTTCCCACCTCACATGAGGACATACACTGAACAAGGCTTGCTGGGTCGTGGTCTTTCATACACGTATTCCTGCAATGAGCTGGTCAAGCCCAGCCACATTTAGCTGCCCTGCTCTCCATCTTCAGTCAGGAAGCAAGATAAGGCTGTTCGCCCAGTTACTGTTGCCGGAAAGGATTTCCCTTGGGGAAGCATGGAAAGCAAAGCTGATTCTGTGGTGACTCAGGCTCTCAGCAAAGCCTCTTCTATTTCCTCATATCCTTTTAGGGGCATCTGCTTTCCCTGTGACCCTGCTGAGCACCCGAAGCATGCTGTTTCTGTTGGAGGAGAATCACCAGTGGCAGGTGCAGCCCTCCTTGGATGCAGACCATGAGGCAGAAACGCCTCCTAGGAGCAACATCCAGTTGAAGGAGAAGCAGCCGATCAGCAGTATTAGCAATATCATAACCTATCGCCTCTGTCCTTGTGACATCAAGCTGATGCTTTATGATGAGGTAACCAGGAGGTGGTCTTGGGGCACGCAAGATGCTGGGGGCTGGATTGTGCTCTAATTCTGATCCTGCCAAGAGCGTCTTGGGGATGTCATCTCCCATCGTAGCTTAGGGCCTTGTACCATAGGGGAGGCAGGGGAGTTGCTGCCGTACAAAAGTCATGCAAGGACACTTCCACTGGCTGGCAATGGAGAGGGAAGAGGGTGTAACTTAGGAACTGGGAGGAGCTTTCAGCTACATTGGGGAATAGCAGCTTGGGGCTGATCAGTGCCTTTGAGGCTAGGCCTCTCATCCACCTCCCTCTCTTTCCTCCCTCCCAGGTGCTGAAGGTGGAGAGCACTTGGCACATCCGCACAGAGTGCCCTGAGCTCCTGGTGGAGCTGGTGGAGTGGATCCGTGGGCCCTGGGAGGAGATGTTCTCAATTGAGCTACGAAAGGCTGTGTACGAGGGACTAGAGTGAGCTTGTGGGCTGCGGGCGGCAGGACTTGGAGTCAAGAGTACTGCTGTGCTGGCAATGGTGCACAAGAGTCTCCCACTCCCATCTGACCTTGCTGTCCTTGTGGCCTCTGCTTTCTATTCTGCTCTTGCCCTTGGCCCTTTTTGGTGAGGATGAGGGGAGCACATCATGGTCCAGACTGCACAGGAAGAGAGGTGGAGGGTGTCCCTGTAATACTGCATAAGGTGCAAAGAGTTTTAGCTTGGCAGTGTCTGCTGTTCTCCTTCAGGCTCTTATGGAGCATCACTGAATAAAGAGGGAAGCCAGGCCAGAGCATGTTTAGCGGGACATGCAGTAGTACTGGGCAAACAGCAGGCCAGAGGCAGCTGGGTGCTGTGATCTTTCTAGTGGGTGTGTGTGGCCTTCCTAGCTGTCTCAGAACAGCTGCCATTATCTACTGCTGGGTACTTTTTATTTTCCTCTCCCTCTGTCTTGTTCATGGCTTCCCTAAAGCTGCCTGCTTCAAATAAGAGCCTGATTGCACAAGGGGATGAGGCACATTGTACCAATAACCCTACACAAAGCCCTTACCTGCCTACCTGGCAGGGCATGGCTCAGTCTGCTGCTGTAGTCTTTTTTTCACTGTCACTGGGGAGGAAGGAGCTGTCAGGCTTTTAGCACACAAGTTGTGTTGCTCATCGCTTAGGGGATAGGACCCTGGTGGGCACTGGCAGGTAAAAGTGAGGCTTAGGCTTTTCTGAGCAGTCCAAAAGCAAGAGTCTATTTTAACAGGAATTTTACTATTTTCTATTGTAATAAAAGCTTATATTTATTAAATGGTCAGGTTTTCCTTGTTTCATCGTCTTGCACTGTTGTAATGTCTGTGTAAGGTCTGGAATATTAGCTTTGCAGAAGCCTCAAAGATTCCCCAGCATCTCAAAGGGTTTGAGCCATTCTCCCCGCTCCTCTTTGGGGTGGGTGCTGATGATTTGCTACACTAATCTTCTCCACCTGTCTGGCTCCAAGTATCAGCCAAGCAACAAGGCCCAAATGGGATTAGACTAACAGCAGGTACTGGTTGTGTTGTTCTCCTGTGACAGTTGTCCTCAGGTGAGCATCCTGAGGATATCACTTTGAATACTCTGCTCAGTTTTGGGCCCCTCACTACAGAAATGATGTTGAGGTGCTGGAGCGTGTGCAGAGAAGGGCAACGAAACTGGTGAAGGGTCTGGAGAGTAAGTCTCATGAGGAGTGGCTGCAGGAACCGGGGTTGTTTAGTCTGGGGAAGAGGAGGCTGAGTGGAGACCATCTTGCCCTATTCAGCTACCTGAAAGGAGGTTGTAGTGAGGTGGGTGTTGGTCTCTTCTTCTAAATGACAGGTGATAAAACGAGAGGAAGTGGCCTCAAGTTGTGGCAGGGGAGATTTACGTTTGATATTAGGAAAGGTTTCTTCAACTGAAAGAGTGTTGAAGCATTGGAACAGGCTGCCCAGGGAGGTGCTGGAGTTCCTTCCTTGGAGATGTTCAAAAAATGTGTAGACATGGGACTTTTGGACCTGGTTTAGTAGGCATAGTGGTGGTGGTCTGATGGTTGGACTTGATGATCTCTTAGAGGTCTTTTCCAACTTTAATGATTCTATGATCCTGTGGACTTCCAGGCCCAGCAAGTTGCTTACTGGGTGTACAGGCCCTCAGAGGCATACCTGTCCCAGGAGCTGTTGCTGCTCTGACTGTGGAGATGGGAGGACCTACCCCTGTGTTTTTCCCTGTACCAGGCTTTACCTTGTTTTAGCCTCTCCTATTCAGAGTTAAATGCAGCTCAAAAATGCTGTTGCCTGGCAGAAACTAAAGCAACTTTAATAAAAAATACTATTAATAAGCAAATAATAAGACATATACAAATATACAAAATCCTACCTCCTGATCACAATGGCACCACAGATTATGCAGAGCAGGCATGGGGGGGATGTGAGGGAGAGCTGGATATAGGAATTGGATTCAGGAACAAACAAATTTGGAATCAGGGCAAAAAGACAAGATCCTTACTAGAAATCAGCTATCAAATAAGAGTGCATGACCCTCCTTCTGCCTCAGTTTATACTGAGTATGACATAGATGGGATGGAATAATCTGATGGTCAATTTGGGGTCACTTGTCCTGTCCACCCCTCCCTACAGATGCAACCCTTTTTCTCCCCTTTCACTTACAGCATTTCATTAGCAGTCTCACCTGAGATAAAGTTTCCCTTCCTGCTCAAACACAGCAATGCCATCCTCATAGCCTTAGGAAAATGGGAAGTTCAGTTTTCATACCCTGTAGTGGTCTGAAGGCCACCTCGCAGCGTGCTGTTAGATGCTTTCATGGAATCACTATATGATTGGACTTTTTCCTGTCACTTCCAGGAACAGTTGAGTTGCTAAAGGCCCGCAGTGGCCAATATTTTCATAGACTTGATTGACAACATCTATACTGTCTCGAGGCAGATGTCACAACATATTCCTCTTTCTCTCTTCTTCTTAAATGGGCATATGGCTGCTGTTCTCCATTCCTTTGGAGCCATATCAGACTGCAAGTGGAGTGAGCTCAGTAGAAGTGCTGCCCGCACCTTTCACTTTGGATGGGGGAAGGAGTCTGAGAGTGCTGAGTTAGTAAGGACCAGTAAAAGTTTTCTGTCTTTATCTTGCCATGTAAGGAGCTTGCAAGAGTTGAAATTGGAGTTATTGCACCAGTTCACTGATCTCTCTTCTGTGTAAGCTGATCCTGAGAAAGCCCCTCCCTGAAGTGTGCCTTTTCCATCTTGGCTGAGCTGCACCTTTGTTCTGCCATGCTTTTGTCTGGGTATGGGTTGAGAGGCCTGACAGACTGCCAGAACCAAACATTTCAGCATTGTGCCTGCTCATAGCTCTTCTCAAGTTCTCTCTCTTTTTACTGCAGAAGTGACTACACATTTGCTACTACTCTTCCTTGCTATGTCTCTGCAGGTCTATGCCCTCAGCTCAGCACCGGCTTCTTGGTCCCGTTATCAGCTCCCTGCTCTTGTGCATTCCTCAGGCTGCTGCTGACAGGGAAGCTCACAAGCCTGCCACAACCTGTCTCCTGCCTCTTCATGAAACACTTGCTTTGTTTTCCCTTAGGGTTTTATCCTGTTTGTTACTGGGTTAACCCCTTTGTGGTTACTCTGTGATCATGAATGCTTTGCTGTGGGGCTCCTTGCACCAGGCACAGTGATAGCATTAGCTGGCATTGCATCATCTGGGTGTGTCCAAGGGTTTCCCTGACATGCTTCTCCACTCCAGCACTGCAGGCAGCCCCAACTGATGGCTATGCAGGAACAGGGGCTGCATATGAGAGCCAGGGTTTGCATAAAGATATGTCATCTGTTGGACCAGCTGCAGATGTCTTCTGCCTATCACAGTTTTGAGTAGTTCCCCAGCTGTGCTCTTAGACACTCTCAATTTTCCCCTTTCTTCCCCTCTCCTTTTCTGCATGTACTTGTCTCCAGTGCTCAGCTGCTAGCATGGAGCAAGGATGGTCTGAATCTCAGCATTTTCCTGCCTGTGTCTGCCTGGAGCAAGTGTTTCTCGAGAGGTGTGTAGCTGGAGGGATGCCCAGTCATGGGGTGACCACGAGGGCTCTGGAGATAGACTGCAGGCAGCAGTGGACGGGAGGCTTCAGGCTGGCCATTGCCATAAGCCTGAAGCTACCACCAGTTTTTCACAGGCACATACCAGCACTGCCTTACATTGTTGTTCAACTCATCAGTGAAAATGATGCCTCAGTCACGGGTTTGACAATTCGGTGCTTCCTACTCCATGTCTCTGCCCTCTAAGGCAGTACTGCCTTGAGCATACATAGCTTGTGGGTTAGCTGCCAGCCCCCCTTGCACTCGTCTAACTAATGAAGACTTCTTTCTAATCAAACTGGGTGGCTGGAAGGGCTTGTCATTTAATTCTAGCAGAACATCCCTGCTGGCCTAATCTCCAGGGTATTGAATGTTGCAGCAAGGGGCACGTTCCCCATGGCTCATGGACCTGCCTAGGCAGCTTCATATCTCCTGCGGGTGCCAAAGCCACAACCCAGCTTACAGAACAATGGCTTGTGGCTTTGTAAAGCACAAGGGGAAGAGCAGGCAATGCAGGCTGGGCTTGGAGTGCCATGCTTGGTACTGGGGTGCAGGAAGAAGTCAGCACCCAGGAATTGGGAAGGAGACCCTAGCAGAAGGGAGGTGAGCAGGGACTGTGCCTTGTAGTTCCCACTGTGCTACGTAATCCAGCAGAGGGAAAAGGGAAGAGGACTTTATTTTAAAGCCATCCCAGCCTTCTCTCAGCCTGTGTTGTAGGGAACAGTCATTGCCCTTTGTGCTCCTGTGATGGACCGTGCCTTTGCCTGTTATCAGAAGGTTATTAAGTAAGTGAGTTGTGGAGCTGTCCTGTATCAGGACAAACAGTCCCTAATAGAGCTGTCTAGTGCCAGATGAGTTTAATTTGGAAAAAGGGTGTTTGCTGCTGAGGATACGTGCTGCCCGTCTGTGGCCCTGCTCCAGGTGGGTGGAGCTGGCTTCCTCACCCCCGGCTCACCCGTTCCTCACCACATTGCTGAGCGCCAGCCAGGCAGGGTCCACACCACCCCACAGCAAACACACTGGGGTGCCCAGCCCCACCATCTGCTGCATTGCCATCATCCCTGGATGCAGAGAGAGTCATAGCAGGACCCAGCCCATCCTGTCTATTGATCAGAGCAGAAACCGAGGCAGCTATCAATCTGGGCCCCATGCTCACTCTGGCAGCCTGTATCTGGCAGCTGAGTCAGGATCCAGTGGTGGAGTCCCAGCAGGTGCATCCATTGTGGTGCTGTGACTGAGCAGCAAAGGAAGACTGCTTCTGGGAGCTCATGCCATGTCCCTCCTGTGCTGTAGCACTTGTCCCAGGGTGGATTTCTCTTTATCCCTGCACTTACACTCTCCCTCAGCCACTCTGTCCTCAATTACCACCTCACCTCCCTCTTGCTAGGCCATGCAATCACCCCGCCGTGCTCCATATGCTTGCTCCAGCTCTGGGCTCTGCCCCCCAAACTTAGTGGTTTGGCGCTGGTCCTGTATTTTGCGGTTGGTGACGGTGCCCATGTTTCCTCTGCAAAGCCAGACCCCACAAGGCTGCTGGTATTGCATATCCTTCCTGCTTGTGATCTGCCTGGACTGTGTCATCCTCAGCTGATGTGAGAAAGGATGAGGGTGGGCAACACCCTTGGCCCACTGCCTTCCTTTCCTGGTTATTGTGGGTTTGCCCAGGCTGAAAGGGTTATGCCTCTGCAGGTGCCTGGGTATTGCAAGCTTAAGATGAGGGTAGAGCCTGAGGACACACAGGGAACCATTGTAGGGGAAAAAGGAGGCTTCTGATGCCAATGGTTGGATGCTGGCAAGGAATGCGTGTCCATGGGGTTGTCCCACACTGGCCTCTTGGCCTGGCCTCCTAAGGCAATTTCTGCCCTGCACTCCAGACTTGGGCTGATCTGTGCTCACAAAAATGCTTCTGCTGCAGCAGCTGTTCCTGGCCCCGGCCTAACAAGCAGCTTCATTCTGGGTGCAATGGCCTTGTTTTGCAGTGCCTCAGCAACTCACGCTCCCCAGTTTTACATGAGGCTGCTCAAGGGGCTTGTTCTTAACATGCTGAGCACCAAAGTCAAAGGGTCATGTAGCTCTCTTGTGCCTGGAAACTGTTTGGCTGCCTGGGAGTGAAGCCAGGCTAGAGGCAAGACCTGGGAGCACTGGAAAACGTGGTAACTGTGGGAAAGAAAACTTCAAGCCTCTTCAACTGCCTGGTGAGAGCAGGAGGTTCAACACAGGTTGTGGGCTGCTTGCCCTCCCCAGCAAGTCCTCCCCAGCCTGCTGGGATGTGGCCCTCATGCTGGCAGCTCCCTACTCTGCTCCCACCTTTCTGTGCCACACTGCAAGTATCACCTGGCTGCAGCCCCAGGCTCCCTCCCTGGCTCTGGATACTTCCCTGCATCCTTCCAAAAGCTTGAGTTTCTGTGCTCAGCTTGCTGTCTCCCTGCATCCACCTCTGCTTACGGCTGCTGGCCAGGACACTGCCCAGGGATTGCTCATAGAGCATCTGTTTCTGCATCTGCAACATGCATTTCCCCTTCCAGAAATGTTAACGCTGCAGTTGTGTGCACAGGGGCAGGATTCAGTGGACAGTGTTTCTTCATGGCCAGGTCAAATCCTCTTCCTTCTGCTGCAGTTCTTCCTCTATACTGTCACCTGGGAAGGACCTATCCACGAGTAGGGGGGAAGAAAGGATTGAGTGGGGCCCTTTCCCCCTTCCTCTTGTGCGCCCACCTTAGCCTGTGCTGAGGTGCAGCAGGCCGGTCTGAGGAGCTCCAGTTGTCCTCCAGCATGAGAGCACTGAGCCATGTCAAGGCTGTGTGGGCTCTGGGGTAGTGCTGCAGTGGCTCTTGCTGATGCTGGGAAGTGGCAGGGGAAGCGTCAGGGCTGCCGTTACTCAGTGGGCCCAGAATAAACAAAAAAACCCACACCGGATTCAGCAGCCACGCTTCCCACCCCGCTCCTTGCCCCCAGGCGCCTGGCCTCAGCTGTCCTGCAACCAGTCCCCAGTGTTGCCCGTAGGAGGTGGGCAGGGTGCTGCACCCACCAGTGCCTACTCATGGAAATCCTATTGCAGGAGGGAGCACGTGTTTCAGCAGGGAGAAGCAGCATCTCATGAGCTTACGCAGATCCCAGCTTCCCCCTGGCTGTTGGGATTGCACAAGGCAGCCCACATCCCTGCCTGTCATCACGCGAGGGGACAAGGACAGAGTGCTCTGCTCAGGATTTCACAGACGTGGTTGGCTCATCGCAGGGACTCAGCCCCTACAAAATTCCCCAGAGCCAATTTTAGCAGTGCAGAAAGTGAGTGGCGCGGGTGCCCTGGCAGAGGGATAGCCCACAACTCCAGAGTGGTGACTCAAAACCACCACTGCCATTGCTTTGGCCATGGGAGATCAGTGGTGACTCTCTAAGCCTACATCTGGAGGTGCTGTGTGCTCAGCCCTGGTCCTGCTGCAGGAACCTGGCCTGGAGCATGAGAAGTAGCAAAGGCTCCAAATCATTTGTATCTAACCCAGGCGCCAGGGAGAGGGAGGCAGCAGACTTCCCTGTGGGCTGGGTCTGGTCGGCATATTGGGCCCTCTGTTTCCCTCAGAAGGGACTCACCTACAACAGTTAACCTCCTTTTTTTCCTTAACCGTGGTAGTCGTATTGTGCGGAGCTGGCTGACTCTCCCTAGGCAGCCCCCTGGATGGACCTTCACCTACATCCTCATTTGCCTGGTCCTCAAGTTCCAGAGCCTCATACGTGTTGTGTAAGGGCAACTGGGAAGGTGAGGGAGGCCAAGAGGGGATTTGACTGCTGCCCTGAGCACAGATCTGTTTCCATTCCTGCCCATCTCCTAGGTCCCCTCTTTCTTCTTGGTGGCACGAGGAAACAGGATCCTCAGCTTCTTGTGGAGTCTCTAGCTGCTGCCTCGGCCTCAGCGATGGTAGGGTGTGGCTCCGCCAACCTGTCTCCCTCAAATGTGAAGCACATTCCCACCACATAGGCACATTTTGCTCCATGTTCCTTACATGTCTGGAATCATCTGTCCTGCGGCGCCACCAGGTCCCTCCTTTCTTCCATCTCTTTTCTTTACTGACAGAGGAAGAATCTGGTGTTATGGGGGGCAGGAGGTTACTGTGCAGGACTCTCATGGCTCCCTCTTCTGCCGCTGCGGCCAGGCCCACCAGTGCTCCCTCCAAGGTGCTGGTGAACACACTGCAGGCTGACCCAGGGCCCCGAGGGTGCTGCTGCACCAACGGTTCGGAGCACTTGAACGCCCAACCAGCGGTCGGGAGCCTCAGTCCCGCGCCTCGGCGGGAGCCGCATCCCAGGAGCCAGCGAGCTCCCTGGGGGCAACGGGCGGGGCGGCAGAGCCGCACCCCCGGGGCTGGAAGGGGCTGGGGCTGGAGCTGGATGGGGCCGGGACTGGAAGCAGCCTCCGGGTTTCGGGGGTTTGCAGGGCCGATGCCGCCGATCCTCGGGCGCGTTTCGGCCGGGTCGACCCCTGTCCCACCGCCCCGTGCCGGGCCCGGGGGCGGCAGCGTCCCGCCCGGCGGCTGAGTCAGCGGCGGTCGGTGCGGGGCGGGCGCGGGGCGGGGCGGCCCCGGGCCCCTTTGTTCGGCGGGAGGCGGCGGGAGGTGCGCTTTGTCCGCCGCCGCCGGCGGGAGCCGCTCGTCCCGGCGCGTCGTGAGTGGGGCTGGGCAGTGGGGCAGGAGGGCGGGAGGCTCCGGGGGGCGGGAGACTCCGGGAGGGCGGAAGGCGGTGGGGCAGAGAGCATGGGGGGCTGAGTCCCCAGGCTGGCAGGGGTCGGTGTGTCCCAGCGTGGGCTGATCAGGGTGAGCAGGATGGGGATCCCCAAGGGGTCATTTGGGCTGTGGTGGAGTTAGTTGTGCCAGGAATCACGGGAAGGTTGGGGGGACCCCAGACTGGCAGGGGTAAGTGGGTTCCAGCATAGGCTGGTTGGGGTCAGCAGGATGGGGGCCCTGAGTGGGCAGGGGTCAGTGGATTCGGGCTGGAGTGAGTGGTGCCAGGAACCACAGGAAGGTTGGGGTTCAGGGTGCTGTGTCTGCAGGCTGGCAGGGGTCCGTGGGTCCCAGTGTGGGATGGGGTATCCTGAGTGGGCGGAGGTCAGTGGGCTGGCCGGGGTCAGCAGGAGGGGGAGGTTCCCAGGCTGGCAGGGATCAGTGAGTCCGGGGTGGAGTCAGTGGTGCCTGGGGAGACTGGGACCCCTGGCTGGGGTTAATGGGTCCCTCCGTGGCTGGGGTCAGCAGGATGGGGGGCCTTGAGTGGGCAGGGATCAGTGGGTACCAGCGTGGGCCTGTCCGGGGTCAATAGGATGAGGGTTCTCAGGCAGGCAGGGGCTGGCGAACCCCAGGGTGGGCTACCCACTGCTGGGGTCTTGGTGTGTGTTGGGGAAATAGGGTCCCTGAGTAGGGGAGGCTGGAGTGGAGGAAACTTGGGGCTGGGAATGTCTGTGTAGGGCCTGGCCAAGGCACATGGTTCTGGTCCTGACTCACAGTGTGGAGATGGCGGGTGGCTTGGCCCTCTCAATCTGGCTACGTGCCCTGGCAAGACTTGCCTTGGGCGGTGGGGAAAAGGGTGCAGGGAGCTCTGTGTTGTCCCAGCCGTGCCCACGGCAGCTCCTGCCCCATGCTGTGATCCATCCCTGTGTCATTCCTCGTCGGCCACCACAGCAGTGCCCGTATGTGTGTTTTCACTTGCCAGCTCCTGGGGTTGCCCTCCTGCCTGGTCCCCTTGTCCTGTTCCCTGCTGCAGCCCCTCACCCTGGGGACAGAGCTGTGTGCTGCTACCAGGCAAGGGCTAAATGCAGACACAAAGCATTCTACTTCCTGTGGGGCTGTGAGGGACAGGACCTCGCACTGGGGAGGCAGGGCAGTGGTGAGACCTTGCAAGGTGCTCCAGCCACAGGAGTATAGTGGCCCTGATGGCCAGGTTTTGGTCCCTGGTGCGAGCCTCTGCAACCTGCTATGGTTCAGCAGGCTTTCTGGGTGCGGGTGCTTGTCCTGGACAGCCTTTTCTGTTTAGATGGGGTTACTCAAGAGGCAGGCTGAGCTAAGTCAGAAAGATCGTCTTGTTCTGGAAATAGTGGTGTGAGTGCAGCAGGGGTCCGTCATCCGCTGGGGTGTGCCCTGGCCAGAGGCAATGGGATGGATCTGGCCAGAGACCAGGCGACACATGGGGGGAGGCTGGGGGCTCTGTGGGGACACATCCCTTGTGCTCGCCCCGGGCAGCCCTGGCACCTGCTGCCCTGGCATCAGCTTGTGCAGAAGCTGCTGAAACTGGGGGTGGTGGTGAGTTGTCTCCTCTTATGTCTTCTCCTTTGGCTGAGAGTTGCAGCACAGTCCTCATAATTTCCTCCCCTACCTCCGGTACCAGCTGCTTCACCAGAACTTTGTGCAATTCCTTGGCTGCCTCACGCTGCCCCTTCACTATTGCTAACCTACCTCCTGCTCTGCTGCCCCTGCCAGCCCTTGCCATTGGGCTGCGGGGTGCTCTGAGCACAGGCCACCATGGGCTTCAAGGGCTTTTAAGGACTAGGGGGTTGAGGTCCCACAGGAGCGATTTGGTGGAGCAGCGTGGTACTGCATCTCTGCTAGCCTTTGAGGCAAAGCTCTGTGGGATGCAGAGGACCTGGCTTGTGGGCATGTGGAGAGGGATGTTGTTTGGGGAAGCCCCCCTTAGCCGGCGCTTGGGGCTGGCAGCTGCCATGGGCCAGCGGTGCTGCCTGCATGTTGCCTTCCTCCAGGGGCCTGTGGACCCCCATGGGAGGTTGTGGGTGCTGGTACAGGGTGTGGTGTTGGTTGGGGACCTGCCCAGGACCAGGTGGCAGATGGGAGCCATGGCACTGGGGGTGGAGAAGGCTGTGAATGTCCCCTCGCAGTCCCCAGCTGGCGCTGCCCTTTGCTGCATGTTTACCCTGGCTGTGCTGACTCTTCCCCTAGATGTGCCCTACAAGGGACAGGGAAGTTCCAACATTTCCCATGCTCCCTGTGTTCCCTTCGCCCCACCTGGCTGGTGGTGGGGCGGGAGCAGGATGTGGATGGGAGCCCTGGGAGGAGGCACTGGGAGGGAGGTTTGGGGAGACAGATACTCTTGCAGGGCTGTGTTTGTGGGCCTGGTGGGGAAGGGAAGGGATGGCAACACTAGGAGAGGAACAGGGCTGGGATGGCAGCTGGTGGTTTGGGGGACCTGGTGAGGTGCATGCAAGCTTGCTTGGTGCCTGATTGCCTTCCCCCCCCCCCCCCCCAGGATTTGAGCTAACTGCCTGGGCAGGATGAGCTGGAGTTTCCTGACACGGCTCCTGGAGGAGATCAACAACCACTCGACCTTTGTGGGCAAGATCTGGCTGACCGTCCTCATCGTCTTCCGCATTGTGCTGACAGCAGTGGGGGGCGAGTCCATCTACTACGATGAGCAGAGCAAGTTTGTCTGCAACACGCAGCAGCCCGGCTGCGAGAATGTCTGCTATGATGCCTTCGCCCCACTATCCCATGTCCGCTTTTGGATCTTCCAGATCATCATGGTGGCCACGCCATCAGTGCTCTACCTGGGCTTTGCAATGCACCGCATCGCCCGCATGCCGGAGTCCTCACAGCGCCGGGCACCAGCAGCCCGGCGAGCACGCATGCCAGTAGTTCGCCGGGGAGCCGGGCGGGACTATGAGGAGGCGGAGGATGATAATGAAGAAGACCCCATGATCTTTGAGGAGATTGAAGTGGAGAAGGAGAAGAGCCCAGAGGGCACAGAGAAGCATGACGGCCGGCGCCGTATCAAGCAGGATGGGCTGATGCGTGCCTATGTCCTGCACTTGCTGTGCCGCTCGCTGCTGGAGATGGCTTTCCTCTTTGGCCAGTACCTGCTGTACCGCTTCGAGGTGAGTCCCTCCTATGTCTGCAGCCGCAGCCCCTGCCCGCACACTGTTGACTGCTTTGTCTCCCGCCCCACTGAGAAGACCATCTTCCTGCTTGTCATGTATGCTGTCAGTGGGCTCTGCCTCTTTCTCAACCTCTGTGAGCTTGTGCACCTTGGCGTGGGGCGCATCCGTGACGCTTTGAGCCAGCCCAGCAGCCCCGTGCTTCCAGCTAGCAGCATCCCCACGCCACAGTACTCCAAGAAAGCCCCTGGCGCACCCCCGACCTACCACTCGCTGAAGAAGGAACCGCCACAAGCCCCACTGCCCAATGGCAAGCTGGACTACCGGGAGAGCCTAGCCCAGGCAGCAGTGGTGGGACGCTTTGCCCTGGCTGGGGCTCCCCCAGTGCACGAGCTGGACCGGCTGCGCGAGCACCTGCGCCTGGCTCAGGAGCACCTGGAGGTGGCCTTTCACCTCCAGCCCCCACCTCGGCCCCCCAGCCCTGCCCATAGCAGCAGCCCTGAGGCCAACGGCATTGCTGCTGAGCAGAACCGCCTCAACCTTGCTCACGAGAAGGGGACTGCTGCCTGCGAGAGGACCACAGGTGAGCTGGGGAGGTGGATGATCATCTGGCTGGGGTGGGGTCCCCACGGCCGGTGCTAACCTGCCTCTTGCTTCCCACAGGGCTGTGAGTGCCACCGAGAATGACAGCAGTGTCTGCTGGAGCAGCTGCCGCTGCCACCGCGGGATGGGCAGCCTGCCAAGGAGTGCAGGGCAAAGGGTGACACATGCCTGCCCAACTGGCTGGGCAGTCCTGTCCCAGTGGGCAGTGATGGGGACAGGGGCTTTGAGGAACATTCTTACTTAGTTTTCAAAAAGGGAATATCTTATTTTTGTACATTTTTATAAACTTGTCAATGTGTGCACCCCGGCATTTTTGATACTCTGCTCCCTATCTCTCCTATGGTCCTGTGCCCCCCATTTCCTGTTTCACCCGATTTTCTTCCTCCCACCCCTATTTCCCACAGCATCTTCTCCTCACACCTCCTCGTGCCCTCTCATGCTCACTGCCACCGCTGCTGTGCTGGTTGATGCTGTGCATGTGCGGGCCATGCTTGGAGCAGAGGGCACAGAATGGGTCCTGGTGGCACTGCTGCTGGAAAGTGCCAGTGTGGCTGGGGGGCCACGCTGCCTAGTTGTCATGGCATAGGATTGTGAGCTGTGGGGCTGGCCTGCTCAGAAATGTCTGTGCAGAGGGCAGGGGCTGTCCTTCCACTGCCTCCACCCCGCTCCTGGCTAGCTGCCCTTAGACCAAAGCCCATCCCCTTGGGGCCAGGACCCCTGTGTAGGGCTGGACCCAGGTCACATGGTGGGGGGACACGGTGCTCTGAAACAGGCTTGACCGGGAGCCAGCGGGACATTTCTCATCATCTCAGCCGGGGCCACATAGGGATTTTTGTAGCATTGTTTTTTACTCAGAAATTGTTGTCTCTCTTTTTTTTTTCTTCTTTTTTTTTTTTAATATCTATATTAGTAAAAGCTGGAGACGTTTTGTACTGAACTACTGCGTCCGGTCCTTTGGGAGGAAGGGGTGGGAAGGGAATCCTGTGCAGCTAGGCTGCGGTGGCCATCTGCCCTGGGACCTCGCCACTTGGCCCGGGGTGACTCAGTTGTTCCTGCTGTGTGGAGGCAGCTGCAGCCAGGCCAGCCTCCATTGGTCTACCAGAGCAGGGTTGCTCCAGCCACGTTCCTGTGCAATCCCATTCCTGGCAAGGGCCTCTGTGAGGGGTTTTCTTGTGCCTCTCCATCCAGCTGCCACCTCTGCACTTCCCCATCCCGCTGCAGCTGGGAGCAGAAGGGGTGCTGCCCTGCCCCACACTCCCCTGCCCCATAACTGTGTCAAACCCAGCCATGCCATTCCGATTTCAGCCAGTGCACCCTGGCCCCCTCAAAGAGACGCCTGCCTGAAGACAGACCCCTCTAGCAGCATTCACCCATCCCCTCCCTCCTCCAGCCAGAAGCTCCGGGGAGTTCACATCCCAGTGCACAACTGCCTGAGGCCTCTGTGGTTGCCTCTGGTAGAAGCTGGCATTTCCAGGCTGTTTTGGTAAAAGAAGCTGGTTTATTTCACTTATCCTATTAAGCTTTCCAACATACTGCGCTGCCGGGAGAGGGCTCGCTTGCACCAGCCACTAGCACAAGATCCTGGCATGGGCTCACCCTGGCACATCCCAATCCCTGCTGTGGCTGCCTGGCCCTGCCTAGGAGCACAGGGAGGCTGTTGCACTCTGTGGCAGGAGGAGGACCCCAGTCATTTTTTGGAGGAGGAAAAATTGCTGTGGTGGAGCGGGTGGGGAGAAACGGGGGCTGAGCTGGTTGCAAACAGCGGGCTGGCTTCAGCAAGGGTCAGTGCTGCTGCTGTAGGCTGTGCCTGTCCCAGCCCTGGCATGCCCCGGCTTGCTCTGGGTTGGTCACAGGACAGGTCTGGCAGCATGACTGTACCAGGGGCAGCCCAAAACTCCAGCTTGCACTGGGCGGGTGGCATGGCACCCATCTCCCTACAGGATCCCTCTGGTCCCTGTGATGAGCGACTCCTCCTGGGTGGGATCACAGTCTGGGGCCAGGCTGCGGGATGCCTTAGACGCAGGTGCAGTCCTGTGCCAGGATGTTGGGCACTGTCTCATACTTGAAGGAGTACCCACCATCAGAGGTGGTACGAACACGCAGGGAGCGCATGGTGCCAGGCAGAGCAGCACAGCAGAGCTGCACGCCCAGGCGGTGGCTCAGCCCATGGCCCTCGGCGCAGCTCCCATGGCAGTAGTGGAAAATGAAGCTGCTAGGATGCACGATCCAGTTGTCCCAGCCCAGCTCCTCGAAGGAAATGTTGAGGGAAGCCCGGCGGCAGTTGGTGTGGGCAGCCAGGTCCTCAGATGGGCGCTGCAGCAGGCTCAGGGCAGCTGGGGACCAGGGCACGGCTGAGCGGCGAGCTCTCTCGCCATGCCTGGCCCGAGTGATGGCCACCAAGAAGGGCATCTTGTCCTCCTCAGCTAGGCAGGGGCAGCTGGGGCAGCGCACAAGGAGCACAAGGAGTGGCTGCGAGAGCTGGGGCAGCACTGTCGGGGCCAAGTGGAACACTGTCCAGTGCTCGAGTGTCTGCTCCACTGTGGCTGTCACCAGCACACGGCCCTGTGGTGACAGCGTTAGCACATCAGGGGCTGAGTGGTTAGGGGCAGCTGAGGGGCCAGTGTAAAACCAGAGCTGGGCAGAGGTCACTGTGCGGCTCAGGGTGTGCGCCGAGGGCTGGAAGAGATAGGTGAAAATCCCTTCTTCCTCCAGCAGCTTGTCTGGCTGTGTGGGCTCGCAGGGCATATCTGTGTGGGAGAGAAGATGCTCAGTGTATATGCCCAAACTCGAGGAGGGTTCCCAATGCCAGGCAGAAGGTGGGGTGTTGCAGAAGGTCCCCAGGCTGTTGGCAGGGTGCCCTGCTACCAATGTAGGCTGTGGGAGGGTGTGAGGGAGCCAGTATCTAGCACTGGGCAGGAGCCCCTGGACTGCGCCCCACAGCTGAGCCCTGCTGTGCCCCAGGCTGGTCCCTTACTGCTGTCCCTATTCCCCAGCATCCTGCCCCATCTCCCAGTGTCCTGCCCCCTACCTGGTTATCCTGCCTGGTCCCACAGCATCCTGTCCCTTAGTACCCTATTCCACATCGCAGCATCCTGCCCCATTTCCTGGTATCCCACCCTATCCCACTCCGCCTCCTCCTCAGCCCTCCCCATCTCTCTGCATTCCACCAGGCCCAGCCATTTCCCTGTCTCTTAGAACCCTTTTTGTGCTGCCTGCACCTCTCCCTGCCTGTGGCCTGGGCTGCTCTGCCTGTCCCTGCTTGCCAGCCCTTTTCACCTCCTGGCTCTCGACCACACCTCATCCATGCCCTTAGCCTAGCCTGGTGTAATTTTTTTCTCTTCTCCTGCAGACCCTCACAGCAATCCCTCTTTCCTACTGCATCCCCACTATCCAAGTTCCCACCCTGCTTCACCCCTCTGTCCTCTCCATCCAACCAGGGCATTCTCACCTGTGGAAGGGAAGAGGATCACATGGGAAGTGTCTTCCAGTTCCTCAGGCTCAACTTCAGCTTTTTCTAGGACGTCTCTCCGGTGCACCCTCCTCACCTCTTTCTGGGGCTCCTCCTGGAGAAGTGGGGGGCTCAGATGCTCCAACATCAGAGCTCGCACCTTGGCCAGGATGAGCTGCCGATCAGCACCAGCACCATTGCAGCCAGCCAGGGCAGCAGTGGGCAGCAGGGCAGTTAGCAGGTACAGGAGGAGCAGCATGACCACGGGGCTTGTGGCAAGCTGGTAGCTTGGGGTGCTCTGCTGTGGGCTCCTGCTTGCCTGGCCAGCCCATCTGCCCGCTGCACTCCCCCTGGGGAAGGGTGGCATTGAGACCTATCTGACACTGACGCAAACGTCTGCTCGCTGTGAATATTATCTCTGGGCAGTGAAAGCACTGCGACGTCTGGAATGCAAGGACTGCAAGGACAGTGTGGTCTTGGGGGGGATGGCGCCCAGGCAGGGGAGTGCGGGGGGGGGGAAGATTTTGCTGGAGCAGTGAGAGTGTGGGGCTGGGGAGGCTGGGCTGCGGGCAGGGCGCTGCCAGGAAGGCTCTCCTGCACTGACAGAGATGGTGGGGGCACCCTAGGTGAGCTTCGCAGTTGCTGGTGCTGGGTGCCTCCTGTGCTGGGGGAGCTGCAGATCAGGGACTTCTGGGGAGACAGTGGAAGGTGGCAGTAGCTGTGCACAGCAGGAACATCTGGGCAGGGACCTGACAGGGTCCAGAGCCCTGTGAGGCTGCAGGGTACAAGGACATGTTGGGAATACAGGCTGGACGCTCTAATGCCAGGGATAGCTGGGATGGCCCAAGATCATGAGGCAGCCAGGTCATGAGAAAGGGGCCCTGGGGAGGGCAGGCTGGGGTGGGGTTCTGTAGCCTGGAGACTGGCAAAGTCCTGGGAATATGAAGCAAGGATGGCAAGAGGTCCCTGCATTGCATGGGGCTTGAGACAGTGTGAGGCATCCTCCACCCAGTAGCCATGCCTGCCCTGGATGGAGGGCAGCCTCGGCAGCCCCACTGCTTCTCCTGCAGCCCAACATCCCACACAGTGTGGCCTGTCCAGCACATCCCATCCTGTGCAGCCTGGCATCTCATGCAGCATCCTGTGTGGCACATCCCAAGTCAAGCAGCATGTCCTGTGGCATGTCTGATCTCACTGCACCACACACTCCATGCTGGACATGCCAAAATGTGCCCCGCATGCCATGCACCCCAAACGACGTGTTGCCTCCTGCTGCAGGATGAGCCGGCACCCAGGCATGAAGAAGTTTGCAGCACAGCAGGATTCCAGAGGCAGTGTGCTGCCTGCCCGCTCGGGACTGGGCGGCTGTCCCACCAGGATGCTATACATAGGCCAGCCCTTCCCTGGCGAGGCGTTGAATGGAGCAGACTCAGTCTTATCAACCCAGTGTGTCATCAGAGGGTATTTTTGGGGACAGCAGCTGCAGGCATTTGTAACATTTGGTCCCTGTGTGCTGACACCCAGGAGCGGAGCTGCGGGCAGAAGCAGGACCTGGTGCCGGTGCTGAGAGACACGGAGGAGAGGCAGCAGAGGGAGGTCTGTGTTTAGGGGGCACAGTACTGTGGGGCCATATGGGGCAGAGTAACCAGGGGAGGGGGTGGTTGAAGGGGCCCAGCCACCAGGGCTGCATGGGTCTGGGGAAGCTGCTGCGAGGTGGCCCATGGGGCCTGGGGAACCTGGCTGCTGAGGTGACTCTGAATGGATGCACCAACCCAGGGGTAGGGGTCTGAGAGGAGAAGCTGACTCTGGTCCCTGCCACTCCTCAGGGACCAGTGCTCTCTCACTATCACCTTGGGCTCATCCAGGGTGTATTTTGGTTATTCTTCCCTGTGCCCTGTCTGAGGGAACCCAGTGCCTCTGCACCAGCCCCAGCCATGGCGTGGGCAGAGGCTGGGGTGCACGTGCCATTAGGAGGCACAGAGCACCCTGCCCCATTCCTGCCCATGCCCGTGGATACAGTCACCCACAGCACTAGGGGTGGAAGCAATGCCCTCTAAAAGCAGGACCCATCTCCCCAGCCTTTCCTCTGTCCCCTGGGGCGGTGGCTTTCCAGTACCCAAGGGCTGGATCCTGCCTGCAGGACCACACTCTGGAGGGGGACCTGTTCCCAGAGGAGCCCACGGCACAGTTTTGTGGGGTGACTGCTGGGCTCAGGGGGGTCCCCTTGCTCTCTTGCCCCTCCGATGCTGGGAGGAAGCGCCCAGATCCGGCCGGGAGCCTCCTTGCCCGCGTCAGCTCCGTGTCAGCACCTGCCTGCTGAGCCAGCCCAGATGCTGCAGGAATGCGGCTCTGCCACCACCCGATACTGCAGGAATGCTCCGCGGGTGGAGAAGGGGTGGGCTGGGTCCGTCCTGCCTCCACCATCCCGGTCCCCAGCACCCAGTGAGCAGCTCATTGTGCTCCCCGTCTAGGCAGGGATCCCCTCTGTGACCCTGGGGCAGGCATCCCAGCCCCTCAGGAGCCTTTTGTCATCTCTTCTATTACCGCTGGGCTGGGAAATGGGTTTCCTGGGCTGAGACAGGATCATATCCAGTGGGAGTCTGAGGTGCTCAGACTGCAGCATGGACTTGGTTCTGGGGGCTACACTCGCAGCACAGGTCTCTCCCAGTGGTGCTTCACACTGGTCCCTTCGCTGAAGTTTGAGCACCCACCCTGGGTGGTCTTTGCATCCCCTCAGGCTGATGATCTCCACTGCTGCTCTGGCCAGCTTCCTGCTGTGACCTTGGAGAGGTGTGATGGAGGGGCTCAGGAGAGCCCCCAGATTCCTGGCCTATCCACGTGCATTCACGGTGCAAAGTGGCGCCAATGCGGTCCTGAGCTGCCAGATCACAGGTGATCCCCAGCCGAGCATCCTCTGGGAGAAAGACAAGACCCCAATCGAGTCCTCAGGACGCTTCCACGTGGAGGTCAAGGGGAACCTGTACAGTCTGCTGGTGTCCCATGTCACTCCCCAGGACAGTGGGCTCTACATCTGCAAGGCCAGGAACAGTGTTGGTGAGACCTATGCTGCTGCCACGCTCAAAGTGGAGGAGGGAAACCCCCGGGAGGAGGATGAATGCTTAGGTGGCGAGACACCCACCTTCCTTGTTGCCCCTTCATCCACAAGGGTGTGCCGGGGGGAGGACGTGATGTTCACCTGCAGGGTGTCTGGGCAGCCCTGCCCAGTGCTGGAGTGGGAGAAGGATGGTCACAAGCTCTCCGACCTCTTTGAGAGCAGCCACTTTGCCATGTGGCAGGAGAAGGAGGACTGGCACTTTCTGAAGTTGTTTGGTGCCCGACCCCCAGATGGAGGGGTATACGTGTGCCGGGCACGCAGTGGCTCCCGGGAGGCTCTAGCTGCTGCTGTGCTCCTGGTTGAACCCTGGGCACTATCAGCTGGGCTTCCCAATAGTTTTCCTGCTAATGGCTCTGAGCCGCTGGCAGAGCGGCAGCAGTGGCAGCAGAGGCACACAGCAGGACGGCAAGTGGCACCAGAGACCTGGGTGCTCAACGGCACAGTGTCAGCCAGGGTACCAGGAGCCAAGGCATTCACTGTGAGTGCAGGGAAGCACGCCAAGTTTCGCTGCTACATCACTGGCAAGCCCAAACCAGAGATCGCCTGGCAGAAGGACGGAGAGCCTGTCATCCCTGGCCGCAGGCACCTTGTCTACGAAGACCGGGAGGGGTACTTCATCCTCAAGGTGCTGTACTGCAAACCCCAGGACCAGGGCTTGTACGTCTGCACGGCATCCAACACCGCCGGCCAGACCCTCAGCGCGGTTCAGCTCCAGGTGAAAGGTATGGGTGTGCCTAAGGATTGCTGGGTGTCCAGAGCTTTTTGTATGGCAGGGGTGGGTCAGTGTGTGAGTCCAGCACCCCCGGGCACATTTCTGCCCTGTGCAGCTGGGGTCACTCCAGGCTCCTCTGGGTGGAGCTGCAGGCTGGAAGCTGGGGCCGATGGGGTGCCCCGGGGAGCTGTGCCTTGCTCCGTGCCCTTCTCTCTGTGCGAGCAAGAGGCAGCATCTCTGGAGGGCTGTGGTGTCCAGCCGCAAGTGGGGACAGTGCCTTGGTGACAAATTCCCCTGGAAGTGCTGAGTGGTTTTGGCAGGCAGCCCTGCAGGGCATGGTTCCAAGCAACTGTGCTGTCAGCAAACCTGTCTCCCAGCACCATCCTGCCAGTTCGGGACAGCCTGCCGCTGGGGTGACCTGGCACCTGGTGCATCCCCTGCTGCACCTTGATGTTCTTCTCTGCTGAGGCACCTTGCATGGCACCCTGGCGTGCATGTTCCTGCATCTTCCAAAACTTGTCAATAGATGCCAGGGCATTGCTAGGTCTCCCATACTGCGTCCTGATTCCCACCCTCTGGAAGCTGTGCTTTCCGGGGCACTGCCCATCCCCCATGGGCCAAAGAGGAGAGGGGAAGAGAAGAACCAAGGCCTTGGCACTGTTTGTGAGTTGGGAAGACCTCAAGCAAAGTGCTCCTGGCAGGTGCTGTGCCCCATGTGCCCTCAGCACCTGTCTTTCCTGGTGGCAGAGCACCGGCTGCGGTTCCAGGTGCAGCTGGTGGACGTGGAGGTGGCAGAGCGGGAGGACGCAGTGCTGGAGTGCCAGGTGCCACTGGAGACCATCTCAACTGCCTGGTACCTGGAGGACAGGGAGCTGCAGCCCAGCCACAAGTATGTGATGGAGAAGAAGGGTGTGCTGCGGCGCCTGACCATCCGTGATGCCCGCACAGATGATGATGGCATATACCTCTGCCAGATGAAGGACAAGGGACGCAGCATCGCTGAGGTCTCTGTCCGAGGTGGGAGCAGGTCTCCATTTGCATGGCTTTACCTTCCTATCCCCCTCCTTGCTAGTCTCCACCCTGCCCCCTCCATCTGCCTTCTCATCATTTGGCTGTGGCTCCAGCTGCTGCCCCTCCTCGAACTCCTTCTCCTCTTCCTCTTCTCTCTCACCCCAGGAAGCTCACTCTGCCCCCTAGCCTCCCTCCCCAGCCCTCACTCATCTCTTCCCATAGGGGTGATCACAAAGCGACTGCCACGGAAGCTTGATGTGATGGAGGGTGAAAATGCAGTTTTCTGTGTGGAGACGCGGGAAGAGGTGGAGGGGATTTGCTGGAGCCGGGATGGGCTGCAGCTACATGAGTCACCCTGCACTGTGCTGAAGAGCTTCGGCAGGACACACCTCCTGGTGCTGGTACAAGTCACCCGTCAGGATGTAGGCATCATCTCCTTTGCTGTCGGAGAGTCACAGACGTCCTCCCAGCTTCGGATAAAGTGTAAGTCCCATGCTTGGAGGCACCCTGCATCCTCTGTCCTGCCCGTTCATGGTGGATGACATGGGGCAGAGGTGGGATGGGCACCCACTACACCTGGAATGTGATGCTGTGATGGCTTTTGGGGGAAGGGGTTTTTTAGCAAGGTTCCAGGGCACTCACAAACCCCTGTAAACACCACCGTGATACACAGGAGCAACACCATCCTCTCTGTCTTCTCCATCCTCTCCACCAGAGAGAGGAGAGGATTCCCAGAGAAAGAGGCTGTGTAGCCCAACTCAGCCCTCCTGCCACCCCACTGGGAGCCTTGCTGCTGTCCCCAAACAGGCAATATGGGCTGTGACTTGCAGGTGTGAAGCATGACCCCCCGAGCACACCAGTGGCAGCCGAGATGAGCGTGGCAGAGAGCAACGTGGCCCTGCTGACATGGTGTCCCGCACCCAATGCCCACCTTCATCCCCCCAGCCGGTACCTGCTGGAGCGCCGGGAGGCGGCAGGGGGTGACTGGGTGCAGTGCCTTGCCACTGACCTGCCCGGCCGTGTGCGAGTGCTGGGTGACAGCGTGCCCCGGGAGGCCGACTACTGCTTCCGTGTCTGTGCTGTCAACGAGCATGGCAGGAGCGACCCTGTGGAGTTTCCCGGCTCTGTGCATCTTGGTGAGGGGGCTGCTCTGGGGATCCCTGCCTGGGACCTGTCTCTCTCCAAAGGCCAGCTGGGGTGGTTTGCCATGACGTGCTGCTGGCCAGTCTCACCAGGGCTGATTCCAGCTGTGCTCCAGCCCCAGCAGCTCGCCTGGAGAGGGGTCTGCAGGATGTGCGAGTGCGGGACGGCGAGGATGCGTGGTTCTCCCTGGAGCTGTCGGCTGCAGTGCATGGTGCCTGGTTCCTCAACAGTGCCAGGCTGGGTGAGGAAGAGACTGGTGGCCGGTGCAGCATGCAACAACATGGGATGGAGCACTCGCTGCTGATACGGGGAGTGCGGCTGGCTGACAGTGGGGCCCAGGTCACCTTCATATCTGGCAGTGTGCGGGACTCAGCAACACTGCATGTGCAAGGTGAGCAGGGCACTTGTCCTGGAGTCATGCCAGGAGAAGAGCAGCAGGGCCTCTTATGTTGGAGGATGCTTCTCATCCCTCTGTGATGTCTCTCAGCCCCAGAGGTCCGCATCGCCCCAGTGCCTGAGGCTGAGCGTTTCCGAGAGGTACCAGCAGGGATGCCTGTGCTGCTGGAATGCCAGGTGTTGCCCCCAGATGCCCCTGCCCACTGGCTGAAGAATGGTGATGCTGTGCCCCTGGATGACGTTATTGCAGTGCAAGAAGAGGGCTGTGTGCGGAGGCTGCTCCTCCGCTCAGCGGGTCCCTTGGACACCGGCACGTACACCTGTGATGCCAGAGATGATGCTGTGAGCTTTGTGGTGACTGTGACTGGTGAGCTGGGTACCGTGTACGGGAGCTTGGACCCCACATCCTGGCAGTGCTCCTGCCCCACTTCTTGCCCCCATGATGGAGCTGAAAACTACCATCCATTGGGCACCCATGCTGAGTCCCATATTATTCCCATCAGAGGCACCAGTGAGGATCATCAGTTCCAATGAGGAGGCCTCCCACACCTATGTGTCTGGGCAACGTGTGGAGCTGTGGTGCCAGCTGTCCGGCCCAGCAGCCCTGGTGCACTGGTACAAGGATGGGGAAGAGGTGGAGGCAGGTGAGAGCCTGGTGCTGGAGCAGGAAGGGACACGGTGCCAGCTGGTGCTGCCATGTGCCCAGCCACAGGATGCAGGGGAGTATGTCTGCGATGCCGGTGGAGACTCTGTCTTCTACACTGTTGCTGTGGCAGGTGGGTATGATGCGGATGGGCTGGAGGGGTCACATATCGGGGGACTTTCTTTGGCTGTGCAGAGTGCCACAGGACATGTTGCTGGTGGTGTGGTTGTCGCTTGCTGTTCTGGGGTTGGGGATGATCGACAGAGATGGTCTTGCTGGGTCCTCACCAGCAGGTCAGGTGGGCAGGTTCTTTGCAGCAGCCCTGGTCCATAAAACCACCCAGACTGACTGGCAAAGGGGACAACTCGTTCTGCTGGTCTGAAACTCTTGTGTGCCCAAGGGCTGGTACCCAGCACTCCTGTGCTGGGGTCTTTGCAGGACCTCTCCCACACCCTGTAAACAAGCCCTCCTCTCAGTTCCTAAAAATAGTGGATATGAGTGCTCAGCACCTGGCACGGCGTGACTCACGGTGGGACATCGCTCTAATGGGCGGTGTTAATTGCTGACCTGAAAATTAGCGGTTGCCTGGATACCGACAACTGGGTGATGTTTGCTGGGTGTGAGCAGGAAAATGTCCTGTGGTGGCTGCCCGGCCATGGAGGGGCTGCTGGCGTCGCTGCCGGCTGGCTGGCAGAGGATAATGAAAGCTGAAAGCAAGTGAAAGACTCTCCCTCACTGGCCCCAAAACCCACAATCCTAAAACCACAGGAAGGCAGTCTGTGCCAGAGCTAAAGCCCAGTTAAAAGGCTCCGTGACCACAGCGGTAAAACCTCTAATATATGGCAAAGTGCCAAAGCCGATGGCAGAGGATGTATGAGTGAAGATGGGATGAGTGATAAGAGATGTTGGAAGAGTCAGTGAAGTGGTGACCACTGAGAGGGTGAAGAACACACAGTTTTAGTGTGATAAAGGCAAAATCACCAGTGGGAAGGACAAGCAGCATATGCTCTGGGCACCCTGTGGGGGTGTGGGGCATGGAGAGCTCAGCTTCCCTAGGATGGGAGGGGGAAACACCATCTGCTGAAGCTCAGCCTTTCAGCTGAGCAGCTTTGCATAACTTAGAGGGAAGAGTCTTAAACAGGCTGACTCGGTTTGATCAGGCTTTGGCCATCAGTGTCACCAGCGGAGCTCAGTGTGGGTGCCAGGAGGCTTAGACTGGCACTTCTCTGACACAAGTGCCAGGCTGGCTGCTACAAGCAGCACTGCTATGGCATTCATGGGTTTTCCCGAGGCATCCCAGCTATCCCCTGGGGGCTGTTGTGGCGCAGAACCCTCGTGCCTCAAGCCTGGCTGTCCCCGCAGGTCTCCGGATTTTCCAGCAGCTGCCAAGAACTGGAGCTCCCTCTGAGCCGGCAGCAAGGCTGGGGCCAGAGTGGTGCTGCCCACCAAGGGCTGGCACATCACCCCCACCTCACTCCTGTGCTATTCAACAGCTCCAGCTGCACTTCAGCAATGTGATTGCTTTTAGCAGGTCCAGGGAGATAGGCAGCAGCTGAGCGTTTGATCAGGGAGCTGGGCGGATGCCAGCTCAGCATGGCGCAGGTTGAACGCTGCCCACTGGCACAGGGTTGCCCTCACTCACTGTGGGGCTGCAGTGCACTGCTGAGCCTAGGCATCTGGAAACTGTCTGGGAAATTTGCAGCCCAGATGCCCAGCACGAGGCAGCTATGGGCCATGAGAAGAGCAGGTCACTGCTCGGCCACCAGTGTGCTCTGGTGCCGGCTGTGCCTTGTGCTGCCCAGAGCTGTGGGCTGGTGGAGCACCATAGCACAGCTCAGACCAACTACAGCCCACTGCGACACACATGGCTGGGCAGGCAGTGTTTGCTGCAGGCAGGAGCCACATCCTGACCTTTTCCCAGGAGAGAGAAGGGCAGGTCACGTCACGCTTGTACTGGGAGATCCTCTGGCTTTAGAGGGAGATGTGAGCAGTGGCACACATTTTGTGTGCAACCCATTAACAGTGGTGTTCAGCGAACACTGATCTGACACGGTGTCCCAGGTCTCAGTGAACCAGAAGGATGGGGATGCTAGCCACTAGTAAGCCACAAGCCTGTAATGCAGTGTGAGCAAACGCCAAGGGCTGAGCCGAAGCACCAGGAGGGACCTGGCAGCCTCCAAAACAGAGAGAGAGATGCAACCCCCAGCAGGGCAGCCACAGAGGCTAGTGCTGGCACCACAGGTGGCAATTAGCAGTGCTGGGAATTGCTAGTGAGGCACTAGCTTACCTGCTTCTCCCCTTCTCCATCCCTCAGCTTTGTCCTGGGGCAGAGCAGGGGAGGTACTGTGGAAGCCAGGGCATGGCAGTGATTTAAAGCCAGGCTGGAAGCTGGGCAGTCCTCCTGGGAGTGATGGGTGAGGAGCAAAGGGAGCCCTGGACAGGGCAGCCCAGTGCTCGTGCTATGCAGGATGCAGGGCTTGACGGGGTGCCTTCCAGCCTTAAATCCAACAAGCTCATAAAGTCATCACTCCACAAAGGACTGTGATGCCACTATCACCTGCTCTGATCTTTACATCCCAGCTGCACCCTACATCTCTCCTTGACAGAGGCGCCAGTGAGGATAGTCAACTCCAATGATGAGGCCCTCCATGACTATGGGGCTGGTCAACGTGTGGAGCTGTGGTGCCAGCTGTCCCATTCAGAGGCCCTGGTGCATTGGTACAAGGATGGGGAGGAGGTGGAGGCAGATGAGAACCTGGTGCTGGAGCAGGAGGGGCCACGTTGCCAGCTGGTGCTGCCCTGTGCCCGGCCGCAGGACACGGGGGAATATGTCTGTGATGCTGGCGGGGACTCTGTGTTCTACACTGTCATTGTGACAGGTGGGTGTGATGCACAGCTACAGTCCTCTCCCCTTTCTTCCTCTGACCTGCCTTGCTGCTCACACTGCCATCCCAACACATCTCAGATCCTCATGAGCAGCTCCTTGCCTGTGCCCCTGGGCTGGATGAGGGTGCAGACAGGGCACCTAATCCATCTCTTCCCAGAGCCCTGTGCCACACTGCTCTTCTGCAACCCAAGGCACAGCCATGCTGCCTGCCCATGGGTTATGCCACCTCACACTCCAGCCCTGGTGCTCCCTTGCCTTTCAGTTGTCATTGCTGCAGGGCTGTAACAACCCTGACCACTGTCCCCAGGGCAGGTAGGGTGGAGGCCAAGTGACACAGGGTCTTGGTTCTCTCAGCCCCTCAGGTCTGCATTGCCCCAGTCCCTGATGCACAGCGGCTCCAGGAGGTGCTGGTAGGGTTTCCTGTGCTGCTGGAGTGCCAGGTGTCCCCTTCAGATGCCCCTGTCTGCTGGCTGAAGGATGGTGAGGCTGTGGTCCCAACTGAGGGCCTGGCCGTCTGCTCAGAGGGATGCTCGCGGAGACTGCACATCCCTGCAGCCATGCTGTCCAGCTCAGGGATGTACATCTGCAGTGCCGGGGATGATGCCACCAGCTTCAGGGTGACTGTGAGAGGTGAGCTGCCTAGAGGGTGCCTCTACTCCTGTGAGGCTTACCTGCCACTGCAGCTGAGTCTCCCACAATGTGTCTGTCCCCTGACAGAGGCACCAGTGAGGATCGTCAGCTCCAATGAAGAGGGCCCTCATGCCTATGTGGCTGGACAGCGTGTGGAGCTGTGGTGTCAGCTGTCCCTCCCAGTGTCTGTGGTGCACTGGTACAAGGACGGGCAGGAGGTGGAGGCAGGCGAGAGCCTGGTGCTGGAGCAGGAGGGTCTGCAGTGCCAGCTGGTGCTGCCCTGTGCCCAGCCACAGGACACAGGGGAGTTCGTCTGTGATTCTGGGGATGCTTCTGTCTCTTACCACATTTCCGTGACAGGTTGGTGATGCAACAGGGATGTCCCAGAAAGGACTGCGCTGCCCCAGCTCTGTGTCATAGAGTTCCCAGCACTGCTAATGCTCTCAGCATTGCAGAGAAGGGGATGCAGCTGCATCACCCAGAGGCTGGTTGGTGCCCTCCTCCAGCTGTGCTGGGTTGGCACCATGTGCCTTCTGCCCTTGCCCTCAATCAGTTCCTGCCCCTTTGCACTGGGTTGAGAAGTTGTAACATCTGCACATCCCCACAGGAACAGGGATGCAGGTGACAGTAAGTAGGGACAGCAGAACCAAGAGCAGTGCACAGAGCAGGTCCCACACCCTCTCTTTATTTCCCCAGCAGAGCCACCAGTGAGGATCCTGCACCCTTCGCAGCGCTCACTGGAGCTGCTGGTGCAGGCGCTGGGGCGCTTGGAGCTACGGTGTGAGCTCTCCGTGCTGGATGCTCCAGTGAGGTGGTTCAAGGATGGGCTGGAGGTTGATGAGAACGACAACCTGCTGCTGCTGGCCGAGGGGGCCTGGCGCATCCTCCTCATCCCCAGGAGCAGCGCAGAGGACATGGGCGAGTACATTTGTGAGACCAAGGATGATTCCGTCTCCTTTGACGTCAAGGTGTTAGGTCAGTGGGGGCCTGGGAGCAGGGAGGAGCTGATGGAGATTCAGCCCATAGGGTCTTTCCCAGCCTAGGTGAGGGAAAACAGATCCTCCATGATGATGGAGCCGGTGGGTGCCCACACTCTGGGTGTTGGGGCTGGCAGCAGAGGTGTGTTCAGGGCCATGTTGCCCCTGTACTGCTTTGCATCACAGCTATGCCATTCTTGCAGAGCCACCAGTGAGGATACTGCAGCCTTGCAGACCTCCCCCCGTTGTGACAGTGTCCGTAGGGGAGATGGTGATGCTGGGCTGTGAGCTGTCCCGTGCAGATGCGCCTGTGCACTGGTCCAAGGAGGGTGTCAGGCTGGAGGCTGGGGGCAGCCTGGTCCTGGAGGAGGAAGGTGCCCACCGCCGCCTGCTCATCCCCATGGCCCAAGCCGAGGACTCTGGAAAATACATCTGCGACACCATCAATGACAGAGTGACGTTTACTGTCCAAGTGTTGGGTAAGCAAGAGGCTGGAGGAGAGCCTGGTGAGGGATGCTGGGTGTATGGATCTCAGAGAACCCAGAGACCCCAGCTCTCCTGGTGTTGGGTGCTGCAGACCCACTGGTCAGGATTCTGGAGAGAGATGTCCTGCCGACCTGCCGGCACTGCAGGGCCATGGAGGATCTGGTGCTGGAGGTGCACCTCTCACACGCCCATGGGGAGGTGAAATGGTACAAGGATGGAGAGAAGTTGGAGGACACAGGGCGCGTGCGGCTGGAGGAGGATGGGACACGCCGCTCCCTCGTCATCCTGGGTGCCAAGGGCAGGGATGCGGGGGAGTATCTCTGCGACACTGGTGATGACAGCATTGTCTTCTGCGTCACCGTGGAAGGTGAGCTGGAGGTCCTGGGGGGGACAGACAGCAGGGCAAGTCAAGGACTGAAGTGGGTCCTTGGCTGCTGCCAAGCTGATGGAGGGCAGTGAGAATGGGGAAGTTGGTGAGGGGGGAGCAGACTGCACCCAGCAGGGTCTCTGTGGAAATCCCCACACTGCCCAGCTGCAGCCTAAGGAGGTCCAGGCAGGATCCAGCCGTTGCAGCACCTGGCAAAGTCTACTTCTCCCATGGTGACAACCCATATCTCCAGTCCCAGAGCCACCAGTGACCATTGTGGACAGCACAGGCACGACAGAGCATCGCTGTTTGGTGGCTGGGGAAGACTTAGTGCTGACTTGTGAGCTCTCCCGACCGGATGCCACTGTGCACTGGCTCCGGGATGGCCAGGAGGTCCAGCCGGGTGAGCGGGTGCTCATCGAGGCCCGTGGGGTGCTACGGCAGCTCACCATCCGTGGGGTACAGCCCGGCGAGTCAGGGTGCTACATCTGCGATGCTGCCAGCGACTGTGCAGTGACAACTGTGGAGGTGTCAGGTGAGCATGCAGGAGCTCAGCATCCCAGAGACCCCCAGTACAGTGGGATCATACCACAGCCCGGGGCGAGGGGAGGGGACACCTCTGTGACCCTTCTGATGGGGGGGGACCATGGCAGGGGAGGGCAGGCGGGAGCCCTGTACCCAGCCTGACAGGAGCCATCAGCCGTGAACAGGCATGTCAGGGTCATGGCAAGACGTGTCCCTCCTGCCTCCCCCAGCCAGGGGTTTGTTAAATTTAGCCTTGGCCAGCTCCCAGGCGCCGCTCCTCCTGCTTTGGCTGCCAAGGCCTGAGCTCAGGCCAGACCCTTATCAGCTGGAGACCAAGAGCTGGACAGGGTGGGAAAAGGCCTGGCACAGGCAGGTGTCTTGGCTACCCAGCAAGACATTTGGGATCAGGGAGACACTGAAATTTACGGCCCCAATCCACCTGCTGATCTGCCTGTGCTGGGAGTGATACAGAGCAATGGACTCTGTCACCAGCCCTGCCAGACCCCACCAACCTGCATGCCTGCCTCACCAGGACCCCCAGCTGGTCCCACCATAACCCCCAGCCAACCCCACCGCAACACCCTGCCAACCCCAGCGCATCCAGCAGCTGGATGCACCATGACCCCCATCAGTCCCACAACACTCCTTGCCCCATGGTGATGCAGTTGTGGGTATTGCTGCCTCTCTGCTTGCAGTAGTCTTGTCCCTGAGCTGCCCCACGCCATGGGGACATCCCTGAGCCCTGCCTTGTCCTCCCCTCCCACCCAGATCAGCCCGTGCGCATTGTCAACAAGGAGGAGGTGCAGAGCCCATTGGAGGTGCTGGAAGGAGACAGTGTGACACTGGTGGCCCGGCTGACCCCGGAGATAGCAGTGGCACAGTGGCAGAAGGATGGACAGATGCTGTGCTCGGGTGGGCGGCTGCTGGTATGCAGCGAGGGTCCCACACGCAGCCTCACCATCAAGCAAGTGGAGCTGGGTGATAGTGGCATCTTCTTCTGTGATGCTGGTGATGATGAGGTGCATTTCATGCTGCACGTGAAAGGTGAGCCTGGAGGTGTCCCTCACCTGTGTCAGGGGCAGGAGCGGTCCCCTGCCCTGTGTCAGGATGCTTCATGCTCCCATCAGATGCTAGTGCTGCCGGCAGGGCCACAGCTAAGCCTGATGCTCCTCCGGCACAGAAGCACCCGTGCTGTTTGTGAACAAACGGGAAGAGCGGGAGAAGCTGCTGGTGCTGGAGGGCAGCAGCGCTGTCCTCTCCGCTGTCACCTCCATGGAGCGAGCTGATGTCACCTGGCTGGGCCCACAGCAGGCGGTAGTGGCCGGTGAGCACTGTGAACTCCGGAGAGACGGTCGTGTGCACAGCCTCATCCTCCACAATGCGACCAAGGAGGATGCTGGTGTCTACACCTGCCTCTCCCCCCATGACCAGATGCAGTTTGATGTGTGCGTCCGAGGTGGGTGGTAGGGCCTGGTGGGGGTGCCTAGGGAACCCCTGTGGTGGTAGCAGGTGCCAACACAGGGATTTTGCTGTGCAGAACTGCAGGTGAAGTTTCTGCGTGGGCTGTCGGATGTGCATGCGCGGCAGGGTGAGCAGGTGGTGCTGTGGTGTGAGCTCTGCAAGGTGCGGGGCGATGTGGTGTGGCGGAAGGATGGGCGGGTGCTGGCGCCTGGTCCCCGCTGGCAGATGGTGACAGAGGGGCGAGAACGCTCGCTGGTGCTGAGACGCGTGGAGCCTGAGGATGCTGGCGAGTACTGCTGCGAGTCCAACGATGACCGGACACTGGCGATGCTGACTGTGCAGGGTGAGCTGTGCCCAAGGGCATGGTCATAACCCCAGGGACTCCTTTGCCATTGAGACAGAGGAGAAGCTGGACACAGCAATGGCAGGGAGGTGTAGGGATGCTCAGCAGTTCAGTGCTGTGTCCCAACACTCTGACTGTAGTCCCCAGGGTGGTGGAAATCATCATGGAGCTGCAGAGCCTGACGGTGCTGGAGGGGGAGGATGCCACCTTCAAGTGCCTGGTAACCCCTGAGGACGTGGTCGTGACCTGGCAGCTGAATGGCCAGCCCGTGGTCCCAAGCAAGCTGCGCGTGGTGACAAGGAGTGGGCTGTGCCACAGCCTCACTCTCCGGCAGTGCCAGCCAGGCGACACAGCCACTGTGACTGCCAATGCTGAGGGGCTGGTGAGCACAGCCCGGCTGAGCGTGCAAGGTGAGAGGGCAGGAGCTGGATGGGGTAGAGTCCAGCAGCCCTGGGAACAAATGCTGACCCAGTGCATGGGCTGTGCAGAGGCGCAGGTGCTGTTTGTGCGGAAGCTGCAGGATATGGTGGTGGAGGAGGAGGAGGACGCATGCCTGGAGGTGGAGGTGAGCCATGAGACCGCCGAGGTGCAGTGGCTGAAGCAGGGCATCCTCCTCCAGCCGGGCAGCAAGTACCAGATGGAGGAGTTGGGGTGCAGGCGCACCCTCACCATCCGCTGCCTTGTCCCTGCTGACCGTGGCACCTACCGTTGCGAAAGTCTGCACGACCGCACGCAGGCCAGACTCTGTGTGGAGCGTGAGTACTGTGTCAGGGACAAGGACAGGGATGGAGATAAGGATGGGGATGGGGAGAGCACCAGCCTGCTGCAAGGATGCTGCAGGCTGGAGGAGGGAGCGTGGGCTGAGTTGGTATTTTGCTGGAAGGGGTGGTCAAGCAGGGAGATGAACATTGAGGTCAGGAAAGGGCAAGGGTGGGTGCCTGGTAAAAAAGACTGGGTTTAGAGGATCAGTCCAGCAAGCACACATTGGGGAGTTGAGGTCTCTGGGGTGGAGCCGGGACTCATTCATGTACATGAGCTCCTTGCAGCCCGGAAGGTGTCGATACGGACACCACTGGCAGATGTGGAGACTTTTGAGAAGGAGACGGCCACCTTCTACCTGGAGCTGTCTCACCCCGATGTGCCTGGGGTCTGGACACGGGATGGCATCCGGGTGAAGCCCAGTAGCATGTGCCGGATCAGCGCCACGGGCTGCAGTCACAGCCTGACACTGGAGGGGCTGTTGCTGGAGGACTCAGGAACTATCACCTTCACCGCTGACAACCTGCGCTGCAGCGCCCGCCTGCTTGTGCGGGGTACAGTCACTGGGCAGGCACTGGTGGGAGGGATCTGTGGCATTGGTGCTGCCCATCCTGCAGCCATTAATCCCAGGGGAGATGCCAAGTTTGAACTGAGCCACTCCAGGTATATGCTGGCAGGTGACCCTCTGTTCCAAGTAGTGGAGAACCCCCAGCCAGGGTCTGGGTCCAGATCCAGCTGAGACACCAGTGACATGCGATTGCCCATGGCAGTGCCCCCTTGCCCCTTGCTGAGTAGCCCTAGGCACAACTCCCTGTTCCCACAACCCCATGTCTTTCCCCTACTAAACGTCTCCCTCCTATGTCCTTCCCCCTCAGAGCCTCCTGTCACAATGGTGAGGGTCCCCCGGGACTTGGGGATCCCAGAGACAGGCATTGCCAGCTTTGAGTGTGAGTTGTCTCGCCCCAGCGTGGAGGTGAAGTGGTTCAAGGTGAGGGTTCGCCTCTATCCCCTCTAGCAGTGCCCAACTGCATCTTCTTCCCTGCTTCGCCCCCCCCCCAGGTGCTGCCCTCCCTGCTGGGCTGTGGGCAGGGGAAGGGGGGCTGTGAAGCAGCGGGATGCTGCCTGCTTGCACCCTGAGCACACGCTTCCCTGGCAGGACGGGCAGGAGCTACGACCAGGGCCCAACCGCCGCATCTACTCAGCGGGTCGGCGCAGTGTCCTGCAGCTGAGCTGCTGTGAGTTGGCCGATGCTGGCACCTACACCTGCGACGCGGGTGACTGCCAGGCCTCCGCCACACTGCACATCCAGGGTACGGCTGACTCCCTCCCAGGGCTTGCATTACCAACTGCTGTGCTCGCTGCCTGCAATCCCTTGCCCTTTACTGCCCTATACCCCACCCCTCTCCCTCCCCCTCCCCCCTGCAGAGCGCCAGGTCTGCATCACACACGACCTGCAGGATGCCCAGGTGCAGGAGGGCGACAATGCTGTCTTCACCTGCGAGGTGTCACATGGGGATGTGAAGGGCGAGTGGTTCCGGGAAGGAGAGAAAATCAAGGTCTCCAGCATGGTGAAGATACGGCAAGAAGGTGGGGGTGAAGGGGTGCCACCACAGACTGCACTCCCTCCTGCACCCAGTTTGGGGCTGGGAGGGACGAATTCGAGCAAGGGGAGTTCGCGTGGACAAATGGGGGGTCCCTGCCCCTCCACCACCTGCCATGGGTGCCCATCACTGTCCCTTGAGCCAGTCTCTCCCTCCCCAGGGACCCGGCATTTCCTGCTGCTGTGTGGTGTGCGGCCGGAGGACGCAGGACTCATCCGCTTTGCTGCTGGAACAGCTTTCTCAGAGGCCTGCTTGCAAGTGGAAGGTACTGGAGTGGGGCTCTGACACTGGGGCTGGGATGTGCTGAGGTTGGCATAAGGGGTCCCATGGGAGCCTGCTGTCCCTGCGACGCTGATGGCTCCCCCCTGCCAGAACTGCCCATTCGGATCGTGAAGCCACTGCGGGACAAGACAGTGCTGGCACGGCACAAGGCAACGCTGGAGTGCACTGTGTCCCATGCCCGGGGCCGGGTGCGCTGGCTCCGTGGGAACACTGAGATTTTTGCTGGTGACAAGTATGAGATCTGCAACCTGGACTGCTACCGCACGCTCATCATCCACCGCGTAGGCCCAGAAGATGAGGACTCTTACACCTGTGATGCCTTTGATGACTGTTCCACAGCCCGGCTCCTCGTGGAAGGTGAGGAGGCACCCCGGGGAGCCACCACTGAGAGCTGGCAATGCTGCCATGCCTCACAACGAAGGGACACTGGGGGCTCTGTTCCCACACCCCACTGCTTGCAAGGGTCTGAGCGCTGGGGTAGGGGAAGCAGGCTTGATATGGGAGTCTGTGCCCTCCTTTGCTGGGACACTCGTTTTCGGTGTCCCACCAGCTCTGGGGATGCCGCAGTTCTCCCTGACTCCCATTGTCCCCGCAGGGAGCTAGGAGCCGTGATGTGCTGCTCAAAGGCTACACACAGAAGGACAAACACTGCTGCTGGGAGATGGGGTCATGCTTCTCCAAGGATGCACAGACACAAGGACACCATCCCCAGCCTGATCTGTCCTCAGGGTCTGCATTAAATAGTATTTTTTTCTGACATGGCTTCTTCCACCCCAGTGAACTGGGATCCCTTTAGGAGAAGGGATGGTAGAACTGCTCTGCATTCCACCCAACATCCCTGGAGACCCCAGCCCTCGGGGCTCCCCCTCACCCCTGCTCTCCAGCACAGCCCCCAGCCCTGCACACCGGGCTCTGAAAGGCTCTTTACTATGTGGCCGTGGCCTCGGCAGCATTTGGCACATTTACAAAAGAGACTGAAAAGGGGGACTGCGGCGCTGCAGGGACAGGGTTGCCTGGCAGAAACATGCAGTTCCTGGGGTAGTGGGGCTGGCCAAGCTGGGCTTGGGGGCCTTCCAAAGCAAGGGGGCACCCCGGTCCAGTCTTGCCACCATTCTGCCTGCCTGGCCATGGGGAAGTCCTGGCTCACTCCGTAATAAATAATTACAAATCACAGCAAGAGAAATATATACAAGGTGGGAGCCTCTGCCCGCAGCAGTGCTCTGGGCAGGGGCTCCTGCCGTACCCTGCCCCAGCTGGAGGCTCAGCCCGACCCCAGCTCCCTCCCACCCCCGGCCACTATAAAATCCAGTTGCCAGCAAAACAGCGATGGCCTCTGATGTCACGGGGATCCCCGTGTCCCTGAGGCAGGCCAGCCTCTGCCCAAAGGCTACAACCAATGTCCCATCTCCCATTAAAACATTTTGGGGAGGTGCACACGGCATCACCCCCTGGCAGCATCTTCACAGGAACCACCTGGCCCTGGCAGCTTCAGCCCCAGGAATACTCCCAACCAGTTTGGGAAAAGCGGGGGAGGTGAGCCACGCTGGGGGACAGGGAGTGTGTCTAGGGCAGGGGAACCTTCTGAGGAGGCAGGTGAGCAACTGCCTGGGAACTGCTCTCAGGGTCAGGGTGGGACAGGACACACATGCTCAGGGGAGTCCCTGGGGGAGCAAGGGCTGGTGGACCTGCTCTTTGAGAAAGGGTTGTGGGGCACAGGCACTTGGGGAGTTGCTGGGGGAGTGTGATGGGGTGGGGGCAGGCGCAGGGAACTGCTCACAAGAAAAGGGGGCTTAAACATGGGGAGGGAGATGTTAGGATGCAGAATGAGCATGTCCAGGCCATGGGGAAACACGCAGCAGCAGGGGCTCAGGGACACCCCACCGCAGCAGAGCCACTTGCACCATGTGTCCATGGGTGCTGGTGTCCCCAGTTTTTGGACTGAGTCCCTGCCAGAGGGCTCCCCCAGCACCTCTGGGCCCCGCAGGTGGCCAAGGCTTGCCCAGCCAGGTCCCACAAGTCCCCGGGAAGGGTCTCCATCCACAGCCCCGAGGCACGTAGGGCCACCCAAGGCCAAGGGAACAGCCCTGCCTGTCTCAGAGGGTCTGTCAGATCAGGCTGGGGTGCTGGTGTTGCTTGAGGTCATTGGGTTGGCTTATACCCGCACGGCGGGGCCGGAGCCCGTGGTGAGGGGCACTGTGGAGCTGCAGTCATAGTCCAGGTCCACCACGGCGTGCGTGCTGGCAATGAGGCTGTTGAGGGCTGGCCCCGTCTGCCGCTCTCGGAAACTCTGGATGTAGCTCTGATTGAGAGAGTGGAGATACAAAGTGAAGGGAGGGGTCTGCTCCTGGCCTACTCCATCCCACTCTAAGCTCTGTAGCAGCCCCCCAGAACCAGCCCTGTGCAATCCCTCCCACCCCAGCAGTCAGGCCCTCTGCAACCTGCTGACTGCAATAGCGGGCACACACTTCACACTTTGCCCACCACCTGTGGGCTTGCAAAGACTCAGGTTCTCCGTGGTGGGCACATCCCAGCTCAGCCCCAGCTGAGTTGCCCAGCCCCTGGGATGTCTCGTCCTTGTTCCTCAAGACGCCCAGATGCCAGCTGGACCCAGGCACCCGTGCCCCCTCTGCTTCCCAGCTTGCCCGCATGGACAAAAAAGGGCCGTGGAGGCCAGGGGAGATCTCTACCCTGGGTGCGGGACTCACAGGGGAGAGCACATCCCCATCAAAGCGGCGCACGGGGTTGGGCTTGCGGCGGTAGGCGGGCTCAGGCGGGTGGGCTTTGTGCTGGTGGGGCGGTGGGTGGTGGGGTCTTCGCTTCTTCTTCTTCTCCTTTCGGTCTTCCCGCTGCTTGATGCGCATCAGCTGTACGCGGCGCTGCTGCCGGCTGATGATCACTGCAGGGCAGAAAGGCCTGTGAGCACCAGGGAGCCCCCTGAAATCCTCCCTGTACCCAAACCAGCCCAGACTTTGCACACTCAGGCCTTCCCTTGCTGTGCCATGTCCCAGCTGAGTCCCCAACTCCTTAGCTGTGCATGCAAACCAGGCACTGGGAACCCTGACCCTGGCCCCCCAGCTCCTGCACCCACTCTACGCCACATCCATCTCTTCCAGCCTGTACGCACCTTCAGTGTGGGAGTAACCTTCAGCTGTGACCTTCCACTGGATCAGAACACCCAACATGGTGAGGAGTGGCCAGATGCCCAGGATGACCCAGCTGTACCAGCACACAGGGCGAGCAGGGGCCACCTTAATGCGCTCGTAGATGTACTGCACCAGGAGGAAGAGCTCGATGAAATAGTCAACAGTGACAGTCATGATGGCACTGCCAAAGACGGCAGTGGAGAGGGTGGTGAAGAAGCGCTGCCACTGTAGGGTGAGGACGGCGAAGAGCATCCCCACACCCAGAAGTAGCGCAATGGGGATCCACACTGTCGATGGGTGGTAGAACTGCTCCATCACCACCAGAGTGGCCACTGCCAGCAGTAGCCCCAGGAGCAGCCCCACCATGAAGAGGCCGACGCTGCGCACCAGCATGGTGACCAGCCCACACAGGACCCCGATTCCCAGCCCAATTCCCACCGAGGCCTCCACGCTCAGCTGCGTGTCCAGCACCCGCTCCTTGTAGCACAGCATGAAGATGATGATGGAGCCAAACATCAGTCCTGTCAGGAACATGACAGCCTTGAAGCAGCGGTAGCCTGTGGAGAGACCTCTGCAGTTAGGGCATGGATGGTCAACATCCCCATGCCTGCACCCTGCCCTTCTCCCCGCTTGCCCCGCCAGGTGCTGGGCTGGCCTGGCTCACCAAAGAAGCAGTAGATTATGCCGAAGAGGCAGCACATGGCGCACACCACCGAGGGTACCACCTGGTAGCGACGCTCAATTTCCTGCTGGCAGCTGTGCGCCCACTCTTGGTCCGGCTCATGCGGCAGCAGCTTGAACCGCAGCGTTTGCACAGTTGCAGTCATGGCTCTGGGGACTCCTGGGAGAGGCATCAAAATCTCCACTTCTGCCCCATTGCTTGCCAGCAAAGCTGTGCTTTGGCACCTGCGCCAGCTGGTGAGAGAGAGAGAGAAGGGACATGGAGGCACCACTGGCACATGCTTGATGGCGATGCCTACTACTTGGCACCCACTCCAGGCCTTTGTGACCCAGGTGGGAAGGAAGGAAATGGGAGAACAGCCTCATCCACCCCACCCTGTAGGGGCACAGACTGAATCAGCCGAAGACTGTCTGCAGGGATGCACTGTCCCTGGGGAGCCTGTCCACAGCCCCGGGGAGCGTCACTGCCAGGACATGGAACTTTATAATGTGTCTACAACTTCAATTTCCTGTCCCTGGCTCTCCAACACCCTTTCTCTGCTCGATTAAAGGGAGACTTCCATTACCTGGTATTTTCTTGCTGTGAAGTAATTATGCTTGGTAATTAAGTCACCCCTCAGACTTCTATTTTTATAGGCTAAACAGATTGAGCTCTTAAAGCTTGTACTCCAAGGCATTTTCTCCAATCCTCTAATCATATTTCTGGCTACTTTTCATCACCGTTCCAGCTCCTAGTGTCCTTGTGAAAACAAAGCAGGCCCCGTGCTGGATACAGTCCTCCCACACTAGCCCACGGGGCCAGAGGTGGACCAACTCTGGCTAGTGCTACTCCTTACCTACAGGCTCACCTGTAATGCCATGGCCACACTGGGACACTGAGCAGGCGGACGCCAGGCTTCCCACAGTGCCTCCATAGACAGAGGGGTCATAATCCTCCACAAACACTGATCCAGCTCCAGCTTAAACCTAATTACAGCAGCCGTCTGCCCACTCCCACCTGGAGATGCTGCCAGCATGCCTTTGCTCCCCTGGCACCTTTCCGGGCTCAGTTGGTTTAGGATGGCTTTACTGTCACTGGCTGTCCCCACACCAGCACTGGCTCTTTCCAAGTGCCACATCAAAGCAGCGAGCACAGGACGGCTCACAAAACCAGACACCAGGAAGGGGCAGGGAAAGGGGCTGAGACTGCAGTCACACTTCTCCATTGCCCAGCACCTCGCTGCTGCCAGGGCCAAACTCCACCAGCACCCCCAACACCAACCTCCTCCCCGGCTCCGGCTGGGGAGGGAAACACCAGCCAGGCCAAATCCCCTGGGGAAGCTGTGCGGTGCCTAATCCTGGAGAAGCAGGCGGTCAGGGAGCGGGCAGCTGAGTGCTGGGCCCCTGCCTGCCCTGCCTGAGCCACTGGGGGGATGCTAAGCAGGATTGGACTTTAACCGTAGAGCCCAGGAGTGATGCACCAGCCCTTGCTGCCCTGACAGGGACAGGTGATGCCGTGTGGAGTGAAAGCGGGGCTCTATCTGCCTGGCTGTGCCAAGGGGGCTGTGATCATAGAATCACCTGGTTGGAAAAGACCTTTGAGATCATCGAGTCCAACCATACCTCTCCACTACTAAACCACATCCCTAAGCACTCCATCTACCTGTCTTTTAAACACCTCCAGGGATGGTGACTCAACCACCTCCCTGGGAAGCCCCTTACAGTGCCTGACAACCCTTTCAGTGAAGAAATTTTTCCTGATGTCTAATCTGAAACTCCCCTGGTGCAACTTGAGGCCATTTCCTCTTGTCCTATCACCTGTCACTTGTGAGAAGAGACCAACACCCACCTCACTAAAACCTCCTTTCAGGTAGTTGTAGACAGTGATGAGGACTGCCCTCAGTCTCCTCTAGGCTAAACAACCCCAGTTCCCTCAGTCGCTCATCATAACACTTGTTCTCCAGGTCCTTCACAGCCTTCACTGCCATTCTCCGGACACACTCCCACACCTCAATGCCTTTCTTGTAGTGAAGGGCCCAAAACTGAACCCCAGATTCGAGGTGGGGCCTCACCAATGCTGAGTACAGGGGAACAATCAATTCCCTGGGCCTGCTGGCCACACTTTCTGACACAGGCCAAGAAGACCAACAGCATCTTCGATGGGGCACAGCAGAGCCAGCTGGTGTGGGTATTGCAGTGGGCAGAGCAGAGGGAGGGCAGCGAAGGGCTGCTCTCTGCCCTTCTCCTCAGGCTGCCTGGGACCAGGGCAGCAGGGAAGGGTAGCTGGGGAGCTCCGGGCTGGGCATGGCTCGGGTAGGGCTGAGGGCAGGGATGCAGGCAGGGCTTGAGCAGTTTCGGCATGGTTGTGAGCAAGGCTTAGGTAGGGCTGTGGCAGTTTGGGCACGGCTCGGGTAGTTCGGGCACGGATGCGGGCAGGGCTGGAGCAGTTCGGCTAGGGATCGGGCAGGGATGCGGGCAATTCGGGCAGGGCTTGGGCAGCCCGCGGCGCCCATTGGCGCGGGCGCTGTTGCTAGGGGAGCCCAGCGCCTGCTCATTGGCGCCGGGACTCCGCTGCCGCCCCCCCGCCCCCCTTCACCGCGCCATCGCCGCCGCGCCCCCCGCGCCTTCTCAGTGGGGCGCAGGGCGGGGGGGCCGGGGGCAGCGTTCAGACCCCGCTCCCCTCCCCGGGATGCCGGGGCCGGCGGGGCGGCCGCGGCGTTACTAAGCGAAAACCGCAAGGGCCGCCGGGGCCGCTCCGCCCCTCTCTTTGTTCGGGGTGCCGGGGGCCCCGCGCGCTCCTCCCTCTGTTCCCGCGGGCGGGCGGGGGGCGGGTGGTGCCGCGACCCCGTTGCCTGAGCCCTACCCACGGGGGCCCCGCGCTGCCCCTTCCCCCTCCCGGGTCCCCACGTGCTGCCCCCCCGCAGCTCCGCCCCGCCCCGCCCCGCCCGGGCCAACCTGCGCTGTGGGTCCCGCGGCGGCGGCGGCCCCGCGGCGCCCCGCGCTCCCGGCCCTTGCGCATGCTGGCGGCGCGGCCCGCGGTGCTGAGCGGACAGCTCCGCCGCGCGCAGCTCGCGTCACGGCGCCGGCAGGGGCGGGGCCTGATGGGGGGCGGGGCCTCCGCTCAGAGGCGGGGCGTGGGGCCAGGGCTTGGCAGGGGCCTGGTGGTAGGGGCAGGCACGCGCTGCGGGGGTGCCTAGATACATATCTCTATCTAGACAGACTGTTCTTCTGGTAGTACTTTGTTTTGAACAGTGCTGTTCCCAGACAATGCTTCTTTCCTTATCTAAGAATGCAAGGTTGGACAGAGAATTAGCATCAAAGCCCTAATGAGCAGAGACTTGGCTGTTGTCCTTGGAAAGAGATGCATGAAATTTCGGAGAGAATTTATACATATGCGTATAAGTTGGATATATATTCTGTGACTGGCTCTTGTCTTGCTGCACATGATTGATAGAAATTGTTCCCTCATGTGCCCAATGCTGAAATAAAGGATGCTTGATTTCTAAAACTCCAAAATGAGTCTTAGAGAGTTTGCTGGCATTTTCTGTATCAGGAGAACAAGTCTTGTGAGGAGCGGCTAAGGGAACTGGGGCTGTTTATTCCTGCCTGCAGCTGTGCCCAGCTGGGAGCTCCCCAGCCACTTTTGCATGCTGCCCTGGTCCCAGCCAGCCTTGGGTGAGTGGCAGAGAGCAGGCCCTCAGTGCCCTCCCTCTGCTCCACCAGCTGTGCCATGCTGTGACGTGCTGTCCCATACCATGCCCACGCCGTCTGGTTCTGCCATGCCCCGTCCAAGTGGCCAAGAGAGCCAATGGCTGCCCAGGGAGGTGGTTGAGTCACCATCCCTGGAGGTGTTTGAAAGACAGGTAGATGGAGTGCTTTTAGGGATGTGGTTTAGTAGTGGACAGGTATGGTTGGACTTGATGATCCCAAAAGTCCTTTCCAACAAAGTGATTCTATGATTCTATAGGGGCTGCCCATCTCCCTGCGAGCGGCTGGGAGATACAGGACATGGCAGTCAGCAGAGCTCCTTGGACCTAGCACCTCCTTGCTGCAGTGTCCAGAGACCCCATGGGAAATCCTGGCAGGAAGAAGCCTCTTGGCAGCAGTGGCTGTTCCCCTGGCAGCCCCTTCCCAGCCCCATGCCAACAGGAGACAAAGGCAGGAGCTGCAGCTGGCAGGGGGCTGCAAAGGGGCTGCCAGAGGAACGGCGCTGTGCCTACTGGCTGCTTCCTGCACAGGATCTCCTGGGGCCAGACATTGGGGTACAGGACTTAGCCACTGCCCTGGAGAGCCCTGGGAGGTGTTTGCTCTGCCTACAGCTTAATCTCCATTCAGTGTTCATGTGCTCAGAGTCTTATTTCTGAAAACCAGGGCTCTGCCCAGTCTGAGCCTCTATCTAAACGAAAGCGCGGGTCAAGAGGGTCATTTCATAAGGAAACCTCCTATAAAACCATCCAGGTTTGAGTAAGGTGACCAATAGACAATACTCCAGCCTGCAAAGAAAATCAAATACTTCAATTTCTACCATGGTTCTCTGCATTCAGAAAGCAGGGAACTTGGTTGTTTATGATCACGCCTGCTTTTTGGCCTTTGTCCATGGAAAATCTCTGCTCATTTCTTACTTCTGCATCTTTTCCCTTCTGGCATCTCCTCATCCCATAGCGTTCTCTTTGTTTCCAGTTTTTATATGTTCTTCATTATACTGCTGTCCACGTGACTGCCTTTGCCTATTACTTGTCTTGGCCTATTCAGGAGAAAGAGGCCTGTGAAAATGAGCCAAGCTTGGATGATGGTCCCATATCTCTGGGGTGGGGGATGCTGCCAAATGCTTCCTGATGAAAACAGGCTGCTTTGTTCCAGAAAATGAAAGAGTCCCTGAAGCCGAGTGGCCTCCCACATGTCCCTCGGTGCCCTGCCGTGCTCTGCAGCCACCAGCTTTGCCGGGGCAGGGAGCCTGGGTTTCATGAGTGGTGGAGGATGGGCTCCCCATCAGCCAGAGTAAATCCAGGGGCACTTGAGAGCCCTGACGGTTGTGAGGTTGCTGGTAGCAGAGCCATGGGCTGGGAATGGGCAGACAGGATGGGTCCTCCTCCTTGTCCTTATTCAGTAATGCCTGATGTAGAGCAGCCATGTAAGGCTGCTGGTCTTTCAGCTTCTGGGCTGGATCATTCCTGCACTGGTGGCTTCATGTGTGTGGCAAACTCTGCCAAGTTCCAAGCCAGTTCCTCCAGCCCTGCCTGCCCAGGGGCTCTTTCCAGTGGCCAGCAGGACTGTGACTTTGTGCCCACAGACAGCTCGTAGAGGGATGGTGGTCCAGCCCCAGCTGGAGGAGCCCACCATTTGGACTTGCAGGCTGCTGAGGGGTCCCCTGAGACCTCCTGCTGCTCTGCTTACCCTCCTTCTGCCTGGGGGCAGTTTGCTGCTCTGCATCCAAAGGTCTCCTGGCCACTGCTTGCCCCCTGCACGCCTGCTCCCAGGTGCTTGACATGCCCAGCTGCCTGCTAAATCCAGGTGCCCAGCATGCCTAGCTGCCTGCTGCATCCCGTGGGCTGCACTTTGATGCTCCTCTGCCTCAGAGCCACTTGTGGCCACTGGTCACCTCCTGGGGCCACCCGAGCACAGTCCAACGCTGCTGCCTGCGCTTTCTGCCAGATCCCGGGGCAGCGATCTGAGAAGGGGAACATGGCTGTTCTAGAGCACTAGGAATCTGTTGTCCCGCTGCCCTCCTTTCTCCTTGCCTGCCCTGCACCACACCAGGTGGTGCGGGATGCGGGGAGAAGGGGGCAGTGTTACAGCAACTTTGTCCTGCTGCCCCCTCATTCCCCGGCCTGCCCCCCCGCCACACCGGGGAGTGCAGGATTGGCAGGTGTACAGGATGGGGGTGTTTGGGAGGGGGAGTGCGGGATGGGGAGGAGGGCGGGATGCGGCGTATGGGATAGGGGTGTTGTGGGATCGGGGTGCAAGATGGGGCTGTTGTGGGATCGGGGTGCAAGATGGGGGTGCAAGATGGGGGTTTGCAGGATCGGGGTGTGCAGAATGGGGAGATGAGGGACAGGGGCGTGCAGGATTGGGAGGGTGCGGGATAGCGGTTTTTGGGATGGGGGTGTTTGGGTTGGGGGTGTGTGGAATGGGGGGTGCAGGATGAGGGGGCGGGCTGCCGTGTCTCAGCAACTTCGCACCGTCTACCCCCGCCACACCGGGGTGGGTGGTGTGGGAGAGAGATTTGCGGGATAGGGGGTGCAGGATGAGGGGGTGAGATGAGGGTGTGTGGGATAGGGGTGCGGGATGGGGGTGCGGTATGGGGCTGTGCGGGAGGGTGAGCGATGAGGGGTGAGCGTTAGGGGGATGTGCGGTATCCCAGCGAACTCGCCCCGCCCCCCTGCCTGTCCCCCACCACACCGGGGGGATGCGGAACGGGGGTGTATGGGATGCAGGACAGTGCGGGATGGGCGGCCTCTGCGGACTCCCAGCCATCTCGCTCCGCCCCTCGCCCCGCCTCGGGCGGTGACGCGCGTGGGCAGCACAGGCGGTTGGCAGGAGTGTGTGACGCGCGGGGCGGGGCGTGGGGGTGACACGTCGGACGGCGGCGCCGCCAGCGGGAGCGGCAGCTGGAGCCGCCCCCGGTGCCGGTGCCGGTCACGGTCCTGTCGAGGCCATGCGGCTGTCGCTGGTGCTGTCTGTGCTGCGGCCCGCTGGGCCGGTGGCTATCGGCGTGTCATTGGGCTTCACGCTGAGTCTGCTCAGCGTCACCTGGGTGGAGGAGCCGTGCGCGCCGCCCCGCCCCGCCGCCCGCTCGCGCCCTGACCGCGGCCCCGCGCCCCTCGGCACCGGCACCGCGGCGCGCCGGCCCAACGCCGTGCCCGCCGCTTGGGAGCCCCGCGTCGTGCCCTACCGCCCGCCCAGCCCCGGCAGGGCCGCCAAGAAGGCCGTCAGGTGCGGGGCGGGGGCACCAGGACCGCGGGCACCGGCGGGGGGAGGGCCGGCGACGGACAGGCTGGGCATGGGAGGAGGCCCGGGCGAGGCGTGTGGCCGCCGGGCCGGTGCTGGGGGTTCACCTGCCGCCTGCCTGCCCTTACTGGGCCGGTGCTGGGGGGGTCCACCTGCCCCCTGCCTGCCCTTACTGGGCCGGTGCTGGGGGGGGTCCACCTGCCCCCTGCCAGCCCTTACCGGTCGGTGCTCGGGGGAGCTGCCTGCCCCCCCACCTGCCCCCTGCGTGTTCCTGCCTGCCCCTGATGCTGGGGGGCTGACTGCCCGCCACCTGTCCACAAGACCAGTGCTGGGGGCGATTTACAGGTGACGCAGTGTCATGCCTCTCCCCGTCCTCCCAGCCACCCAGGGCTGTGGCTGGATTTTTTCCACTGGAAGTGCCTTTTACTGATGCTTCCCTTCCTTCTCTCCAGCTGCCCCTTCCCCCCTGCCCACCTCAGGAGTACCCAGAAGAGCCACGTGCCCACACTGCTGCCTCCTGAGCCCAGGTTGCCTGCTGCAGCAAGTGTTGCCAGGCACCGTTCCCTGCCCTAGCAGGGACTGCTCCTGCGGTGGCACGTCCCCACCCGACACTGCAAACTCTAACTTGCTGTGGGGCTGGTTGCGGCCCTGGGATGATAGGGAGCAGGCAGTGAAAGGGCCTCCTTGTCCTGGCGAGGCGGTGGGCGGATGGAGGGGGCTGAATGGGGCTAGTGTCTGTGCCAGGCAGCAGCTGGCGGCTGCGGGAAGGGGGGTCACTTCCTGCCCCTGTGCAGGACTGGAGAATTGAACCTGGAAGTCATTGTGAGTGGAGCAGCTGGAGGCTGCGTGGGGAGAGGGACGTAGCTGGCCCCATGCTGGTTTCAGCCGCCCCAGTGGGGCCTGAGAGCAGCCCCACTGGCAGGGGGCGGTAGGAAGGTGCTTCCAAGCTCAGCTCTCCTGACTGGGGCTGACAGCATTGTGGGGTGCCTGGTGGATTGTGTTCCCACTACAGATGGACTGTGCAGCCCTATTTCCCTCTTTTAGTTGTGCTCAGCTTTTTGCAAGTCTCTGGTTTGAGCTGGGCTGGCTCACAGAGGGTCCCCGTGGTGTCAGGTTGGGGGGGACCTCATCAGAGTGCTCTGCTGTGCCTCTGACCCAGGCATAGTGGCAAGCCCTTTTACTTGTGTTATGTGTGGGCTTGGTGATGTTAGGTTTATGGTTGGACGTGGTGACCTTAAAGGTCTTTTCCAACCTAAATGATTCTGTGATTCCTTGGTTGAAAGCCTAGGAGCAGTTCTTGCAGAGGAACTGAGATTGGTATCATCTGGAGGGATAGGGAGGGTGCAGGCTGAGGTGAGGTATAGTGCTCCGGGGCCAGACGTTCTCTCCCTCCTGCAGGACTCGGTACATCAGCACAGAGCTGGGAATGCGACAGCGGCTCTTTGTGGGTGTGCTGACCTCCAAGAGCACACTGAACACCCTGGGGGTGGCTGTCAACCGCACGCTAGCCCACCGACTGGAGCGCCTGGTGTACTTCACAGGCACACGGGGCCGCAAAGTGCCCCATGGCATGACAGTGGTGACACACAGTGACGAAAGGCCAATCTGGAACATGTACCAGACCATCAGGTACCTGCTGGACCACTATGTGAATGACTTCGACTGGTTCTTCCTGGTACAGGATGATACCTACACAGAGGCGCACCGCATCAGCCGCCTGGTTTCCCACCTCAGCATTGACACCCATCTCTACCTGGGCCGTCCCGAAGAATTCATCGGTGGGGACACCGAGGGACGCTACTGCTATGGGGGTTTTGGCTACCTGCTCTCCCGCAGCCTCCTCCTGCTGCTGCAGCAGCACCTGGAGAGCTGCCGTAACGACATCCTCAGTGCCCGGCCTGACGAGTGGCTGGGCCGCTGCATCATTGACTACACAGCTGTCAACTGTGCCGAGGAGCATGAGGTAGGTCCGGCAGTGGAGGTGGCTTCTGAGAGTCTGATTGTGGCCTGGTGCATTTGCCTGCATCCCTGGGGGCTCCCAGGTCCTAGGTGGACCAGACCTTGCACCCTGTCATCCCTTGAGCTTGCTGTGCTAGCACCTGGTGGGGTGGGAGCATGGGTCGGAGCTGACCATGATGCGTCTCTGCTGGCTGGTGCAGGGCCTGCGTTACCACTATTTTGAGTTGGGGAAGAATGTGGACCCCGAGCGGGAGATGGACGTCCATTTGCAGAGTGCCTTCACTGTCCACCCCGTGTTGGATCCCCTCCAGATGTACCGGCTGCACAAGTACTTTGCGCAGGTGGAGCTTGAGAGGACCTACCAGGAGATCCAGCAGCTCCAGGTGAGACCTGGTTTAGCTGGGAGTGTCTGGGCTCCTCCTGTCATACCTGCGGGCTTTCTGGTCACGCTGTCACCTCTTTACTCTAATATGAGGGTTTCTCACCAGAACCTGCTATGGGACAGGGTCAGCTGAGCCTGTGTGTCTGCAGGGGCAGTCATGCCAGCTGGAGAGCAGCTTTGGACCCACATGGATGGTTCAGGGTGATGGAGCCAGCAGGGTGCTGAGGTCTGCCAGCAGAGGCTGGGTAGGGTGGGAGAGGGCAAAGATCCTGCCCATGGTGCTGGATGGCCATGTTTGGGGTGCTGTTTGGAGGAAAACTGAGGTGTTGGACAGGAGTCAGGCTGAAGACAGAGTTGTTCTGGCACTGCTCATTGGGCCAGAGTATCAGGAGTTAGCTTGCTTGCAGCCAGAGCTAGAAGACCTAACCTGTTGCCTGCCTTAGCTCTCATTCCTCCATGTCTCACCTTGCAGCTGGAGATCCAGAATGCCAGCAGCCTGTCTGCTGATGGGGACCACAGTGCCACATGGCCCATTGGCATCTCGCCCCCCTTCCAGCCCAAAACCCGCTTTGAGGTGCTGCGCTGGGACTACTTCACAGAGGAGCAGGTCTTCGCCTGTGTGGATGGCTCCCCCAAGTGTGAGCTGCGTGGTGTGGACCTGGCAGACGTGGCTGACGTGGTGGCCACAGCTATGGAAGAGCTGAACCGCAAGTACCAGCCGGTTCTGCACATTCACAAGCAGCAGCTGGTGAATGGCTACCGGCGCTTCGACCCCACACGTGGCATGGAGTATACACTGGACCTCCAGGTGGACGTGGTCACCCAGAAGGGGCACAGCCGCTCTGTCACCAAGCGTGTGCACCTAGTGCGGCCCCTCAGCGAGGTGGAGATTATCCCCATGCCCTACGTGACAGAGGCCAGCCGCATCAATGTCATCCTGCCACTGACGGCCCACGACCGGGACCATGCTGCCCACTTTTTGGAGACTTATGCAGCTGCCGCCTTTGAGAGCAGCGAGAATGCAGTGCTCACCTTCCTCTTTATCTATGACCCCTTCGAGGCCCAGCAGGTTGCCCAGAATGACATCTTCGCCCCTGTGAAGGCCCAGATCACCGAGTATGAGCGCAAGTATGCAGAGGTGAAGATCCCGTGGATCAGCGTTAAGACAGATGCACCCTCTCAAATCAAGGTCATGGACATCATCTCCAAGAAGCATCCTGTGGATACACTTTTTTTTGTCGCTGGTGTGGGAACGGAAGTCACCGTTGACTTCTTGAACCGCTGCCGGATGAACACCATCAACAACTGGCAGGTCTTCTTCCCCATCCACTTCCAGGGCTACAATCCCATCATTGCTTACCACAACCAGGTGCCCCCTGCCACGCTAGACCTGCTGCGGGATGCAGGGCACTTCGACCGTGACGTCTTTCATGAAGCCTGCTTCTACAATGCAGACTACATGGCAGCACGCACCCGCATGGCAGGCGATGTGCAGGAGAACGAGGACATCCTGGAGACCCTGGACATCTATGACATGTTCATCAAGTATTCCAACCTCCATGTCTTCCGAGCTGTGGAACCTGCCCTGCTGCAGCGCTACCGGCATCAGGCCTGCAATCCCCGACTTAGCGAGGAGATCTACCACCGCTGTGTGCAGAGCAGCCTGGAGGGCGTAGGCTCTCGCTCCCAGCTGGCCATGGTGCTTTTTGAACAGGAGCAGGGAAACAGCACCTGAACTTAGGATGTGGAGAGGCTGGCCTTGCCTTGCTTGCCTGCCTGCCCACCCCACCTCTTCTGCTGCTCACATCTGTCTTCCTCTTCCCAGTGGCTGCAGGGATTTCCAGTGCCCAAGCTCGTGACTTGCCCTGCTGGGGCTGCCAGGGCCAGGGTCTGCCAGCCCGGGTGCCCAGGTCTTTCCAACTTGGCCATGGCTGTGCAGACCCTAGGGTGAGGTGGGGTTGGAGTCACTGAGCTGCAGACTGGGACCCAGCTCCTCACACTGCAGCTGCTGGCTGCTGGCCCCATCTCCTTGTCTCAGCCTGTTGGGGAGGTGGTGGGCTGCCCTGTCCCTTGCTGTCCCCTCTTGACCTAGGGCACGAAGAGCCCAAGGCTTCCTTGCTGTCAGACTCTGACTGCCATGGGGCTTGGGGCAATCCTTCATTGTTCCCCCAGCGCCCTGGGATAGGACTGTGCCCCTTGCTTTTTTGGAGTGTTGGTCTGGTTGTGCAGGAAGGGCTGTGTCCCTGCACCTGTCACAGGTTTGGACAGAGAGATGGGGCATGTCCCACCCCAAAAGAGCAATAAGGAGGTTGGGTTTGGGGGGTTTTGCTAATTGGCAGTGAGCCAGAGCACTCCTGGCTGATTGGGGTTCGGGGGACTTGGACCCCGAGACTGGTGGGTGCAGTAGGTGCCGGAGGAGATCCTGCTATATTCACGTACCGTGAACTGCTCCCCATGGGAACCATGACCCAGGCCGCTTCGGCCTTTGCAGTATCAATAGAACGTCAGAGGTTGCAGCCCTCGGACAATAGCCTCACTCCTGGTAGAGGTGGGAGCCCAGGACTGGTGGGTATGGTGGAGGGTTTGGCTCCGCATCTCCTAAGGAGAAAGCGACTGAGGAGCCACTCACTGCTCCTGGTTTGTATTTAATAGTGGGAGAGAATGCGGGGCGGGGTGTTTAGACTAATAAAATGGAGAGATGAACTTACAGGTGTGGCTGATTCTTCCCTGGAGCACGTCAGGGTGTTGCGCAGGGGGACTGGTTGGTGGCAGGTACTACCTGCTTATACAAAATCTGGCTGTAGCTGGCTGGACCAGAGATCATAGGGGTGTTGCTTTCCTCAGCTTGCTTGCAGCATCCTCTACCTGAGCTGGGAGATGTTTACCTCTCCTTAGTGAGACCAGCCCATCAACTTACAGACAGGCTGGCTGGTGCCAGGCCAAGCAGACACTTTGAACTACAAGCTTGAACCCCTGGTGGCTTGCAGGAGGAGTTCTGCACCTCCCCTGGGGCTGTCCTGCTACCACGAGCTGCTGCCAGCTCTGGTAGTGTAAGAGGATGCTGAGCCCCTTGCCACAGTAGCCTGTGTGCAGCGTGCTAAGCTCTGGGCCATGCCCCGTCTTTCCTGGTGAAATAAATTTGTAGTCCCACTGACCAGGTTTCCAGCCCTCCTCAGCTGCAGGTGGAAAGGCGCTACCATGAGTGGCTAGTGTAGCCATGCATCTTCCCGCAGGTGCTGTTCCCGTAACAGTCTTTGTGGGCTTTATCTGAGTAACGGCGCACGTGGGCCATGTGTGACCATGTGGCCCATGTCAGAGCAGAGGCTCGATGCCCAAGCCTAGTAATCGCTGCCCTGCATCATCTTGGATTTGCTCCAAAGGAAGCTCCCAGGCCAGAAACTGCACCCAAGCACTGAATTTAATAATTTCTGCTGGGCTACTGTTGAATCACTGCTCTCCAGGCTGGTTTTACTGTTTTTTGGGGGCTGTTTTGCATCTTGGGGCTTCTCAGCTTCTGGTTTCCAGCTCCCCAGTGCTATGGTGCTGGATTGTGTAGAGCACCATGATCTTGCCCTGGGACTGTCTCACCATCTATTTGCATCATAAGCAGGGACCGCATCCCCTGCCTGCGCTGTCTGCTCCAGGCATGATTTTGATGGCTCTGCCTGCTCTTCCCGCCAGCCCTTTAGTCATGACGTTTTACTTCTTCATGAAACACCCATATCAAAGAGACATCCCCAAAAAATTAACTGAAGCTACTTGCTGTTAGTTATCCAGGCTGTTAGTGCTCAGTGAAACTCATGGAGAGCCTCTGGGCTATGTGAAATGTCTTCCCCAAAGATACCTCGTTCATATATTCCTGCTGCAGTCTTCATATCCATGGTGTAGGATTGTGTATGTTTAAATATAATTTTATTATATTTCAGAGGATAACTCTTAGCTTGCTCTGAGTATTTCTATTTTTGAACTTCTCCAAGCACATTACATCCTTAGTTCCCTTTGAGTGTGAATCTGGGACAGAGGGAGCGAGGCAGATGCAGGTGCGTTACGGATACATTTCTCCTCTGAAAAGCACATCTAGGTGTTGTATATGATTAGGTGTTAGAAGAGTATTCAAACTGGGTTCAAATCAAGTTGGCTGTGAAAAGAAACCTAGAACTGTAATGTAATTGTCACAAGATGGTCTAGATAGAGTTGCTCTTGCTTCCTTATTGCTGTTTGCCCACGCTGAGAGCTATTTGCATACTTAACGTTCTGCTCTATCAACACCAGTGAAGAACCCCCTGCACTCGAGCAAATGACAGCGCTCATGGCACTCCCAGCACTGCTTATTGCTCCCTTTTAAAAGGAGCTGCCAGGGTTTGAAGCTGCTTTGGTATTTGCCAAGTTATTTTCAGTGTAAAAACAGGTTGAAACACTGGGGAAGGATTCACAAAGCTTCAGGAAGGAGTTTGTTGATGGAAGTGGGCTGATTCACTTGGCCAGGGCCCAGAAAAACCTTCCTGCACCTGGGTGAGGTAAATGGGCTCACTGGGCAATGGCAGAGACCTGTGACAATGGGGGCATGGGCACAACTGTGCTCTGCCCCCTCCTACCCACGCAGGACTGGCAGATGCATGTAGGTCACCAGATCGGGACTGTGACACTCTTGAAAGAGGCAGAAAGAAGTGGCCCCAGTGCTTACGTGGGTGGCTGAGCTGACAGGAACTTTATGCAATCCCTGTTTGAGTTTGACTGGTACTTCTATACAACATGGGGTTTTTGCACAGGCGCTGTTGCAGAGGCAGAGCAGTGAAAGAACAGTTTTCACAGCAGGTCAGAAGAAAACATGTCTGCTGCCCATAGACCAAGAGGAAAAATTTCTAGAAGCATTACCAGTTCACCATGTCCTTCAAGGAGAGCAGGGCAAGTTCCTCTTGGGGAGTTTTCTGGAAGAGAGTGTGAAGGGCCAGTTCAGAGAGAAAGCCTGGGGCTGGCTGGGTGCACTGGAGCTGGGCAGACGCCTGCCTCCCCTCTCCTTCCTGCACCATGGCAAGGACTTAAACTGGGCAATACCGAATCTGCAGCTCTGCTGTTCTGTCCCCTAGATTTGTTCCCTCATTGCAGTCATGCAGATGCCTATCTGCAAATGCAGCAGTGAACCTGCGAGCAGTGAAGGCAAAACTTGCTTATCTAGCCCTGCTTGGGTCACTTCTGGCTGTGCTAAACCCTGTGGCAAAGTTATTTCAGCCTTGGTAATGTTGATCAGCTCCATAGCTGACCTTTGGGAGGAGGTAGGAAGCGAGGCCGTGCCAGGAGAGGACTGGAGAGCAAGGGGAAGCGCAGTGCCCTTTTGTCCCTGTGCTTTCCTTGGAAGGGGGCCAGTGGTGCCTCGCTGCCTGTCCTGCAGAAGTGGCTCTGCCAGCTGCAGAGCGGGACGCAGCCAGAGCAAATATTTCCTCCTGGCTGCAAGTGAAGGCAGGAGAAGCTGTGTTGCTTAAGAAGGAGCAGGCAGGGAGATGTCCGGCTTTGCCTGAGGTTGATGCCCTGGGTTACAGCCCAAAGCACTGCTGAGCGCCTCGAGAGGGTGAAGGGAGCAGGGGCTTTTGCCAGGGGCTTTTTTGGTCAAGCTCAAGGAAATAAGAACCTTTGATGAAGAGGAAAACAGCTTTGAGTGCAGGCAGGGCTGCCGGCAGCATGTGCTTGCCCACGGGGGTTTCCTCATATGGGGGTGTCAATGCACCCAGCTATGCCCACGGACAGACACACAGCCACAGGGTGAGCAGACTGCAAGAACCCAAAGCTCCAGGGCTAGGGGGAAGAGCCAGACAGCTCAGTTGGATTTTAATTGCCTCTTTGTATTTTCCAGCCCGCTTGCCCGCTGTGAGGGGCTGAGTGCTGGAAAGCGAGGGTTGTGTGTCCACTGCGTGGCCCCACTGATGGGCACCACCGGTTCATTTTCCCAGCAAGCAGGGTTGTAGGTAAATGACCAGAAGCAAAGCAGTGAGCATGGCATGCTCGGGTCATCAGTTGATGCTGAGGGTCACTCCTTTCTCCAAGTGTTCCCTGTCACCACCAGCATCTCTGGGCCAGAGGCATTTGGGGAGCAGGTGACAGCAGCAAGCTCATATACCCCGTTGCACTCCAGGACTCCCAAGCTGGATGGTTTGTTTTCTTTGAAATGCAGTTTTTTCCTGGGAACAACTGTAACTGCAGTGCACGGCAGTGGAGGCACAGTGGGAATTGCCCAAGGAGATGCCCATCCCATGGGCAGCAGCGATCCTCACCAGCTGCTCCATCCTGGTGTCCCCTCCCTGCCAGCATGCTAGAACTGCATCCTGCAGGAGCTGAGTCTGCCAGGGTTGTCACCTCCATGGTGACAGGAGCCACTGCAACTGCTGCAGTCCTGTCACGGTGCGGTGCCTGGCATTCATCCAGAGGGCTGCACTCAAAATTAAGGGCCTGCTTCACTATAGTGGATCCCCTTCTAATTATGCCCCGGCTAATTTTATGTGGCTCATTACAGCCGATTCCAACAGTGCTGGTCTGGGTTGATATTGCTTTGCAGCCTAGCAAGACTGGGGGTGGCAGTGGCACCTTCCCTTGGGAGGACCAGAGCCCCAGTGGCTGTTGGATGGGTGCAGTGTAGGAGGGGGCACCACGAGTTTGGGCCTAGGCCTGGGGTGCTTAATCTGGATCGTCCTGCTCATCCTCCTCAGCCTAGCCCCATCTGCACTGGGACATCAGGCATGGTGCAGGCAGGCAGGGATGTTGGGGGTCACCTCACCTGCCCACCCTGTTTGGAAGCAGTGGGAAACCCTACAGAAGATGTCATTTCTGGGGGCCACTGGGAAGCTGCCAAATTAAAGGAGGTGTTTGAGAGCAACAGATAAAAATAACTTCATGACAAATCTTCACTAGGTTACAATTACAGGGCTACCAGGACCTGACCCGAGTCTGCTTTGCTCACAGCCTGGGGAGTCAGGATGGGCCATGCATGAGGCTCAGCCTTTCCTTCGACGCTGCTTCACTCTTGCTTCACCTTTATTTTCTCCTAGGCCTAGGATCTGGCTTTGAAGAGTTTTTTCTGGAAAGCCACTTGCTGGAGCTGGGAGATGAGGCAGTGGAGCAGCTTGTCGGCGAGCATGGCATAGCACTGCACCCAGACCTTGCCCTCCCTGGTAAACATAACCACAATTTTCAGGGTTTATATTATGACTCAGTCCGTCCTTAGCATGTCCTCCAGCATTTCCAGTGCCACCCAATACTGCTCTCCTCTTCGCTCAGCTCTTCCAACATGTCTTTACCGCAGAGCAGGTGGTAGCGCGAGCTACCAGTCATGGCCATGGTGTGGATGAAGGTGGCTTTTTGGTGGGGCATCCTGGAAAGGCAGATGTGTCAGGAGCCAGTAGTAGGGCCTCATCCCAAAGGACCCCAAGGGGATCCTCTTAGCAGTTGATGAAAAGATGTGCAGAATGCAGCTATTTCCCCACTTTCTCTTTTAAGACCCCACCCCAGTGCTCTACTGGCAGGGCTTGGTGTGAGCTGTGGGTTGGGGTCCTGTGTCCCAGCTGTACCCAGTTAACTTCGGCATCTTCAGCTTCCATCGGTTTAGAGCAAAACCTGTGGTGCCTAGTGCTGACAACCTCCACTGTGAAGGCAGGCCCTGTATCCTGCTTTGTGCCTCAGGGTGGCTGGGGTGGATGGAGAAGGGAGGAGCTCCATGAAGTAAAGGCCCAGGACCCGGCCCCCTTTTGTCCCCACCTGTCTTCGTCTCCCCATTTCATTTTCACCCCACAACCATTGCCCATGTCACTCATAGAGGTCCTGCTGGAAGTCCCACTGTGAGACAGCTGATGGTGCCCCTTGGCCAAGGGGATGGGACTTGAGGTCTGCAACAGGTGCCAGAGATGCAGGCAGCTGCTGGCACCATGCTGGTGACCCTGTGTAAGCACAGTGCCAGTGTAAGCATTGGCCTTTAACTGACAGGGGCTATGCCTGGCACTGGTAACAGGGCGTGGGAGCAGAGGAGCCACAGGTACTGGGGGCTGGCACTCCATGAGCAAGTAGGTCCCGCGGGTGTTGGCGGGGGTGCGCGGTGTCACCCTGGCACGGGTGTAGGTGGAGCAACCCCCAAAGCATTCCCAGGCCATGTTTCTGCCCTCTCATTTGCCCCCAATCAGCAGCAGCCCCTGGGGGGTAGGAGTCCATCCTGCCCGCTGCGCTGTGTGCCCAGGGCTGATAGAGCTCAGAGAGGTGCTGATGGGGTGCCCACCCTGCCCCAGTGAGTGATTTGACGGCCAGCTCCTGTTGCTGATACGCAGCCAGCAACAGCCACACCTCTGCCACAAGCTGGGGCTCCAAGAGTTGGGCAGTGTACAAAGCTTTCTGCGGGCAGCGATGCACAGATGCTCACCTTCAGGTGACCTGGCATGCTGGCTCTCATCCCAGCATGTGGGTGCAGGGACGTAAAGTGCTCCCCAGGTCCCAGCGCCACTTCCCCCTGGGGTGGGACCAGCTCCCCCACTCTTCTGCCCCACCCCAGCACTGTCTGCTGCCCTCAGCCCTAAAGAGGTGGCTCCAGACCTACTTGTGCCTCTTTATTGGGGAATCTTTGTACATTTAGAAAACAGTGACACACACCTCTCATATTCACCAGCACAAGGGTGTTCGTGCTGGCCCACCCACTGTGGTGCCCATGCCCACCCCACTCGGGCTCACTGTTCCCACTGGCAGGGAGGGGGCCACATCCTGCAGCCCCCACCCACCGCAGGAGACCTTGGTGTAAGGCTGGCTGGCATGGCCATGGCACATCCCCGGGCTAACGTGTGGGGTGTGGAGAGACCCCCAGAGAGAGCAGGTACAGGGTGCTCTGGAGGGACTCCCTGGGGAGCACCACTGCGCTCATCCTGCCAAGAGGCTTGCTGTGTCCCCACGCAGCCAGGTGATTGCACGGATGGGGAACACATCTCATCATGGCTGTATATTCTGAGGGGCCACTGGGCTGCATGTGCCCAGAGCCAGAGCTGCTGGGCACATCTCCAGGCTGGTGCTCCGGTCCTTGCCCTGTGTTTCCCATGTGTGGGGCCTTGGGGAGTGCAAGGATGATGGTTCCTCCTCCATCTATGGCTTTGGCCACAGCACAGCATGGCCGTGCTCTGCCTGCGGGCACTGGGGATGGGGACCAAACTGGCAGGGTCAGGGGCTGCCTTGCTCAGCCCCAGCCTTCCCTAGAGGTCCCAAATTCCTGCCCCGGGGTATCCCTCTCTGCCACCTGTGTGTGTTGAGGGGCACTTTGCCAGCCCGCCCCCCCTCCTGAGATATTTTGGGGCTGTTTGCCCTGCGCTGGTGTCTGCTATAGTGGAGGGAGAGGAGGCAATGTCTGACAGGACAGGGGAAGCGCTATGGGTGTTGCCATGGGTCCTACTATGTGAGGACAGGCAGGAGGGCTGTGGGTGCCGGTCCTGGCTGAGGCCGGCTGGGCTGTGGCTGTCCGGGTAGTGTTGGGCATGGGGCACCCTCCTAACCATGTACAGTCTGCGGGAGGCACAGCAGGTGCTCAGCACCCGGAGGGTGGGAGCATGGCACGGGGTACGTGTATGGTGCAAGGGAGTGGTGACAGGCAGGGGAGCGAGGGCAGAACCCCCCCTCCCCCCCGCTGCCTGGACTGTGCCAGGCGGCTGCACCAAGGAACGAGCTGCTTTGTGCAATGCCTGGGCATGGAGATGGGGAGGGCTGGGGTGGGCACGGTGGCACTAGGGGCAATAGTGCTGCAGCTCCACAATGTCTAGGGGGTATCAAGAGCCAACACTGAAGTCAGAGAGGGGATCACAGTGCAGGGGTCTGGCTGGGAATAGTGATGTGGGGGGGGGCCAGCAGCTCTGGCAGGCTGCAAGAGGTTGGGGAAGGGCAAGCAGATGTTTGGGGGGTGGTCACAGTGGTGACGGCGCCAGGGGTCAGGGTGGTGCCATGCAGGTGTGACTGCAGGTGAGGTGTCCCTGTGCCGGCTGTGGGGGATTGCTGTTCAGAGGGATGCTCCGCAGCACTGCCCTGTCCTGCAGCAGTAAGGTGCCGGGGGGTGATCCCTGGGGAAGGAAAGCTGTTGCAAGCACCCCTCTCTCCTGGGCAGATTGTGCAGAGCAGTGACCGTCCCCCCACCAAGATGGGTCAGAAGGAGGGCTTGGAGAGATTTGCAGGAACCCCAGCTTATCCTCTGCATGCCCTGCATTGTCAGGGCCCCTCTGCCCCCACCCCAATGCTCCCCCAACACCCCTCCTGGCATGCCTGTCCCCCTCCACGCCTTGTGCTTCAGATGGGCCCAAGCCCACGTGCTGGGGACAAGCGGAAGGGATAGGTGAAAGGGCTCAGGGGCTGCTCCAGAGCTGATGCCAGGGCAGCTCTAGGGGCATTGCCGGGGGCAAATGGCGTGGCTGGTCCCAGCGATGGGGTGGGGAAGGCAGAGGCCTACACCTGCTGCACCCGCTGCCACTGTTCCTCTCCATGTGGCTGGTGGGGAGAGGGTGGCAGGGGGTTACCCCCCAGATCCCGAGCTGGCCTAGCAGGCGAAGTCCTCGAAGACACCCTGGTGAGGGTAGTGGTGGCGATGGTGGTGGTTGGGCAGGATGCCCGCATTGTAGGCGCCCTCCACGTGCCGGCCCAGCGTCTCGCAGGGGCTCTGCAGGGATGGCAGTCAGTGGGGTAGGCACAGAGCACATGCACACTGTCCCACATCCCCACAGCACAGCCTGTCCCCAGGAGCTCCCTGGGGGACACCCAGATCCCTGTCACACCAGGGCTGCCCCAGCATTGCAGCCTGAAGTCACCAAGCGCAAAGCTGTGCCATCCCTCACTCTTGAGAAGGATGTCCCTTTCTCCTGGAGCCCTGTCCTCACAGTGCCCCAGGCAGCCCACCCCAATGCGGGTACCTGGTCCTTGAGCTCCTCCAGTCCCAGTGTGGCAATGCTGCCCGAAGGCTTCTTCAGGGGTGGCTTGGAGCGGTGCAGGACTCGGCTCACCCTGTCCCGGATCACCTGGGTGCAGATGGGGGATCAGCATGCTGGGAGCATCTTGCGTGGGGGCACTCCCATTTGCATGGACCTGCAACCCACTTCCCTGCCTGCCTTGGGGACGGGGGCTGACAGTGGGGACAGCATCTCTGCCTACCACCCTTCCCATCCTCAGGCTACTGAGGGATGCCGGGGACCTGTCCTCCTCCCACTGCCTCCTACTGGGAGTTCCCCAGTTTGGGGACTGTAGTAGCCCTCTGGTGTGGCCACGCACAGCACTCCTCTCCCTGGACAGCCTGGCCCTGCTCTGCATCTTGCCCACTCCCACTACCAAGCCACAGCCCCAAGTCCTCAGCACACCTCATAGACATAGTCCAGAATCTCCAGGATGGTGAGGATGCTGGCACCGATGAACAGGCCCATCTGTCCCCCGATGTCCCCTGGGGAGAAGGAGGGTGAGATGGTCACCAAGTGATGCTAGGCCGCCTGCAGGGTGCCCAGAGTGGGCCAGCAGGGATGCAGACACTGCCAGGGCTGCTTGATGGAGGGGGATGGCATGGTCATGGGGGCAGAGGCAGCAGGATGGAGGGAGCAGAGGGTGTGCAGGACACGGCATGGCCAGCAGCATGCTACCCTTCAGCCAGGCTGTGGCTGGCTCCTGCTCCATCCTGTCCCTCCCAAAACAGCCCTTTACTCTCCCAGGGCTGGGACCCAGAGCTCCACGCATTCAGGTCCCATGGGAATGTGGGGGCAGTCACCGAGAAGTCCAGCAAGGTCGTAGGCCTTCTTCTGCTCAATAGCTTCATAGTTGAGTGCCTCAAAGAAGATGTCCAGCACCAGGAAGTTCTCCCTGTGGGGAAACCACAGTGCTTGGCAAGGAGGGCTTGACCCTCCCACCCCTATAGCCCCCTAAACCTCCTCCATCTCCAAGCTCCCCAGCTCCGAGGTGCTCCCAGGGCCCTGGTGAGTTATTCAGGCTGGTGCATTAGGGACACAGAAGGGGCATGTCCCAGGCTGAGAGGGACCATGGGGTGGGGAAATACTGGGAGGAGGGCTGAGAGGACACGGATAGGCCAAGGAGATGCTCTAGTGAAAGCCACCCCTGGGCAGAGGATGCTGCAGGGACCACGTGTGCCAGGACCCTGCATGCTGCCAGGAGTAGGGTGGGAGTTTCCCAGGTCCCCAGTCCCCTGCTCACCCCCTGGCACACCCCAACACCCCAACACTGATAGCTCACCGGATGTATGTCTCATTCTTGTTGTACTTGCGGGCGAGGTAGCGTGCTGAGCCCTTGTTAGGGATGCGCACCATGGAGATCTCCTTGCCATAGCGTGTCAGGTTGCACGGTGTAGGGCAGCTGCAGCGCTCCTGACTGTCCTCCACTGCCGCATCTGGAGACATGCACCTATCAGCATGGCCACAGTCCCAGGCCCCTTCCCTAGGGGTGCCTGACCAGACTCCAGCCTCCCACCCATCGCTGTACCTACCCAGCGTGTGGTCAGCACACTCGATGTACACATTGGGGGAGCAGATGGACTCATTGCCTGTGGACAAACAGCTGGTCAGGGGGTTGATAGTCTGGTCTGCTTCTGTCCCTCACCCTCAACTTGCTCCTCTAAAGGCAGTAGGCCAGAGGTGGCCTCTGGATGTGAAGGGGATGGGGATGGGTAGCCCTTGGGTTGAGGCTGACTAACGCAGAGGTAGCCGCAGAGGTGGCCCCTGGGAACAAGGCAGACAAGGAAGGGGCTGATCTAGGATGTAAGGAAGGTAGGACAAGGGCTGACTCAGTGTACAGAGAAGAGGGGGTGGTCCCTGGGTGCATAGGGATGGAGTAGGGAGGATTCTCCAGAGCGGAAGGATGGGGTGGGAGGGAAACTTGGGTGTAGACCATAGGGCAGGGGCGGTCCTTGAGAGCAGAAGGATGGGTGAGGGGTGATCTTTGGGTGCAGGCTGCAGGAGGCCAGGGCAGCCCCAGGAGGACTGTCAAGGCAGCAGGGTGCCCCCGTACCATTGCACATGCCCCTCACCTGGCATGTGGACCATGCGGCAGTGGCAGCTCTGCACCACAGCCTCCTTCTCACATTGCAGGCGGCAGGCGGCAATGCTGTAGGTGTCATAGCCAGGCAGTGTCTGCTCCCCCTGCACGCTCGCCCGGCAGTTCCCCCATGGCTGGGGCAGGTAGGTGAGCTGCCAAGGTGAAAGGGGCATCACTGCAAGGCTGCACTGGGCTGGGTGCCTGCAGCCACCTCCCCAGGGGCTGTGGGGCATCCTGCCTTACCCGCTGCTCCTGGCAGGACACAAAGGTCTGAAAGCCGGGTGAGACACCAAAGCCCAGTTGATGGATGTAGGGCGGCTCATCCTGGCTGTGGATCTGGACCCGGATGCCAGCTTCAAATGATGTCTCGTCTATGGGAGAAGGACAGAAGGGCTGCACACCTGCCCAAAGGGACAGCCCTCATCTTTGTTCCCATACCCACCCAAGACATGCACTATGGGGCCCTGCTTGCTCCACAGCCCACCTTAGGGTGCCCTACTTTCTCAGCAGCCCTCCCTCCCAGCACCCCTCACCCTGCCTGTACCACAGCACCACTCACTGGTCTCTCTCCAGATGGGCAGGTACTCTTCCTGCTGGATGTCCAGCATGATCTCCAGCCCGTTGCCCATGCCACCTTGGCGGGTCACTCGTGGGTTGCTCCGGTCCCCGTTGAAGGTATAGCACTTACCGTAGCGTGTGTAGACCTGCAGATGGAGAAAAAGGGGTGAGGGAGTAGACACAGATCAGGCAAACAGGATGAGGTCCAGGGACTCCTTTTGAACCCCGTGAAGCTGCTGGAAGTGGGGGAACAATCTTGCATGGCACTTGGAAGGGCTCATCTAAGCCTCCCCCCACAGTGGTGCCACCCCTCCAACCTTGGGGAGATGAAGGTGGAGCAGGGCGAAGCATCACTCCCCAGCACCCATGGGGCAGCTCAGCCATCCTGCTCCCACTAGGCAGGGACTCACAGGGGCGAAGTGCTGGGGGCCACAGCGCTCTCCCTGAAAGTGGCACTCCACCAGCATGTCCTCGATCTGATGGCCCAGGCGGTGGAAGAAACTCTGCATGGTGCGCTCGGAGCGACGGGGTGGCAAAAAGCGCGAGTAGTTGGCGAGACGCATCAGCCACATGCGCCGGTCCTCCCCCAGCACAGCCAACATCTCAGGCACCAGTGAGCGATTCTCCCAGGCCAGCCCCAGCCACTGCCCCACTGAGTAGAGGTCGGGCCTGGTGAGGTGCAGGAAGCGTGCCCGGTTGGGGTTGCAGAGGGTGACGGCTGGGAAGCGGAGCTGGTGAGCCCAAGAGAGGCGCGCCTGGGTGTGCACAGGGTGCGAGAGCAGATGGTGCAGGCAATCAGTGGCTCCAGTTGCAAGCAGTCCAGCGGAAGTCAGGAAGGCCAGGCTCCAGAGCAGGCGGCGCAGGCGGGACTGTGGCCGGGTGCATATGTAATGCAGCCCAGGAATCCTGGTGGCTTGCAGGATGCCGATGGCAGGGCCACCATCCTGAGCCACTGCCAAGTCTTCCCCATCCTGGCAGCAGGCAATGGGCAGTGGCATGGCTGCAGGCAGGGTGGCTCCTCTGGGAAGTGGGGTGCAGGCTTCCCTCAAGGCTGTGCAGGATCCCTGGTCCCCTCCAGGGAGCTCTCCCTCCTGGGAATCTTTCACTCCACACCTTCCTGGAGACAACCGTGGCAGGCGCCTTCTCAAGCTGCTCCAGTGACGGGCAAGGGGAGGGAGAGAAGGGGGCTGCTGCAAATACACGCCTTCCCCCATCCTCCATTCAGGAATGGAAAATTCCTCCCTGAGCCAGGCTGGGACAGGGAGATGTGTTGCGTCACCCCAGACAAGGTGAACTGGCAGCACCCAGTGCCTCAGTATGGTGGGCACCTGTGTCTGGACAGAGATGCCCTGTCCCAGTCACGTTGCGTGAGCCCTGTGCCTATGGATGCTGTGCCCTGGCTCATCCCTGCTGTCCCCTGCCCTGTAGGCCCCTCTAGTTCTCTGCATGGACCCCCAGAATCCCCAGTTTTGGCTGCTCAGGGATTGGGGGCCCTGCTCCACAGAGGCAGGACAGTGCCAGGCCTGGAGGACCATGACTTCCTGCCAGCACTGCTTGGGACCACACATCACCTTGATTCCCAATGCTGTATCCTGGCATTCCCTGCCCTGGAGCTAGGAAACCCAGTGGATCTGGGCCCTTTGGGCCAGTAGTGGGGCTGTGGGCCAGAAGAAGTAGATCCATGGGGCAGGAGGCTGTGTGGGAGCCCACCTGAGCCCCGCGGGTGCTTTGAAGTGACGATGCAGCTGTGATCAGAGCGTGGCAGCGGAGGGGGTGTGTCTGCACCAAGCTGTCAGCACGGCTGGCAGGGCCCCGACAGCCTGTCAGGGTGCCTTCAAAGCTTGGTGTCGCACTCCCTGGCAGCCTCTCATCTCCTGCTGCCGCTGCTCCCAGGCAGGGAGCACAAGCCCTGCCAGGGTGCGAGTTGGGCCCAGAGCACCTGCTGCCCCGGGATGAGACAGAGCTGCTGTGCCCCCCGTGAAGGGCAGCATCCCTGCTGCTCCATGGCAGGTGAGTGGGGGGGCTGTGGTGAAAGAGGGGCTGGAAAGAGGGGAGCCCCTGCTTGCCTCAGCAGTGACTCCCAGCCCTATCCATGCTACTGGCCATGCTGCCTGAGCAAGGGGTGAGTCTGTAGATATCCCAGAGATCCTGCTGGGATTCAAGCTATCATAGAATCATAGTATCATAAAATCACAGATTCATAGAATGGTTTGGGTTGGAAGGGACCTTAAAGCCCATCCAGTTCCAACCACCCTGCCATAGGCAGGGACACCGCCCACCAGACCAGGCTGCTCAAAGCCCCATCCAACCTGGCCTTGAACACTTCCAGGGAGGGGGGATCCACAGCTTCCCTGGGCAACCTGTGCCAGCCCCTCACCATTCATCATGAAGAATTTCTCTAATGTCTAACCTAAATCTTCCCCCTTCCAGTTTAAAACTGGTTCCCTCCTCCTATCACTACATGGTTGGTGACAAGTGCAGGAGGACACCAGGCATGTTCAGAACGTGGTTTGGACACGGGCACCAGGGTGGCCGAGGGAGGTGAGCAGGGGCAGCACCAAGGGTGCCCGAGGGTGCTGGGGCGCTTCCCAGCTCCCTGCCCAGCCCGAGGCACCCGGGCTGTCAGCCACGGCTCCTGCTGCTCCAGCCGGGCCAGGCACAGGTTCCCGGCTCCTGCTGCTCTGGGAAGGGGGAACATGGCCCGCAGGGGGCAGCAGGGCCCCGCGATAGGGCTGCCCCCCCCCCCCTCCCCGGCCCCCCCCCGTCCAGTCCCTGCAACCGCGCTGCCGTGGGCTCACTCCTCGCCTCCTCGCAGGGCTCCCTGTTCCCTGTACCCTCAGCCTAGCGGGGCACCGCTGCCCCGCACTGAGCTGTCTCCTCTGACCTGTGTGTCCCTGCGCCATCCTTCAGACACATTTCAGCCCAGAAGGCTAATCTGGACTGCATCGGAAGAAGCGTGGCCAGCAGGGCGAGGGAGGTGATTCTGCTCCTTTCCTCCGCGCTAGTGAGACCCCACCTGAAGTGTGTCCAGCTCTGGAATCCTCAACATAAGAATGAGATGCCCAGGGAAGCTGTGGATGCCCCATCCCTGGAAGTGTTCAAGGCCAGGTTGGATGGGGCTTTGAGCAGCCTGGTCTGGTGGGAGGTGTCCCTGCCTATGGCAGGGAGATTGGAACTCTACGGACTTTAAGGTCCTTTCCAACTCATACCATTCTATGATTCTATGATCTCACCACCCCCAGCCTGTCCCCAAGCATCACCTGCGTGGAGCTGCTCAGCTCCTTGCTGAGATTTATTGTGGCTTTGAGAGCTGGAGGCTGCAAGCCTGATACCATCAGCCCCTTGCACACTAGGGCAGCTTTTATATTAGTTTTCTTTAAACAGAGGATGAGCTTCTTCGGCTGGAGGAAATGTCATTTCTCTGAACGCTTCCATCTCATGTCAGTTCATACATCTCCAGGCAGCCTTGCAATCACCCTGGAGCAGCCTGAGGGATGGAGATGGGATGCAGAGGCCAAGGCACATGGGGACAGACAGCTCCGGGACAGGGACAAAGGTTGGGCTTGGCTGGCGGAGTAAGTCCAGTGGTGGTGGTAGCCTTGTCCCCCGTTCCCTGCAGCTCCTAGGCAGGCAAGCACATTCGTGGGGGTGCACGGGGAGGGCAGGGATGCCTGCAGCGCCCAGCTGAGTTACTCACTTGGCGGCTGCCAGGGTGCTGAGGCCAGCTGTGAAATTGTGCTGGCGAGAGCACAGCACAGTCCTGAAGGGCTTTGCCTTTCCAACATGACAAAACCAATTAGATAACAGGGAGCATGGGGGGGGAGGGGAGGAGGAGGAGGAGGAAGGACAGAGAAGAGCCTGCCTGCTCTCATAATTACCTCCTTGATGCTGACCCCCAGAAAAGCACCTTGCAGGGTTGGAGCACACGTGTCCATCCAGTAATGGCACTGGGGCAATGGCCCCAGGCATCCTGCTCCACTTATCAGGCACCCATGGGTGCCACAGCCTTGAAGCCAGAGTGGCATTCCCACACTACATGCTGGTCTCCCTGCTCAGCCACCACAAGCCGGCATCCCCACGCCACGCTCATGTGCAGGGAAGACCCCATTAGGAAGGTAATTTCTCGACATGATTCCTCATTTCCCTTTTCTCTGCCTTGGAGACATGCTGACCTTGACAGAAATAGCTGCTTGTGCCTCAGCAGGCGGATCCCAGCTGGAGATCACTGGGGGCCCTGAAATCCTCCTCCCCATCCTAAACAGCTCCGGACCCCCCCAGGTCCCTTCACTCCACGTGAGGCTTGCTATATTACCCCTCTGCTGTAGGGCACCCCATGGGATGATGGTGGTAACCCCATCATCCTTACCCCAGCTTACAGCAGCCCACCCGTGTCTTCTGTCCCTGCTGCTGCCAGCCCATTGTGCTAGCCTCTGGCTGATCCCAGCTCACACAGGTATTTCTGCAGCTTACATGGCTCCCTATGGTATTTAGCCTCTGGAAGACGACGTTAAACATTGCAAGCAGCAACAAATCCTGATTGCTCCGAGGAGACAAGAGGCTGCGCTAAGCTTCCAGCCAAATGTTTACATTCAAGGCAAACAAGCTGTGGCACATGGAACACCAATGGGTCCTGCTCCTGCACGCTCAGGATACCCAGCCCTGCTCCCATTTCCCAGCTGGGACATCCAGGCCTGCTCACATGTTCCTGCTACGGCACCCAGCCCTGCTCCCACATACCTACTGGGGCGCCCAGCCAGCAGACAGTCTCTTGGACATGGGCACACCGTATAGAAGAGGGCATCCTGGCATGGGTACACCCCTGAGAAGAATCATCACTGGGTAATGTGGGGGATGAGACTGAGGATGAGGATGGGGTTTGGAAGATACCAGAGTGCTGCCTGCCCTGGGCTTGGTGAGGATGCTAGTCCAGGGGTAACCTTGGTGATCTCCTCTGTGTACCCCACCAGAGAGCAAATCAGCATGGGCAGGGCTGTGGTGTAAAGGAAAGGCATGTCCAACACTGGAAATGCTGCTTTCTGAGTGAGCACAGGCAGCTGGAGACTCAGGGATGCCCAGAGCCAGGAGACATGTCACAGGAGCTGGGGACAAGCTGGGATGACACTGACAGAGCTTGGGCAACAGTATGCCCATGCACACTGTCCCCAGTTCTGCTCCTGTACCCCTGCTGTGGCCATCCTGGTTCCAGAGCCCAGCTCTGCCGGAACCCCCAGCCCTGCCGCAGCAGCCCCCCTGCCACAACCCCAGCGGCCCTCTCCCTCCACGCACTATGGCCAAGGCCCCGCCTGGGTGCCCCGGGAGGGAAGCTGCAGCGCTGACGCCAGTATTGCAACTGCCCGGGATATGAGATCTGCTTGGATTCAGCAATTTCAACTCATTTCAAGCCCAATTCTGCAGCAATTTTCTGAGCCAGTGGGATGTTTTCGCCTCTGCAAATGTCCCCTCTCATGCACAGTTGCACCATTTCCCTTCCCTGCATCCAGGAGGGGTTGGAGAATGGTGCCTGTTTGGGTCAACTCCAGCTCCAGTGGTGAGACAACCATCCCTCATACCGGCAGCCCCTTGGCACACCCCCTAGCCCACACAGCTGCTGGGAGGCTTCTGCAGAATGAAGCCATACTCACTGGGACCAGGGCTCCCACCTTCATGGGGTCACAGCCTCAGCCCCAGCACGGCAGGGCACCTTTGGCCCTGAGCAGGGCACACCAGCACTGGGCTGGGTTCCTTTTTTCCCCCATCCTGCAAAAAGTCAAGCTTTGGAGCATTGTCTGCTGTCCCACTTCCTCAGGAGGAGGGAGAGCAGTGGGGCAGCAGTGGAGCCAGGAACCCTCCTGCTACTGCAGATGTGCCTCTCTCTGTGTCATGGGCCAGCCCGTGCCAACAGAGCACCCTCAGTTGAACCTGAGCGAACAGCAGAGATGTGGGTGTTTGGGGCTGGCAGAGCCCCTCTCATGCCAAGCAGGGTCACTGCTGGAATATCAAGTGCTCAGCTGTGCCATGGGCTGAGCGGTGGGAGGGACTCAAGCCCTGGCATCAGTCATTGTAAGCAGGTCACCACCAGGCTGCCACACTGGTGCCAGCGTGCAGTCCAGTGACCCCAGAAGTGGGCAGGATACAGACCAGGGCTCCCAGATCCTGGAAGGTCGGGACCATGGGGATGTGATGCATGGCAGAGGGTTATACCACCCTCACAGGCAAGAACTCCTTCCCAACATATATGCCCCAGACCTGCCACTGACATCAGTAAGGCAGGAGGACATTGGCACCACCCTGCTTTCAGAAGCAGCTTCTGTGACAGCACATCAAAATTCATGTATCACAGAAGGGGTTTTCCCTGCAAGCCATCACCCCAGGAGTCCTGCACCAGCCAAACCAGGAGCTGGAGGAGGCCATGCCACTGGTGCCACATAGAGCTAGGCTTGCTGTGACATGGAGGTGAGGGGCTGGGGACCCCAGTTCCTCATGTCTCAGCCCTGCTGTGCAAGCACTGCAGCACACAGCTGCCTTCAGTAGCACAGCAAGTGTCATCACAAAGTTGTGCTTTCCCTTCCTGCTGCTCCTGGGGGGAATTCAACCCAGAATCTAACTCGTCTCCTCATTTCCAACATAAATTTATTCATGGCTAGTTTGTACCATTTGTTCTTGTGCCAGCATTGTCCCTTAGCTTAAATAGCTCTCTTCCCTCCCTTGGGTTTACTCCCTTGATGTATTTATAAACAGCAATCCCATCCCCTTGCAGCCTCCAGCCTGCCAGCCTGCACGTGCCAATCGCTCCTGGTTTCCTCTCCCGATTTCAGGCTCTGCTCGCCTGCGCAGACCGGCTGCCTGGCACAGCATCTGTTCCAGCTCCCCAGCAGCTTCCTCAACTCTGGCTGCCCAGGGCTCGCTCACTGCTCCAGCAAGGTCCCTGGCCCACACAGACACGTAACTCTGCCCTCTCCATCTCACAGCGGCTATGGGGAGCATCCCACCCCAATCTGGACAACTGCCCTGGCCACGGCTAACCTGCTGCCTGCAGATAGGGGGTGGCTTGCTCTTTCCTATGGCTTGCTTGCACTATGCACTTAAAAGCACCCACCGAAAGGGTCACCTGGGTAGGTGGAAGAGCCAACACCAAGGGAATTGCAGAAGATGAATGCCAGGGCTGCTGGCAGAGGGGGCAGGTGTGCTGCACTGCAGGACAGGGGTCCAGAGAGTCAGAGGGGCAGGAGCTGGGGAAGCCCACTTCAGCCTGCCACCCGCCAGCAAACCTCTCTGTGATGTTGAGCATGCTGCTTGCTTACCCTGTTCTCTCTCTAAGCACGTGGGACAAGTTCTGGATCTGCAGGAAGCTTCTGCCCCATGATTCTGTCTCCTGCTTCTCCTGGGAGGGAGACAGGGAAAGCCATAGGGCAGAGCCAGGAGGTGTTTAGGATCCCCATGGAAAATACGCACCAAAGCTGCATCCCCAAACATGTCAGAGTGAGCCTGCCAGTCTGCTAACGTGCTCCCTGTCCTGGGTTTGGACTGTGCTTAGCAGCAATCTTGCCACGGTTCTGTGTGCCCTCCAGCACTCTCCAGCTGTCTTCTATCCTCAGACACACCCCCCTCCGCCTCATGCTGGGCACGCCATCCCCAGGCACACAGCACAGCATGCTATGGATAAGCACAGGGATGGGCTGCAGCTCAGCCTCGCTGCTGCAAACCCGATAAAACATACACATACACAGACAGCAATAATAACAGGTTTGGGTGGTGGGCTCCTCTTGGCAGTCGGAGGAGACCCAGCACCATGCATGGTGCTGTGCAACTGGACTGGGCCACTTGCCCCAGGACCAGAGAAGGATCTCGGCCCTGTGGTTTCACACAGAGATGCAGTCTGGAGGAAGCAAGGAACATCAAGGACCCTCAAAAGTGGGGTATGCAAGGTCCCCAGGGCTCTTTTGTGGGGCTCAGGCAGCCTCTGCTCTCTGGCTGCTGTCACTCCGCAGCGACCCCAGTGCTGCAGGATGCCCCTGCCCAGCAGCCATACTAGCGCCTCCGCACGGTGCTGGTTTTGGATGCTGGTGGCTTCTGCTTGAGAGACGGCAGCAGAGCTCTCCGGCAGCCTTGGGGATCGCTTCTCTCGGAAAGTAGCCGTGCAGGGAGTGCTGCGCGCCCGGCCCCAAAGGGTTAACAAGCAATTTCCTTTGCTGACAGCTCGGAGACCGTTCACTATCGACTGCGGGAGAATAAGAGGGGAGAAGCAGCGAGATAAAAAGGCAGCAGAGCTGGCACCGCCTGCTTAATCCCAGCGTTTAATCTGCTGGGGCAGCGCAGGCAGCCTTATCTCGCCGTCCTTCTGCTGCTCCATCTCATTACTGCTCCCACGGCTGCGCGGGTAGCGCTGCCGGGAGATGGGAGAGCTGAGCCGGGGAGCGCTGGCCTGGGGCAGTGGCTGCTGCCAGTTCCTCGCTCGGCAGCCGCCAGCGGGTCCTGCGCTGGTGGGCACACGCTGGCACCCCACGCTTGGCACACGCCAGCACCCCACGCTTGACACACACATCCTTCCTGATGCGCAGTCGGAGCGAGGTGACTGCACGGATACACACAAACACACTGCCACGCCACGCTTGGCACGCTCTGGCATCCCACACCTGGCACGCATCCCTCCCACTGCCAATTTGGAGCAGGTCAGCTGCATGGACACACACACACACACACACACACACTGGCACCCACGCCTGGCACACACAAATACATGCCAGCACCCCACGCTTGGCACTCGCATCCCTCCCGCTGCCCAGCCAGAGTGGGACAGCTGCACAGGGACACACACACACGGACTGATACCACACACTTGGCACAACTGGAGTGGGACGGCTGCACGGACACACACACGCTGGCACCCCACACTTGGCACACGCATCCCTCCTGCTGCCCAGCAGGAGCAGGGTGGCTGCACGGACACAGACATACACACAGGGATGTGCATACAGGCTGCACCCACGGTGCGCGCCATCTCACACATGGTGCTGCTCGTGCCTGGCGCTGTCACACAGCCTCAGGGACACACTGACACTGTCACACACGCACACATGTTTCCTGGTCTTTGCCCCTGCACAGGTGCTCTTGTGCTCCAGCCTGTGCAGTGCCCATGCCCCCATGGGTGGATGGAGGATGAAACTCTGTGAAACTATGCATGCAGGACACAACAGGGCCAGGACAGCAGGCAGGGCAATGCTACCTTGTCCTGCATGTGCCTCTCCCCCCATCCTCACCTATCCAGGTGCTCTCCTGCCAAGCACCAAACCAGGTCGACGCTGTCTGCTCATCCTACCAGTCACACAATGGCCACAATTACTGGGTCACCCCGGCCTGGTCCTGACAGCTCCCACAGCTGCAGGGCAGGGATGGCAGGAGGGGGGGCTATCTCCCAGGAGTCAGCAGGTGCTGGCACAGATACAGTCCCTCCAGCCATGGTGTTTATCTGTAAATCCGCAGCACTGACACGGTGCAGATGAAGCTCTGCGCTAGCCGGGCTGTCATGGGGGTTATCCTGCCACCTACGGATGGGTTTACACTGATAAGATTTATTGTCACCCTGGCTGAGGTGCTGCCAGTGCCTCACCGTCTGCTCCTCTTACAAGGCTGTGCCACCTGCCTGGAAGTGCTATGAGAACCACAAGCAGCAGCTTGCCAAGTGGCCACCAGCATAGCACATCCCCAGATGGAAGAGAGCCAGACACGACCCTCTGCTCCCCGTTGGCCGGACTTATGGGTCCCCTGCCTGCCTGTCCCAAGGTGCCTCATCCAACCTCAACCAGCATCACAGCAGGATGCTGGGGGATGCTGGTCCCCAAGCTAGACCAGGCTGAGAAGAGCACATCTGTGCTGCCAGAGACTTGCTGACGGTGCTGGCAGCGTCGCTCCTGTCACAGCTCGGTAGCTTCCTGGCTCTCCTGTGCAGTGCAAGGCAGCCAGGACTCATGGGGCTACTAGGGCTGTCGTGCATGGAGCCACTGCAGGCAGGATGGCCCAGGCAGGGAGTGGGGCGAAGTCCCTCAGCCTGCAGCCTGATCCTGACACCAGGCAGATGCCTGCAGGGTAGCTGTGGGAGTTGAGGCCTTGTGCACCCCATGCCCCAGGGTGACATGGGGTAGGCAGGAATAGCCCAAAAAGGGGAATTTGGTCCCAAGGTTCTCTGCTCTGCCTTGGTCCCTCACCCATGCCCTGCTGCCTGCCCCCTCCACCATCATGCTGCTCAGCACTGATTTCCCTGGAGCCAGCAGGGATTGCCCTGAGCCACCTGGTGCAGCAAGGCAGGTCCTGAACCAGGCTAAATCCTTGAGCAGCAGGAGGGGGAGCCACCTGCCAGCATCCCGTCCCCGTCCCCAAAGTCACCACATAAGCCCTGCACAGTTCCCCCACCACCATCCTCCATCTCTGCTCTTGCCTCTTCCCCTTCTCCCCTCCAGTTGCTCAGCCCTCAACAACGCTGGGAGTTCTGCTGTCTCTGCCAACACAAATTTGACTCCAGCATGTCAGAACTGAAGGAAACAATATGCAAACAAACAGCCTGAGCCTTGGCTGCACCCTCCTCTCCACGGCCAGCTCGGGGGCCATGGGGGCCAGAGGGCTGGTCGGGGTGACGGCGTAACCTGCCAGCACATTGGGAGCCCAAGTGAAGTGGGGTGATCACAGCCCAGCGGGAAAGGGCTCGTTAATAGCTGAGCCCTTTTAGCAGAGATTAGGGAGCTGCACGGCTTTGATCTTTGATTGCCAATTTGCATCTTGAAGGCGCTGGGACCTCATCCAGCCTCCGCGCAACCCTTTCTGGTTTTCTCGTGGCTAATGGATTTGTTCTTAATGCTGGAGCGTGCAGGCTAAAGGCTGATTAAACCTTCTCCGCGGTGCTAAATCAATGGAACAAACATGATAGGGGTTGGCTTTCCCTAGCCCTTGCACTCCCGGGCTGAGGGCCTGATCAACAGAGGACCTGAACCCTGACACTGGTGGGGGCTCCCTCTTTGGGGTTGCCAGACAGGGGAGGAGATGCAAGTACCGTTGGGCAGGGACAACCCCATGGTCCATATCCCTGCATCCCCATCCTCTGCTCACCATGCTGGCAGCAATGGAGTAGGGGAGCTCAGGACTCCTGGGGTGTCTCCCTCTCTTGGATACTTGGGCCACATTGCCCTTGTGCTGGTCCTCCCACACCTCAGACCCCTCCTAGCTCCTCCCAGGTTCCAGGGCTTGCTTTTGGAGCAGGGATAAGTCCTGGCAGGAATGGGATGGAACAATTTGCCCCTGCAGCTGGGGGACTCCTTCCCCCTCCTCATGCCCCCTTTGCCTCCCATACACTGGGGAGCAGCACTGATAGCTCCCAACTCCTCTGTCCTTCAGACTATCTCCCCTTCCCCCTTATCAGAGCCAGCGCCAACGTTCCCAGGACCTGTGCTGCCTGCAGCAGCATATACATCACGTGTGAGCAGCAGTAACCATACATTTTCCATAATGCCCGTGGTCTCCACTGCATGCCCAGCTTCAGCAAAATGCAATTCCCACTATGTCTGCAGGCAGCATTAGCAAAGGGAACAAGCTGCACCCTGCCCATGGGTGCCCTGGGAAGAACCAGCCTCCTGTCCTACTTACTGCCTGGGCTGGGGGCCTGGGACAGGAGCCAAACACCTGAGATGCGCAGGACTAAGGCTTTGGGGATTAGGATCTGTGGGGAGGAGGGTTGTGTGGCTGCAAGCTGGGAGAAAACCAGCTGCAAGCTGGGAGAAAACCAGCCCTTTGCAAAGGGCTCAAGGCATCGTCTTGGGGGCTGCTGTGGGAGAGCTGCCAGCAGGTCTGGTGGGATTTGAGTGTCAGGACCCCTGAGCAGGGAGGGACACTACTCCACAGCCCAAGCTGCCTGTGCCAGATGATGAGATGTGAGTTGCAACACAGTGAAGCTCAGGTCAGTGCCTTGCTGGGAACCAGTCCGTGGGGAGAAGGTGCTGGGAGCAGTCCTGCTGTCCCCAGGCTATGCCTGTGCCAGACTCGGCCATGGCAAGTGGTGGCTGCTTTGGAGGCAGCTGGGCTGCTGCATGGCACAGAGCCGGCAGGATCACACACCGAGATTCCCATCTGCAAACCTTGCAATTGATTCATCTCCCCTCTGCCAATATTTGCTGAGTGCGGGAGATAAAGTACCTACAACAGTCATCGGCACTGGCATTTCAATCCACTTGGGCTGGCAGTAGAGGGGTGGCCGGGTGGGCTTGCAGCCCACTGGGGCAAGGGGCTCAGGCAGCCAGGACCCCTCCACATCCCTGTGCATCACTTCTGCCTGACTGGGACAGGTGCTCCTGCCATGGGCACTGCTGCCCGTACCAGCCCAACCTGGGCATCAGCACAGATCTCTCTCCTGCCCTCACTCCCACCTCGGCCCCAGGACAGCTATCTCCACCCAGTCAGCATCTTCCCTGCAACCCTCAATGCAGCACCAACCCACCTCCTCCAGTATTACCACATCCCTTCCACGTCACCCCAGTGTCCCCTGCTAACACTGCCCTGCCTGCACCTCGCAGCCCCCTCTCTCCCTTGCTCCAGGCTGCCTGTGCAGTCTCTGCAGTGGTCCCTGAGCAGATGAGGCAGGACATGATGCCGAGATACAGCTCCTGGAGGAGAAGCCCAGAGTATTATCAGCCCAGGGAGTTAATTAAGGTCATGTCACACGATAAAGAAACAGGATGTCAGAGCAGCAGCAGCAGCTCAGGGGGGTCAGAGCTGAAAACACTCCCTCTGAAAAGCAACACCACCAGATGTGATCAGCCAGGAGCCTGGGGATGATGGAGCAGTTGTTACAGCCACATGCACAGGATGGCACAACACACACTGGACATGAGATGGAATGGAGACTGAGATGGGATGGGGATGGAATGAGAATAGGGACAGGCTGTGACATGCCCTGCCCGAGAGGGCACGGAGAGCTGGCTGACCAGCCCTGGTTATCCCCTCCTGTCCTTGCACAGGAGCAACACGCCCCTGTGTGACCAGTGCCTTGCAGGCAGGGCAGGAATCACTATGAACCTCTGCTCGTAATTAGCACACGTAATTGCAGACACACTCTGATTAGCAGGACCTTAGAGCCAGGCACATCAGACTGCTTGACAGCACTCATGCTGCTCCTGCCTCTGTGATGGCTTTGCCCTCGGGTCAGACACTGCCATGGAGCTGGCAGAACAAGGCTGGCCTGGCATGGCACAGCAAGGTACACAGCAGGGTGGTGGGAGCAAGCTGAGGACAGGGGGACAAGTGTAGGGGACACACTGTCCATGCAAACCCATCACTCCACCGTGAGCAGCACGGTACTCAGTGCCCTGTCTGGTCGAGCAGAAGCTGAGCTGCCAGGACATAATGAGTACTTGCATCAGTTTTGGCTGGATTTGCATAGCGTCCTCGGTCCCATGCGTTTCCTGGGTGCAGCAGCAGCAGACACCACGTCGGCCCTCCCTCCTCCACAGGGGTCACAGCTCTTGCATGGTCCCTGGATTGCCCTCACATGCACCCCATCCCTCCTTCTCCAATCACCCCCTGCAGCAGGGACACCCGCAGTCCCCCGCCCTGCCCTGCTCCAGCTGCTGGAGTGTTGAAGACAGATGGAGACACTTCCCTCTGCCATGCAGTCCCTCCCTCCCTCCTCTGGCTGTGAATAAATCGTGGGGATGGCAGCTAAGGAGTGAAGGGCACAGAAGGGTTTGGAGGGCAAAGAGGGGCAGTCAAACTGCAAACAACCCCTTGCAGCTGGGAGGCACAGCAGTTCATCTCTGCATGCCCAGCACGGGGTGCAAGGTCCATGGGAGGCATCCACAGCTGCTACCTGGTCTTCTGGGGCACCCAGCTCTCTCACGCCCCTACCCTGTTCCCCTGGTCCAGGTGAGCACCCCCAGTTCATCCCCAGCGGAATCCCTAAGCCCTTGCCCAGGAGGAAGAAGAACTGGGGCAGGAAAGAGCCTGGGGTGGTAGCAGTGACACCAGGATGCAGGCGGGGACACGGGTGCCACTCACAGCCCTCGTTTTTCCTCTCTGTTGTTGCAAGTGCAGGTGGTGGAGGGATGGGACAGTACATGGATATGCGGGGTGCTACTACACTCCAGGGATGACAGACTGGTAAGATATCCCTGTGCATCTGAGTGCAGCACCTTGCTACAGCCACTGACACTGCTGACAATTGCTCCCAGCCAAGTGACACCATGGGGACTGCGACACTCCGACCACAGCCGGGGTACAGCTGGATACAGGAGACACAAGCACGTGTCCTGCCCCTAGGGATGCCTGCCAGCCCTCAGGTAGCCCCTGTCATGGATGTGCCTCACCAGTGCCTGATCGTAGTACCCACAGTGCCTGCAGCATCTACAGTACCTGCAGCATCTGCAGCACCCGCAGCTCTTGCAGCACCCACAGTACCTGCAGCACCTGCTGCCTGGCCCACCCTGTGGACATGCCAGATACAGCCACTAATTGTGCCTGTGACCCGGGGAGGGGGGGCACGGCCTGATTGCAGCTGCCCAGACAAGGGCGGCCAGCTCAATCAGAGACGCGTGGCCCTCCAGCATGCCAGGCACCAGGAATTAAACTGCTAATGAGCTGCTGGCTGGAGGGCCGGCAGTTAGTGATTAATCAGGGGCTCTACTCTGACAAAGTGTGTGCCTCCTCTCCCCTCCCACCCTGCACATCCTAGGGGCTGACAGCAAGCAGCAGGCCAGTGGGCCCTTCCAGTCCCTCTTTCCTGCCTGCCCAGCCACTGTGGGTGGGGACCAGCCTAGCTCTCCAGCCCAACTAAGCTCCCCAATACAGACAAGGGTCCTCAGCTCCTGCGCCACTGGGATATGGCACCAGGAGGCCCTCCCAGCCTCTAGCTTTCCTGCCTTCCCCCTTCTTCCCATGCTCACCTTCCTAGCATTGCAATCAGGAGGGAACCTTTTGTTCTGCTGTAAGAAAACCTGTTGAGTCCAGCCGAGCTTAGCTGGAACTTAACCACTGTTCAAGTGCAAAGCATGCTCCGTCTTGCATCTTTGCCCAGAGAGGGTCACATCGAGCTGAGGGTGCCTCTGCCAAGGGCCCCTCCTCACCTGTGCAAGTGTAGCTTGGGAGGACCAGCCATACAGGCAGCAGTATCTCCCAGGGACAGAGCAAGTACATGTGGGAGCCCCAAGTCCCAGTGGGTCAGGGTTTGGGCCCAGGCCCCTCATGCAAGACCACTAGCTTGGTGCCATGTGCTGGGGGTCAGCAGCAGGGCCATGCTCACCTCCCGCTTGCTGCCAGCACAGTGATGCAGCTGTGGGTGGATGGGCCAGCAGTGCCCTGCCTGGAACCGCTGCCAGCGCAGCACACCAGGGCAATGGCTCAGAGCAGAGGGAAGGTTTTGCAGTGTAAGCAGGGCACAGCCACCCGCAGAAAGGCGCAGAGAGCTGCAGGGAAGCAGCTCAAGCACAAGCCTAACTCCGCTCCCCCACTGTGAAGCCCTGGTTGGCTTTCCTCTCCTTCAGAGCCCTTGCAGAGTAAGGATGTGGCAGAAGTGTCAGCACCTTCCTGCCCTGTCACCCTTGCCTTGTGGCTAGTCGCAAGGAGCATGCTCTGGGAATGCTGCATGTCAGGGCAGTGCTTGGGAGAAAATGTTACCAACTGGCAAGGAGCAGGTTAGAGATGCATGTTCTCCCCTATTGCACAATTAATCATGAGAAGTTTTTCCTCCTTTCGTGCATGAAACAAAATTTGGCAGAGCGCTCTGACCACAGGGACTTATTGTTTGCTCTCCAGTTAAAACCCAGACACATCTAGCAAAGACATAACCTCAGAGCATCCCTGTGTGCACAGGCGGGGAGAGGCCACACTGGCGAGGCAGAAAAACCTAGTGGGGTTTGGTCCATAGCCCCCCATGCCATGCATGCCTTCAGCCATATGCTCCTGCTGTTTGCCCCCTGGTCCCAGCCCGCAGTACACACACGACTGTGCTGCTCTGATGGTGCCATCGTCCCTGCCCACAGACCCTTTTTATTCTAGTTCTGAACATATAAATGCCTACCCACCCTGTGCCAGCCGCCTGGGTGCTGGCAACAGCCCCTGCTTCCCCTGCCTGGGCTCTGCTCCCACCCCTGCCTGCTTCCTCCGCCTGCCCCATCCCCCAGCCTGGCTGGAAACTCAGCCTGTCCTTTCCCAGAGCAAGCCCAAGCCTCCCCAGCAGCGTTCCAGCTATTTGTTATTGGAAAAAGGGGGAAATACGTTTTTGACAATTATTGTTTTTTCCACCTGACTGGCTGCAAACTTGTTAATTTTTTTCTTTAATGTGTGAACAGTGTCGACGGCAGCTGCATGTGAAATGACTCGACGCCCTATCTGTGGGTCCCTGGCTGGCTTTCAGCACTAGCACCGCAAACATTGCCTTCTATAAATAAAGGCCTATATCTCATCAATGGCAGAACAGCAGAGCTTTATATAGTCGTCTTACATAAAACCGTCTCTCTTTATGGGCTTCAAACCATTTGCGTCACTTAGTGCAGCTCCGTAAACCTCCTGCTCCAGCCGCTCCCCCATGGAGGGAGACCCAGCACGGCTGCCCTGTGCCGACAGCAGGGAGCCCGGGGTCCCTGCTCTGCCCAGGGCTGCATCCCCCACCCTGCAGGGCCAGGTGGCAGCTGCATCCTCATCCCCCCAGATGCTTTGGCACGAGCCTCTCTGCCAGCCTGCCTGGTCTTGGCACGGAGCACCACTGTGGCAGGCAGCACTGCCAGGCACCCCGGTGCCTGGGGATGGCAGCTGTGGGCCAGCACTGCGCACCCTGTCCTTGTTGCCCTCACCATCCCTGCTGTGGGCCCTGTGGTGGGGCAGGCAGGGATGCTGGGAGGTGCTGCTTCATGTCCCATCAGTTGGGAATGAGGGACCTGAGGACACAGCGTGACTGAGGATATGATGCCAGCCTGGGGGAACTGCCTGCCTCCTCAGTAGCTCCAGCTCTGATGTGTGTGGGACACAAGCCCAGCCAGTGGCTTTCCACCCTGCTTCACAGCAAGTGCCTGGTGCGGGGGATTGTAGGGGGCGGCTCCCACAGCCACAGGGTGCAGGTCCCAACCCACACACAGGCTCTCATGGTCCCTAGGGCCCCCGACTCCATATGGTAGAGCCTGCTCCTCCGGCTTGCCGCAGGCGCTCACCTGCACACATCAATGGGTCATGGAGGGGCCAGGGACTCCTGCTGGGGCCATGACAATGTCTACCTGCAGGGAGGCAGCTGGCAATGCGGCCAGCAGTACAGGAGCCGGGGTGGCAGAGCTGCAGAGACTGGTGAGAAGCCTTCATTTACCCCTTTACAACCCTGGCTGGCTACCTTAGGTGGGCAAGTGGCAAGCACCAGAGGGACACAGGGAGCCAACAGCATTGTGACACTGGGATCCACAGTGCACTCTGTCCTGTGGCTGCTCCCAGTGCTGCCCAAGCGATCCCTTCCACGGATGATGCTGGCACCAAGGATGGGGTCACAGTAGTGCTCTGCTAGCCAGTGCCACAGGGCATCCAACCTCTCCACCTGCACAAGGCACCCGCACCCCAGCCAGCCCTACCCCGTATCCACAGTCCCCATGCCCAGCCAGCCACTCTGCACTCCATGAACCACCCCTACTCCCCTGTCAGTCACCCTGCACCCCATCAGCCCCACAGCCCCAGGTCGCCACCACCCCACAGCCATGTGGCAGCAAATGCCCATTCCTGGGGCCAAGACCCAACACTGCTGCTGCCACCCAACATGCCCACCCCATTCTGCAGCCAGCAGTACTGTGGGGGCACTGGCCCCACCAACCCCCCATGGATGCTCCAGCCCCAGAGAACAGCACTGCCCCTAATCCACCCAGTCTGGCATGTGGGACCAGCCTTGTGGCACGTCCCACATCTCTGGGGAGCTACACCAGGCGCGGGCATCCTGGCCGCTGGCTCCCCCCCCCTATCGAAGACAGGCTTATTAAGTGTGTGATATTAAATTACCCAGATAAGAGCGTAAGAGCTTTTAAAGTCAATTCATTAAATATAATTATGAAGAGAGCTTTTTTATGCTCACGGTGATCTGATCTCAATCAGGGAGACGGTGGGAAAGCCGCCGGCTGCTCCAACATCTCCGCTCCCCTGCTGCGTCGCCTCCGCGTCCCTCTGCTCCCCCGCCTCAGCCCCCTCCTGCAGGGAGCCAGCACCCACGGCCATGGCCCTCACCGCCCATCCTTCTGCTCCAGAACACCTCCTCAGTGTCACTTCTCGTGGTGGTGCCACCCCATGCAGATGGAAAGTGGTACGGGGATCTGCCCAGCAAAGCTCGGTAAAGGAGAGGCGATGGGGACAAGATGCCAGGGCTGGTGGGGTTGGAGAGGAGGGCAGCAGGGCTTGAAGCTGCTAGGGTCAAGAGCCAGAGATCAGGGAAGCTGAGCTCTTCCCAGCCACGCGTCCACTTTACCACAGGATACAATCCCCTCCCTGTCCTCCGCAAAACAGCCTCCTTAGAGGTCTAAAGATGCATCCCCACACCCCAGGCTGGGTGTGCCCCTCCCTCCATTCCCACATTCCTTAACAGCACTTTGTGACTAATTAATACCTGCTAGCCAGGCGGAAGCCACCCTGACCCATGACCAGACCCCTCCCATGCAGACCACTCTAGCCCTACACACTGGGACACCCATCTCACGCTGTGCACCCCCAGCAGCAGCCCAGGGTGCAGTTGTACATCGAGCTGATCCTGTCTTTCTTGGGGGAAGCCATGGGTTAGCAGGTTTCCCAAAGACACCTTGGGAGCCCCAGGCACTTCACTCCTCCCCAGCCATATGAAAGACAGTCAGATTACTAGGACACCCGGTGTCCCTTTGACACACTGCTCCAAGACCCACCATGATGAGGGGCTTTGCAGTGACACCCCTAGGTTCAGCCAGCTCCTCACTGTCCCACCTTATTACCCCAAACCCTCATCAGCCACCACATCCCAACACTAAACCCATGTGCTGCCACAGCCTGGGCACCAGGTGAGAGGAGCAACAGCCTGGCTGGCCAGGAATGAGGTGTGCTCTGGGCTGGGGTCCTCATGCAAGGCCCCGGTGGGAGCTGGTGGGAGCAGCTACCCGCTGCCAGGAGCTGCTGGACTGACATTTATTTTTAGACGTGAATTGTATAAATTAGCATTTCTCAGTGGATTAAGCAGCAGGAATTGTGTAATATTAAATGGCAACAAATTGCATTGAAGTCCCCCGTTTTCTGGCACAAGTAGCACCTCAAGCCTGGGCAGCTCATGTGTAATAATGCTGGAGATGCTGCCACCACTGCTCCGGACAGGAGCGCAACCAACCCATCGCATGTCTGTACCACTTGGGACACAGACAAGGGGACGCACAAGTACGGTAGCCAGGCTGTGAAGACGAGGGGCTCAACATGGGCTGCAAGCCCCTAGTGGGATGGCTGAGGCTCTGGGCTGGGACTGTAGGATGTGGATCCAGTGAGCGGAGCATGGCGACCCAGATGGGCACAGCTGGGCTCAGCTGAGCAGCTCACAGGCATGGGATCAGCAAAGTATGTTCCAGGTTGTCCTAGCATTCACAATGCTAGCTCCAGCACAGCCTGGCCATGGCAGGACACTCACCACAGCTGCAGCCATGCCACCTTCTAGCAGGGACAATGCTGTGTTGGAACCTGTGCAGCACTGCCTGGCCCCAGAGCCCATCCGTGCCTCTGCCAGGGCGGATCCTGCAGTGCCTGGAGCCCAGTGAGCAGCTGAGGGACCCCCAGTCAGCTCCCTGCACCTTATCACACACTCAGCCCTGCACAGGGGTAGACAGTAACCGGGGTGGGCAAATAATGGGGCTGAGCACGCATCAGGTGGGGCATGGCCGGTGAGAAGCAATGAGTCCAGTTCTTTTACCCAGCATAAAAATAGGCTGAAAATGTGACATTTATTAAGTATGGTTCTGGCGGAAAGGTCAGAGAGAGTCCCTGCGTCGAGAGTGGCGTGGGTTGCAGAGGGGATGGCAGCAGAGCCTTGCTGGGAGGAGGCAGGGACGATAGCCTTCTGCCCCCTACCCACTCCCCCACGCCCCTCAGACAGGATGCCCTGGGGTGCATGTAGGGGTGCAGCTGAGGATCCTCCCCCTGTCTTAGCACAAAGTCTTCCCCTCTGGGGCCTGTGTAGGGCGCCGGGAAGAATGCCCTCTCTGCCTGTGTTTTGGGCAGTTGGGAAGCCCTGCCTGGAAAGCCTGTGCCTGTGCCAGCTCCAAGAGTCTATGCCAGCTCTCAGCAACCTCCCTGCTCCCCAGCAACCTCCAGCCCTGGCAGGACTGGCTTCAGCAACCACACATCAGAAACAAAAGGCTTTTGAGAAAGGCACTGGGCTCCTGCCTGGCCACGAGCACAGCCTCCTGCCCCAGCCACTGCAAGCAAGTAGGCAGAGATGTTGCTGCCAGCTGGTGGTACCACCTCCACGCACCTCATCCTGTGGCCCTAGACCCTTGCACATCCCAGCTGCCAGTCTCCCAGTTCCTAAACACAGCTGGAAGGGCTTTTCCTTCCCAGCACCGGCGTCAGGCTGTGGCTGTACTGGGGTGCCAGGCATGGGGGGTGAGGGCGAGCATGAGCCACCTGCCGCAGCTGCATCCCAGCCCCATGGGGACACTTCCCAACCTCCCGCTTAATGGCACGTAAAGAGCGCTATTGATTTCCCATGCCGGCACTGCACGCTTCATACCCTCAGCACCGCAGTTGTGCTTGCCCAACCGGCAAAGCTTCGTACCCGCTGCCGTCCCTAAGGCTCCAGGCAGCGTGCCGGTGGGCACCGGTCGGGGCAGCCCAGCCCCGCATCCCTAGGCAGAGCAGGATCAGAGAGGTGCAGAGCATGGAACAGCTTAGGCAGGTTGGAATGGGCTTTGCTGGGGCTCCAGCATGGCCCTCCAGCAGCGACGCAGGGGGCACATTTGTCAGAGCGGCTGCAGGGGAGCCTTACTGCAGCTGAGGGCTGTCCCTGCTGCCTGGGGAGATTTACAGCCCAGACGGGCTTTATTACACGGAAGATGCTTACGCTAAGGATTTTTTTTTCCCCATAGTTTCTTAATTTGCTATCCCATAAAGAATGTGGATTTGTGACGTTAAATAGGGGAAGATCATTTACCACTCACGGCTCTTACTTAAAGGATCCGCACGAGTTATTTATCGTGTGAGCACAGGCTGCAAGCGGCTATGCGAGGGGACATGCTCCAGTCTTGGAGCTGGCTCCTGTTCCCAAGCAGGCAGTTGGCCGGCAGCAACCCCGTGGCTTGGCCACCCTCATGCTGTAAAACTTCCAGCCTCTGGATAAAGCCCACCTCCTGCCCAAAGGAAAGGAAGGACTCCAGCACTCTTGCAAGCACAGCTGCAGGAAAAGCTCCTTCCCTTCTCCAGCATCTCTGGGGATGTGACCTCTGTGCCAGGGGTTGCTCACCATGGGATGAGCACCCTGGGACTCTAGGCCTTTTGCCCCGCTGGGATGCGCTGCAGTCTGTGAGCCCTCCATCACTGCTGGGACATGCTGTGACTCATGTATCCACCCACTGCAGCAGGGGTATGAGAGCTTTCCAAATATAAAGGCCCACATGGGGACCCAGGACTGGGGTTGATGAAGCCTGGAGCTCCTGCCACATGACAGCTGGGTGCAGGGTAGCCCGGGTGCCCGAATATCAGAGTCACAGCTGGGAGACACAGTAGCACCCAAGCCCACACATCACAGCTGGGACTCAACCTGCCTGCCAAGCAGCTCACTCTGTGTTTTAGTTGTTCCCAGGAGTACGCATGAGGGACCAACTCAGCTCAGCAAGTGGGAGTAGGAAGCTCCAGTTGCAAATACCTTCACAGGTCTTGTTGCTGCCTGGCAAGGTTTTGGGACATGGTATGCAGCAGAGTGAGGCCGCATCTTTCCCCACAACCCCCACGCCCATGCCCTGCAGCCTCTGATGCCCCAGGTTCACCCCTTTGCTCCAAGCAAGTGAGAGGCGAAAGGAACACCCCTTTCTGCTGACAGTCCCTGATGCCTCAAAAGGCAGACTGGAGGGCTGAGCTGAGGACAGGGAATGAAGGCTGCAGGAGCCCTGGCCTCCCCTTCCTTGGGCCACGGTTCAGCCGGCACCAAGCATCCACATGCCTGAAGCCTGCTCCAGTGCACTGTGTTGGCACATAGAAGCCCAGCTGCTTGGGCATCCTGAGGGCAGGCCCGTAAGTAGCTAAGGCAGGCAGACCAGCTGATCCTATATGGCCACCCACTGAGAAATTGGGTCCCAGTAACTGTCCTGGTGGTCACCCTCCACTGTCACGCAGCACAGTACATGCCACACATCATGTCCATGCTGTTGAGAAGCTTGCACCCAGCCCCATCCACCTGAGCTCTGCTCTGCCAGCCTTGCAGCTTGGCTCATCATGCACCAAATCCCATTGTCCTGCCCTGTCACTGCCCAGGACAGGGCCCAGCTTTCTGGCTCCACTGCAAAACAAAGCTGTATAGTGTCCGCCAGGAGGCCACAGGGGCCAGAACCAGCATGGCTGGGCCACATGCAGGACTTTCCAGCACTGGAGCTCCTTGCTCCCAGCCCTGCTGAACCACACTTCTCCTCAGCAAACTCCGGCAGCTGGCACAGAGCAGGCAGAGAGTCCAGCAAAATCCCGGGAAGAGTGGGGTTGCCCCCTCGCTGCCCTCTCCTCCTTCCTACTCCACTGCAGTGCCCCATGCCACCCTCCCACACAAGGTAACCCCCCAACAAAACGACGCTTTGCCAGGACAGCATCACCCTGTGCAGCAACCAGGCATTGTATTGATGGTCACCAAGTCAATGAGGACATGCTGTATCAGCCATTTCCAGCCCCACGGAGCCTCCTCTGCCCCCCCTCCCAGCATCCTTCACAGCCCGTGGCATCGTATCCCACGCCCCAGCACAAAGCGGGCTCCGGCTGGCAGCACTGCTTCTGGGAGTGCAGCGAGCCAGCCGAGCAGTAGCCCCTGGCAGCCTGAGGAGAGAGGCGGCTCATTTCCAGAGTCATTACGGTCTGAAAAGGGTCCCATCAGGTATTCCGCCCATTCAGCACATTTATTTTCCCAAACCACAGCGGGGATTTGTGATTCCAGGCTCAATATTAGCAAGAGCTGCACGCTGGAGGCACCCGGCCAGGAGCCTGCTGCTTGGACAGGAAGGGTGCTGCTGGAAGGAGGCCATACCAGCAAGCCCTGGGACGGCCGTGTTTGAATCCCAGGGGGCAGCCCTGGCAGCCCCCCACTCCCCCAGCCATAACTGTGCCTCAGGAGTGGAACCCCTCAGTGTGTGAGTGTGTGCACATAGGTGCATATGCAATGCTGGCAGGATTCACACACAACCCAGTACCAACACCCCTGAAATGCAGGAGGGCTCCCCTATGTGCAAAGGGGTCTCAGCCTCCCTCCCAATTCACTCTTGCTACGTAAAGCATCCTGCAACAGAGCACTTCAACCCAGGGGAAGCGTAGGCTGGAGTGGGGCTTTACAACACTTTACAACAGCTTTCCCCTTCCCCACTGCACACCCACCCTTGGGACTGCTGAGTCCTGTTCCCCCACCGCCCCAGCTCCTGCCTGCAAGATCCTCCAGCACCAACCTGCCAGCAGTCCCATTCTGCGGCGCAGAGCCCTACCAAGAGTTCCCATGGAGGATCCTCTCTCTCTCTCTCTCCTTGTAAAACTTGGAGGGAAACTCAAACAGAGAGAGATGCAAATATCAGCAGCCCGGGGCGAGCCAGGGAGCCCTGCTCCATCAAGGCGCGGCCAGGTGGGTGCCCCCACACTGGCAGAAGCCCCCAGGGAAGCTGACCGAGGTGTGCACTCACCACAGTGAAATCACGGGATGAGCAGTTCTCACCGCTGAAGTTGCAGCTCTTGAGCATGTCATCAAGCTGGTGGCCAGTGCGGTTGACGATGTCAGCCATGTCGGGGTCAGGGTAGAGCAGGTCTGTGGCCTTGTGGCCGTCCCGATCCTTGGGAGGCAGCCCAGTCATGTTGGCCAAGTGGAAGATGTCAGCGTCAGTGAGTGCCGAGTGCCGGTAGCGGTTGATGTTGCAGATGGTGATGGCTGGGAAGACCATCTCGCGGATCGCCTCCTCATCCAGGGCCATGACGTGGGGGTGCTCCAGGTAAAGCAGTGCTGACTTGGCCGCCTGGTAGAGGAAGAAGGCGAGCGAGATCAGGAAGGCGAACGCCCAGAGGGTCTGGCGCATGCCCAGCCGTCCTGACCGGCAGATGTGTCCCAAACCATGCAACGTGCTGGTGCTGGCGAAGGTGGCCAGGTCCCGGGAGCGTGGCTGGGCAGGCTCCTCGATCAGGCTCTCTTTATCCCCTTCTTCTTTCTCCTTCTGCTTCTCATCCTCCTCGGCAAATTTGATTTTACACACGATCTCAATCGGCATCTGCTCCTCGTGGCTGGCGTGCCCAGCCAGCGAGCTGCCCCCCGGCACAGGCAACAGCCGAGAGCCCGGCCAGGCGCTCGGAGGGGGCTCAGGTCTCCCCCAAGACCCAGCACGGTGCCGGGAGGGCCGAGCCGTCTCGGGAGGGAAGCGCAGCCCCTCAGAAGCCTCCGAGCTGCCGCTTCCCTCTTGTCTCACTAGTCGATCGTCTCCTTGTGCCTTCGCTTATCAGCACAAATACAGCTGTCAAAAACCCTCTCTCTCCTCTCCCTCGCTCCGTCTCTCTGCCTCTCTCCTTCGCTCCTCTCTGGTTAAGACCCTGCCAGATACAGGCAGCATTTAGGCATCATGTGCTAATAAAATCCAGGGAATACTTAATAATTCAAGACATGTCAACATTATTTCATCGTCAAATAAAGAGTGAGCACCGGAGAAAAGAGGCAGCGTGAAGGGCCCGGCGCCTCGGGGGCACGGGAGCTGCGCTGCGCCCTCTCCCCAGCCCCGGCTCCCAAGTGCTGCGGGAGCCACTTGTTTGAATGGCTCGGGGGCTGCCAGAGCCGAGCCGAGCCGTGTGATGCTGAGCCGTGCGATGCTGTGCGATGCCGCGCGATTCTGTGTGATGCTGAGCCGAGCAAAGCTGAGCCGAGTTGTGCGATGCTGAACCGAGTCGTGCGATGCTGAGCCGAGACGTGCTGAGCCGAGACGTGCAAAGCCGAGCCGAGTCGAGCCGTACTGTGCGATGCTGTGTAAAGCTGAGCCGAGCTGTGCGATGCCGAGCCCAGCGGAGCCGTGCCGAGGCGGGCGGGGCACGGAGCCTGCCCGCCGCCGCCCCCCGCCGCCTGGCCCCGCCGTGCCCCCGGCCCGTGCGCCTCGGGGCAGAGCGCGGCGCGGCTCGGCGGGGGCGGGCAGCTCGCCCGGCGGCCCCCTCCTGCTCGCCCGCCCGCGGACTCCTCCTGCCTCGGCGGCTCCTGGTCATTAACCGCCTCCCTGCCATGGCCCCACGGCGCCCAGACCCCTCCGTCCCGGTCCCGCCGAGCCGAAGTTCAGGCTCCGCGCTGCACCTCCCTGCGCCACCCTCCACCCCTCCACCCCTCCCCGTGCTTCTCGGTGCTCCGGGGGAGCACCCACCGCCCTCTTCCCCACTGCGCCCGGGCTGAGCCTTCCCGACCTCGTCGCTGTCCCCTCTGTGCTGAACGGGGGCTCCGCATCGCCCCTCAGCCGGGGGGCAGGGACCGCTCTGTTAGAAAGGCTGAGCCAGGGTCACCCTCGCCTCTCCTGCCCTGCTAAGCCGCCTCCTCAGGTGTGGCTCTGCTCCCCCTGCAGCACCCTTGCATCTGCCCCATGTGTGTCCCACGCAGGACCCAGCTCCTGGCAGCGCTGCCCCACGCAGGACCTAGTGCCCCTGGCAGCACTGCCCCACGCAGAACCCCGCTCCTGGCAGCACAGCCCCATGCAGGACCCAGTGCCCATGGCAGCACAGCCGCACACATAACCCAGCTCCCGTGGCAGCGCTATCCCTCGCAGGACCCAGCTCCTGGCAGCACTGGCCCACACGCAGCGGGGAAGCAAGGTGTCCTCCCGTCCCATCCTGCCCGCAGCAGTGGGGCTCTGCCTGCACCACTCAGGGAGTCAGAGCGGGTTCACCCTGCAGCACCGACCGCAGAGTCTCATGGCACCTGGATATGGTTGCTCCCCCATGCACGGCACCTTCTGCCAACAAATTATGATTTCCCTCAGCTTTCTGCCTCAGTTTCCCCAGCTGGTGATGGAGGGTGAGCTTTTTTAGAAAGGCTGAGGTGGATCCCTCACCCACAAGTTAAGCAGCCCTCTGCGATCCTGGCACAGTGGTAGGGGATGCACCAGTTCCCTGTCTCCAGAAGAAGCTCAGCACCAGGTACGTCCCCCAAGAGACGTGGTTCTGCTGCGGAGGTGCATGCCTGACTAGGAAGGTGGGGTTCTCAGAGGACAAGTGTTGAGACAGCCGCCCATGAGCTTGACAAGCGGCCTCATCTCTCCCCAGGGACTGTGCCGCAGGTCAGCATGACCTTCACTGTGATGCCGATGCCAACAGCAAAGCCTTCCCTAGTCGTCCAGCAAGTGCGCACACATCTTCAATCTTCCCATCGATCTGTGCATGGCACACATGTTCCTGCCTCTGTGCAGGTCAATACGGCATGATAGGCTGCCTCCGGCAGGGAGCACGCAGAGCCCCAGCCACCCGCTTCAACCTGCCCAGGAGCTGTGGTGCACACGTGCCAGCCCCACATCCCCAGCTCGGAGGCAGGCAGCTTAAGCAACGCTGTCACCACAGGTGGCCCTGGCCATACAGGCACAAGCCCCAGGATGCTTTCACAGGGCCGGGGGGGATGCTTGGCCTTGAAAAGACTGTGGGCAGCAAGGGCCTGATCCTGTGGTGAGGAGGTTCTGCGATGCAAGGCAATGGCCAATGTTGGGTCTTTGATCTGTAGAGCCTGGTGTTGAGCTCCTGCCTGCATCTCTCAGTGCCGCCGTGGTGGTGGACACGAAGGCACGGAGGATCCACCCCATAAGGGCGGATACTGAGGTACAGGGGAAACTGAAGTGTGTGAGTGTGAGACTGGCAGGAGCCTGGTGTCTCCTGGTGCTAGGCAGTCACGGCACAGAAGCAAGATATCCTCTAAGCTCCCTGCACAGCACTGGCTGTGCACAGGGACCACAGGGACCACAGACCCATGTCCTCTCTGGGCATCTTTTGCTTCATTAACAACTGCCACCTGGGCTTGGGCCACCTCTCAGCACCCTCCCCACGGCATGGCCCCTTCCTGTGCAGCCTAAGAGATGTTTCCTACTCCCCCTTTCCTGCCTCTCCTCCTCTGCTGTGCCCGGTCACTCAGCAAGGACAGAGGTGTACTGGGGCTCATCTTCTTGCAGAATGACCCACAGCATGGGGATGAAGTGCAGCCAGGCTGTGTTGGGATCAAAGTATACCCAAGTGGTATCTGGGGTACAAGCCCCATTCCCACCTGTAGCTGCAGGTCTTCTGCAAGCTATGTAATAGATAGGACTGTGGCTTTGTGGCCACCAGCACTTTGGGAGAGAACACACTGGGAAAGATACTGGGCTGGAAGGCAAAGAAGCAGAGAACCAGCATGGCTGGAAGGGGAGTCAGCAGGGCTCAGTGACTGCTTTGTCCTGGGACCAGACAAGGAAGTGAGCACAGAACCAGCTGGGAACACCCAGTGCTGCCACTTGGCAGCATGTCTGCAGCTCACTGTTCTGCACCAGTGCCTCCCACCTGTGGCTGAGCATGGCACGCCTGCACATGAGAAGCACGAGGCCACAAGGAGGGATTCTGTAGTGCGCGGTGGGGCTTGTCCCACCCCTCCAACTAGTCACATGCAACTGCAGAGCCTGTGTGCCCACTGATGCTCCCACATCTGGCCCTTGGATTTGATGCTAATAGCCAGGAGAAGACCAATGCCATGGGCTCCTGAGTGCCAACTTCACTAGCCTCTGCACAAGCAAGCTAACAGGTTGGGAGAACAAGCCAAGGGCTTGCTGACAGATCAGGAAAGTGCAGTCCCCCTGCTCATCCCCATGTTCTCCAGCTCAAGGGGATGCTGAGCGGCAGGGGCTTGGCACATGGCCCACGCGCTGTGCTCAGATGATGGGGGGAGGCTGTAAGCGCCAGGGAAGACAGGACTGGAATTCAAAATGATGTTGACAAATCGGAGAAATGGCTTGAAAACAATCAGATCCAATTCAAAAGGACAAGCGCCAAGAGCTGGGCTGGGGCAGTAAGCAAATCTGCCCAGTGAGTGGAGGGCGAGTGGCCAGAGGGCAGGGCTGCTGAACAGAAGGGAGAAGGCAAGGCAGAGCCGTGGCTTGGCAGAAGCATTGACTTGTCTGTGTTTAACACTGACACTCAGGATGGTCCCAGGTGGATAAACAAAACATGTAGAGGGTTGGACCCCCAGGCAGGACACTCTGTGCAGGTGCAGTTATCTGTGCACACACAAGCTGCACTTCCAGATGCCCAACAGCCAGGCAGCTGCTTGGAAAAGCAACTGGGAGGTAGTCAAAAACAAAAGAAGCCTCATTCAATTGGGATATGGGATCTGGCAGTGTAATATGGGATGTCTGACTGCCCTGCAATTGCGTTGAGCTCGGTGGAAAGGAGGATGTTCATCAGAGCTGCATGAGAAGGAGTATCATTCACAAGGCATCTGAAGTGCTTGCTGGCGGCGAGGCCTCCGTGGAAGCCCTGTGCCTGATTTGGGACCAAAAGTCAAGAAAAATCCAGACTAATTGGAAAGAGTAGAGAGTATGGCAATAACAGGGAGTAGAGCTCAAGACTGGCTTGGAGGCACTGGGGATTTTGGTGATAGCAGAGGAGGCTAAAAGGCTGCAGCCATAGATAAAATAACTGCTGTGAGCCCAGAAGGAGGGGGCTTTCTGGAGCATCAGGGCCCTGACACACCACAGAAGACAGCAGGGAAGCCTCCATGCAGGTGAAGTTTGTCCATGGCCGGAAGGGGTGCTTGGTGGGACTGATCTTGCCGTTTTGCCCTTCAGCACCCTCATGATGATTCATCCCCTGAGACACAGACACTGTCTGTTTCTCTTCTCAGGCTGATCTGTGTAAGGGTTTGGTTGATATTCCCTATCTGAGCCAATGGATCGACTATTTGCTGTACCAGAATCCCTGTCCTCCCGCTATGTTCTGGCACCAGCGCTGTGCTGCTGCAGTAAGCCCACTGTCCTGCGACTCTGTGGGGCTGCAAGTCATCAGAACAGGTCCAGGGGAATCGGCCCAGGAGCACCAAAGGGTGCCACGGTCAGGGTAACCCAGATGGGTGGGGGACACGTGACGATTTGGTTACAGCGCTGGGCAAGCAGCAGGGATCTGCCCAAGGGGAGACCCTAAGCAGACAGCCCCTGCCTGATGTCCTTCTAGTCTGATCCTGCTTGCTGGGTGCTTCTTGGACCCTGATCCTGCTTACTGGGTGCTTTTGCTGCAATCCCAAGCCTGTGAGCTGGCTTCTGCCTCTTCCTCACCAGATCCAGGTGCTCTTGAGCCAGTACTGGCTGTGGGCCTGTGCCTGGAGGGAAGCGGATCTGGGGTGATCATTAATTTTGATCTAATTGAAGCAAACGTGACTGAGGAACCCAGCTGACTGCAAGAGCTCGGCTCTGCCTCATGCCATTTGGATCCTCTGAGACCTTTGCAAACACGTCGGCTTAAGAAGTGCAGCCTCCTCCCCCGGCCTCCCCAGCATGCTGCCGGCGCCTGCCTGGCAGGTCAGACTCCACAGCAAGGGTGGCAAGCGCCTCGGCTGTGGGGAGATGTGGGATGACAGGATGTCCACTCCAATTAGGGAAGAGCAGGGCTGTGACGGGATGATGAGTATGCTGGGCATAATCGCCTGCCATGGAGCCGGCCGTGAGGCGGCCGCAGAAGTAATAATGCTGCTTGCACCCCACTCACTGAAACTTCCACACCATCCTCCTTTGCCCACGGGGAGCAGCAAGGCTGAGAACAGTGGGAGGGATTTGTATGCGAGGGCAAGGAGCAGAGCCGTTGCTGTGAACACCGTTACCTGCCACAAGGAGCTGCAAAGGGGAGGACAGCAACTCTAGTACTGCAGATCAGTCTTGGTAGTGACCCCAGTCCTCTGGGCAGATGGTGGACAGGCCGGGCTCTCCCATTCACAGGGAACTGCTCCTCGTTTAGCCCACAGCCACAGATGAAATGCCTGGCAGGGCCAGCAGATGCATTGGTGATACAGCACCTGATTAAGCAACTGACCCCATTTAGGTAAACTACCCCCAATGAACACAATATCTTATTAAATGCTTTACCCCAATTAAGTGCAACACCTTAATTAATGCAACACCCCAATTAAGGACAATACTCCCATTCAATTTATTCCTTCATTAAGCGCAAAACCTCAATTACAAAATCTCTTTTGTAAGCTATGTGCACAAGCTCACACAAGGCGCCCTGGACCTTTTGTTGTTGCCAGAAAAACAATGCTGGGTTTATATGGCTTTTGGGGTCCTGCCTGCAGGAATTTAAGGAGTGGGTTTCAGTAGGATCTGGGTGTAGGAGCATCTGGCATGACTGAAAGGACAATGTCTGCCCACATCAGAGCTGGGTTGGATCTCACAGACTCTCAATTTTACAAATACCAGCCTGGTTCATAGGAGAAAAGGGTGTGTGCTGAGATCAGGCTGATACTATGGTATTTAACTGTGGGGAGCAGCTGGGACCTTGCTGGTTGCCCTCCTGCCTTCCTCCATCCACAAATGCTCATCTGCACCCCCCATCCCATCCCATCCCATCCCATCCCATCCCATCCCATCCCATCCCATCCCATCCCATCCCATCCCATCCCTGCTCCTATTCTGGGGGAGTGGCAGCAAGCAGTGGCTGCTGTGGACTGCCCACCAGTGCTCCTGATCTCCAAGACACCTGATGTGACATGGGTCTGCATTGCTCTGGCTCTGCCAGACTGAAAGCAAGAGGAGCAGCAGCAACTGACTTCCCCCATCCGTGGTCGGTCTGCTCTGACCTGGTACAAAACCACCCCCAAACTGAGCCAAATGTTTGATTTTGTTCACAAACATCCTCGCAGAGAGAAAACACACCTAAAAGCCTCCCAAATCTATAGAGAAGGGCAAAGCAGGCCCTCTTTGCATCATGATGGGTACACGTTTCAGCACAGAGGGGGTTCAGCATCCCAGGAATATGCTCAGCCCAGCACCTATCTCCACGCCCCGGGTCTGGAGGTGCTCACTGGCCTGTGACTGACAGGAGGTCAGGCTCAGCTAATGCTGCCCTCCAGTACTGAGCAGGAGGAGTGGAGGAAATGGCCTCACTGCCCTCAGAGCATCCCCCATGGCTGGAAGGGCCATGACAGACGTGACCAGAGAGCAGCTGTGTGGTGGCAGGAACCCTGGTTCTGATCATAGGGTGCCACGGTGAGCATAGGGTGCCATGGTGAGCACAGTCCCTCCTGCCCTCAGTGCTGTTAGGAAGGAAAAAGCGTCCTGGGAGTCATATCTGCTGCATGCGGAGACACTCGTTTTGCTTTATAGCCTTTTATTGCTGCAGCTGGTTGATCCTCCCTGGTCTCTGCCATCTTGAGGAAGGCAGCCGGGCAGGCTGGCACGTGGCTGTGCTGTGCTGAGCAGCTCGGTGGCAGGCATGTGCCGGAGGTGCTGCTGGGTTTGCACCATGAGTGACACCACCAGCGATGGTGGGGAAACTGGGCTCTGCACACTGCTGGGATGGTCCCCACTGCTGTCCACGCACATCCCTTCTTCCCAGAGTGTAAGTCCTCCCCCACTTCCACCACTTGTCACCTGCCTAGTGGTTTATAAAACTTTAAAGCTAATCATGTAATAAAATCCAATAATGATATTGCAGCTGCACCAGGGCACCCTGGGATGAATACATTATGGGAGCTGCAGCAGTTAGGCAGGGAGGGCAGCATTGGGTCTAGGAGATGCTCCAGCCAGTCCTGCTGAATGCAGCCAAACCTCTCCTGGCCCCACTGTGAGCACAATATGCCCCTGCTTTTCCTCCCAAGCAACAGCTGAGTAAATGCAACTAGAGGGTGAGCAGCCCACCTTGGCCATGGCCCTCCCTGATCATAAGCCAGGCCAGGAGGCCTCCAGGGGAAAACAAGTTAGGTGGAGCATGACCCCTAGAGCAACCTACTGGCAGTTTCTGACTCATGGGCAGGGGATGCTTGGATGGGTGAACTATGCTGAACCTGGGGGACCACCCTGCAGTAGTGGGCTCGCTGCTGGCGTGAGCGTGTGCAGCACTCAAGCACCAGTCAGGCATCCCTGCCCTGCCTCTACAACACCGGCTCCGGCACATGCCCATCAGGGCTGGCATGCTGGCTTGCACAGCTGCACACATGGATAGAGGTGCTGCTGAGCACAGCTGTACAGGCACAGCTGGCACAGCTGAGAGGGCATCTCATAGTCAAGGGGACATGCCCAGAGCTGTGGCGCATCAGAGGGGCAGGATGCAGATGCACCTTGCTGTGGCACGCAGGGAGGATGAGAGCCCCATCCCATCCCGAATAGCCCTGATCCTGCACAAGGGAACAGATATCTCCTGTGCTGCCGTGGGAGCATGGTGGATGCTGCAGGGATGGAGTCTGGCACAGCAGCAGCAGGGAACCCATCATCAGGCTCTTTAGCCACCTCTGGAGAGGTGCAGCCTGTGAGTAGCTCCGGTGCAGAGTACAGGTAATTCTGGCACTCCAGTAGAGCCTGCACTAGGCAGCAGAGCTGGTATCCACTCACTGCAGCTCCTCTGTCTTGACCCTGGCCCTGAGGGATGCGAGGAGCCGAATGGGAGTGTGCCCAGCCAGCGGAACATGCAGATCCACTCTTCATGCTCCAAGAGACATCACTCAGCTACTCCTTTATGATCAGCTGTGCCTGGAAACCCAAGTCCTGCTCCATCCCCTGCAGCTACTGGCACCTGGTGCCCAGGCAGTGCCCTGCAGCTCCTCCTAGCTCTGCACTGCTCCTCCTGCCCCATCTGCAGCGCTTCGCCCAGGCAGCTCCTACCTCCCTCTTGCCTTTCCTAAAAACAACAGAGCCATAAACTGCCAGTAGAGCTGCCTCAGCGCAGCAATAGGGCTGAGGTTTTAAATGCACCCAAGTCAGGAGATGGGAAGTTATGGGTCCCTGAGCAGCCGTAGCTCAGCCGCATGGTGCCCATGGCGGCCTGGTGCGTGCATAGCCGTCGCGCCGCGGGCAAGGGGCAGAGTTAGCGTTACCATGGGAACCATCACTCCCCATTTCCTGACATCTGTGTGATTAAAACCTCAACATTCACGCCTCAGCCCCACCAACAGTATGTGTGGTGGGGTCACCCTGCTTGCCCTCCCTGGGCTGTTGGACAAAGGGGCTGGGAGCCTAGCACTGGATTGTCCCTGCCCCTTGGCAAGTGACAGAGAAGTGGTAGCTGAACCAGATCTGCAAGGAGCAGCAGGAATATGGAGGAGGTCACTGGAAAGTCCAAATTCCAGCTCCTTGGGCTGAGAACCAACCTTGCAGTGGGCTCCGGGGACGAGGAGGGTACACAGCTGGCAGCCAAGCACATCACATCAATCAGCCCCAGCATGGGCCGTGAGCACTGATAGCAGGGTGGGTATCGCCTGCTGCGGAGCACATGGCTGACAGCAAACATGCCTTGTGTACTGTGCCAGGCACGGCAGAGCTGTGTGCCTTCAGCACCCCATGTGCTGCATACCCCTGGCATGCCACTGGCACCAAGTGTTGAGCACACTGCAAATGCCAGACACCTCTCTGGGCTTCATCCTGAGCACACTGCGAACAGGGAAATCATAGAATCATAGACTCATAGAATGGCTTGGGTTGGAAGGGACCTTAAAAATCATACAAGTCCAACCCCCCTGCCATGGACAGGGATACCTTCCACTAGACCAGCTTGCTCAAAGCTCCATCCAACAGGAGCTGGAACACATGCACGAATAGGGCATCCACAGCTTCTCTGGGCAACTTGTGACCATGTCTCACCACCCCCATAGAGAAGAATTTCTTCCATATCTCTAATCTAATTCTACCCTCTTCTGCTTTGAAGCCATAAGCCCTTGTCTTATCACTTCATGCCCTTGCAGAATGTCCCTCTCCAGCTTTCTTGTTAGACCCCCTAGAGGCACTGGAAGGCTGCTATAAGTTCTCCCTGGCATCTTCTCTTCTCTAGGCTGAATAAACCAAATTGTCTCAGCCTGTCCTTGTATGAGAGACGTTCCATCTCTCTGATCATCTTTGTGGCCTTCTCTGGACCTGCTTTAACAGGTCCATATCCTTCTTATGTTGGCAGCCCCAGAGATAAACACTCCAGTGAGGTCTCACAAGAGACAAGTAGAGGGGAAGAATCACTTTCCTTAACCTCCTGTCCACATTTCTTTTGATGCAGCCCAGGATATGGTTGGCTTTCTGGCCTTCAAGTGCATATTGCTGGGTCATGTTGAGCTTCTCATCCACCAACACCACCAAGTCCCTGTCCTCAGGGCTGCTCTCAATCCATTCTCCACCCAGTCTGTAATTGTGCTTGGGGTTGCCCCGACCCATGTGCAAGACCTTGCACTTGGCTTTGTTGAAGTTCATAAGGTACACACAGGTCCACCTCTCAAGCATGCTGAGGTCCCTCTGGTTGGCATTTCTTCCCTCCAGCATGCTGACCATACCACACAGTTTGATGTCACTGGCAATCTTGCTCAAGGGTCACACATTGCCATTGTCTATGTTGTGGACAAAGATGTTGAACCACACTGGTACCAACACAGATGCTTGAGGAATGCCACTGATCACTGGTCTTCACTTGGGCATCAAGCTGTTGACCGCAACTCGCTGCATGTGACCCTCCAGACAATTCCTTACCCACCAAGGTGTCCATCCATCAAATCCATATATCTCCAATTTAGAGATGAGGATGTTGTGTGGGACAGCATCCAAATGCTTTGCAGAAGTCCAGGTAGATGATATCAGCTGCTCTTTCCTAATCCACCAACACTGTAACCCCATCATAGAAGGCCACTAAATCTGTCAGGTACAATTTGCCCTTAATGAAGCCGTATTGGCTGTCACCAATTAACTCCTTATTTCCGTGTGCCATAGCATAGTATCCAGGAAGATCTGCTGCATGATTATGCCAGACACAGAGGTGAGACCGAACGGCTTGTAGTTCCCCAGGACTTCCTTTTTTTTTCCTTTTTAAAAATGAGGGCTACATTTCCTCTTTTCCAGTCAGTGGGAACTTCACCAGACTGCCACGACTTCTCAAATATAATGGATAGTGGTTTAGCAACTTCATCCGCCAGTTCTCTCAGGACCTGTGGATGCATGTTATCAGGTCCTGTGGACTTGTGCGCTTTCAAGTACCTTAGTCTCTCACCTGATCCTCTCCTACAGTAGGCAGATCTTCGATCTCCCAGCCCCTCCCTTTGCCTTCTACAACTTGGGCAGTGTAGCTAAGCACTGCTAGTGAAGACTGAGGCAAAGAAGTCATTGAGTACCTCAGCCTTTTTCATATCCTGGGTAACCACACCTCCCGTTTGCTTTCAGAGAGGACCTACATTTTTCCCTGGTCTTCCTTTCATCACTGATGTACCTATAAAAGCTTTTCTTGTGTCATTGATGATCCTGGACAGATTTAATTCTATCAGGACTTCAGCTTTCCTAACCTGATCCCTGGCTGCTTGGATAATTCCTCTGTATTCCTCCTAGGCTCCTTGCCCTTGTTTCCACCCTTTGTAGACCTCCTTTTTCTGTTTGAGCTTGTCCAGGAGCTATTTTTTCATCCATGTAGCCTTCCTGGCACTTTTGCCTTACTTTCTCTTTGTTGGGATGCATCTCTCCTGAGCTTGGAGAAGGTGATCCTTGAATATTTCCCAGGTTTTTTGAGCCCCTTTTCTCTCCAGGGCTTTATCCCTTGGTACTCTACCAAGAAGATCAGGAAAGCATCCGACTGCCAAGCATCCTGGAAGTGTTGACCCCAAATGTGAGCTGGGCCATTGCTAAAACACCTTCAGGCAGCAAATGCCATCTCCCTGCAAACAGGCAGCCAACACCGAGCACTGAGGGCACTGCAAGTGCTATGTTTGCCACAGGCACTGAAGACTTCACTGTGAGCATGGAATGCATGGCGGGCAGTGACTGCTTTGGCAGGGAAACCACAGGCTGATGCTACTGCTAATGTGAGAACTGGTGCTAGCAGAGCACACAGAGTGTGCTGCAACTCCAAAGCGGGCTGGCAGCTGGCACTGAGCACAGGCTAAATAACAGAACCACCATTAATGCTGTGCAGCAAGCCCTGTGAGTAGCAAAAGCATCAGGAATGTTGTACCGACCACACCACAGGCTGCAATTGCAAAGCCACACAGCAAGTAAGCAGCACAACAGGCACTGGGGGTTGGATGTTGGGCAAGCAGCAAGTGCGGACATCTCTGAGAGGGAGCAGGGAGGGCACAGGGCAGTGGGAGCACACAGCAGGTGCTGCAGGCTGAGCCCACTGCAAGCACCACGCACAGTGCTGGCACTGGGCACCGGCTGCAGTGCCGAAGTCTGCTGTGAAAACTGATCACATCAAGGGAACTGAATCACTGAGTACACCTCAGAGAGCAGGCCAGCACTAGCACTGACGACTCTGAAAATGCCAAATCTAATAGGCGCTGGGCACACCTTAAATACAAAACACTGCCTGTGGAGATTGCTGAATGCTTGGCAAATGTGAAACCACAACTGACACCAAATACTGAAGGTGTTTGCAAACATAGTGGCGCAGGTCCCACATCTCGAGCACACCGTGTGTGCCAAGGGCTGCCAACACTGAGCGCATGCACTGTGCAAAGTATGCCAAAGTTATTAAGTGCTGAGCACTCTGCAATTATCAAGCAAACTGTGGGCATCAAGCACTGTTCATACCGTGACCGCAAACACACTGTAGGCACCAATTTGACAAATACACTCCTGATAACAAGCACGTGTCTGGTGCTGAGCATACTGAAAAGAGTCATGCGAGTGTGAATATGGAGTGCCATGCGCTATTGCATATCTGTCGTGGGCACGGGATATGCTGCACACATCAGCTTGGGCATGGTGTGCGTTGCAAATATCCAACATAGCACTGAATGCCAGTCAAATGCTTTGTTGGCTCCTTATTGTGTGCTGCGCTATAAATAAGAAGTGTGCCAAGGCACTGCCCTCCAAATATATTGCAAACACCAAACAGACGCAGACACCATGCTGACCACCAAGAGCTGGGCACACTGCAATCAGCCCTCTTCCAGTGCCTGCCTCGAAGCTGTCTCTGCAAAGAGTAGCTTCCCCCAAATGCCATGTGCTCTGCAAACACCAGATTTGGCAGTGGCACCTGCTGCCGGCACACTGTGCTTCAAACCTGCCCCAGATGTCTAATGGCCTTAAATTGGAAGGGGGAAGATTTAGATTAGACATTAGGAAGAAATTCTTCACTCTGAGGGTGATGAGACACTGGCACAGGTTGCCCAGGGAAGGTGTGGATGCGCCCTCCCTGGAAGTGTTCGAGGCCAAATTGAATGGGGCCTTGAGCAGCCTGGTCTGGTGGGAGGTGTCCCTGCCCATGGCAGGGGAAGTGGAACTGGATGGGCTTTGAGGTCCTTTCCAATCAAACCATTTTATGATTCTATGATAACAACAACCTGGCAAGCTGCTTGCAGCTGGCATTGAGGGCGCTGCCAGGGGGTGAAGGCAGCCCTGCCCACAGGCTGCCAGCCCCACAGCCCCCCCCACCCCAGGGTACATGGGATCCTGCCTGTCTCCTAGAGAGCGACAGCTGTGCAGGAGGGACAGTGGTGCAGCGCGTGCCAGTGTGCTCAGGGCCTGTTATTTCATTTTCACTTGTCCCATCCCATTAGCACAGCTGTCTGCCACCAGAGAAGGGAAAATTGATGCTAAACGGGATATCAATTTATCATGGAGTGTGTCACCCGCCGCACGGCTCTGCCAGCCGAGCAGCAGAGATGCGCTGCACCAGCCAAGCAGCACCTGTAATTAACAGCTCGTCAGCCTCCCCCACGTGCTGCAGCCTGGGCACCAGCCGGCAGGCTCAGCGTGGGGAATCCCAGCTGTGGTGACACCCTCCACCCCCAGCCAGGACCCCAGCATCCCTCCTCAGGGGCCACCTCTCACTCTTGCTGCCAGGAATGGAGGCAACTGGTGGGTGTGCTGGGGCTGTCAACCCATGGAAAGCTTGGAGAGAGAGGTTTGTCCCTTATCCCAGCCCATCTCAGCTCTGTCCCCCCTGCCCTGGCACTTTGCTGCTAGGTGTTCTGGCACAAGACAGAGCCGTAACTCAGGAGGTGACGGTGCCCAGTGAGTAACAAGCTGGGAGCCCAGCTCCCAGGCATGAGTTACAGCCCCTGCCTGTGCTCAGTGAGACATCAATCCCAGCAGGCGGCAGGGATAGAAAAGTAGCGTTCAGCGTGCCGGGAAGGGGTTGCAGGACAGGCCATCAATCCTGGACAGCAGAGTGAGATGCCAGCACAGGCAGAGATGCTGGGGACATCCCTGCCCATGTCCCTGTCCCTTGTATCTAGCCCCTGTCTCCCTGGGTTACTCCAGCCCCAGGGTGAACGCAGGCCCAGCTGTGGGGCCACACCAAGAGGGATGTGTCAGATGTGGCTTTTCCCAGCCCTGGGGATACTGGTGGCTATTCTATGGGAAAGATGGGAGCAGGAAGCAGGAAAGGGGCTACCAGGACAGCCTGGTCCAGAGACAGGAGTGGGACCCCAACCCGGCGTCAGAAATTCTCCAAGAAGTTTTGCATGAGCAAGGTCTCCAGGCTACTCAGCCATGACCCCAACTTTCCCCATTGCCCCACCCATACAGGAACTGCAGCTGCACCCCTCCTTCCCCACCGTGCCCTGGCAGGAGCAGGACCAAACCCTTGCCCAGCTGGGGTTGGGCACTGCCACCCCCCAGCCTGTCCCAGTGTGCCCGGGCTGTAAGACAGTGATATGGCGGGCAGCCAGCAGGCAGGAGCGGGCAAGGGGGTGACCAGCAAAGCTGAGGCTGTTTGTTGCTTTGATGTTAAACACCCAGAGATGAAATGCATGCTCCGGGGCTGGGTCCCTCACAGCCAGCCGGCCGGCCAGCCTCTGGCTGCAGAGCCGTGCCAGCGCTGGGACCGATAATTGGATGCATGTTTCTTCCAATGAGTTTGTATCATTTTTATGTAAATTTGACATTTTCCTGATGTTCTGTAATGTGCACAAAGCAAGTGCCGCTCCTGCCATCGGCAAAGCCTGTTTCCTTCCTGTCTGAAGTGCTGTGTTGATTTAAGGGCCTGCTAATATGCGCAGCCGGCCCACCCCCCCCCCACCCCCACCCCCCCCCCCCCCCCCCCCGTGCACATGCACGTGCCTGCACGTGGCTTGCCAGATCTGCTCTCTCACCATCAGCCTAATGTGCAGCTCCTTGGAACCCAACCCCATGTCCCAGCCAAGACCGGGGCTGTCCTGCACCAGCAGAGCATGGAGCTGGTCTCCCTGAGATAGCAAGGAACCTTCTCTATCTCATAAGCCACCAAATCTGCTGGCTCCGCTGAACACCATTCAGCTGTTCGGCTTATCCTGGTGGAGGTGAAGAGGTGCCTGGCGTGGGGGGAGACTGCCAGCAGCCCCCGCAAGACTGTTTCATCTCCTGGAGGAAGGCAAAAGGAGATTAGAACCCTGGAGCCAGAGGAAGAGTAAAGCAGGCAGCAACTGAGGGGCACCTTTCTGGCAGTGCAGGGAGGTGCTGCTAATTAACTATACACCCAGGGCTGCAGGGAACTGTGCAAGGGGAGCTTTGAACTCCTTGATTCCAGAAGCTGCTGGAGGGCCAGGATGGATCTGCCCATGCATCCCGGACTGCTCTTGGGCAGGAGTCCTGGCCATAGCACCTCCTGCCCACAGGCAGCATCTATGGCACTGAGAGCACCCTTCCCCGGGGTGAGGGCAGCCACACTCCCATGTCCCCCCACTTCTCGTGCCACACAATTTTCCTGGGCTCTCTCTGCAGCGTAGGCGAGCGGGTTTCAAAGGCAGTGCTGCTATTTAAAGCCCTTATTGTTCGCGTCCTTGACACCAGCAGCTACATCCTGCTGTCATTCGATGCTAACGCATCCTGGCCCGGCCAGCCAGAGGAAGACAGCTAATGAAGAGCAAGTGCAAAGACGCCTCTTCTTTGTCCTGATCACAAAGCGGCTTCCCAAACAGTCCCACTCTGCCCTGCGCTGGTGGCTATTTATAGCTCCCCTTTCCCAGGGCACGCCGGGATTTTCCTCCAGACGGCGATGCCCTGGGATCCCTTCCATGGGCTGCAGGAATGAGCTGCTCTCTAGCCCTGTGCTCACAAAGACACCCCATCCCTGCGTGCTACCCTTGCAGGGACAACTACGAGGGCAGTTGGGTCAGCCAGGGCCAGGAAGAGGGTGGACTCCCTCCGAGGTCAGCTCCCTGCGGAGCTCGGGCAGCTGACGGTCCTCGGGGAGCTTCTTCATCTGGACAGCATCACTGCCTCTCTCCTCTTTCTCCCCATAGGCAGGCATATATCTGCGCTCCCACATCTGGAGCTGGGCTGCACAGCCACAGGAATGGCAGAAGGCTGGGTATCCCAGCCAGACCCTGGGGTGGTCTGCTTGTCAGCAGTGGGGCTGGGCCAGGGATACCCAGAGTGTGTGGGGCAGGGAGCAGTGGGGTTCTGGGGGAGAGCAAGGATGAAGATCGGGAGGGAAGTGATGTGTTCCCTGGGTACCGAGACACCATCATTGCATTGGGTATCCAGAGCCAGGCAGGGAAATGCCACCCCATAGACAGGACAGCACCAGAGCTGAAGGGGCGAGAGAGTTGTCCCAGGTCTTGAAGCTCTGCACAGAGCCCTCAGACGCTTCCCTGTCTCCTTCAGCATAGCGGCTGCCCTGGTTGGGGAGCCACCAGCTCTTTGGGGGGGACACCCTGCAGCAGATGAGGGGATGCCAGCACCTAGCTAACTGGCTGCCCAGCACAGCAAGCAGAACTGTGCAGCTGAGCAGGCAGCGTGATGCCATGAGCGTTTCCTTCCTCCTGTCGGGAGAGGATTAAGCTCAGCCTGGCTCTGGCTGGCAGCAGTGCTGCCCACATGGCTGCAGCCCACAGCTGCAGCTGCTGCCTTAGCTCTTCGTACAGCTGGGTGCTCCATGCCTGCTGCACCCATCGCCAGCTCCTGTGGCACACTCACCCTGCTCCCAGGGCTACTCCAGACCTCTGATGCCCTCCACTAAATCTCATGGGCACATGCTGAGCCCTGCAAGGGTGGTGAGACCAGTTTCCCCACTGCCTCAACCTGGGCACACAGCTGCTGTGACCACAGGTCTCTCCTCAGGCTCCCTGGGAGCACTGGACACCTTGGTGCATGGGGCTGTGGCTTTGTGAAATATGGCCCCTATAAATCTTGCCGGGTGCAAGTGGTAATTCTCAATATATTTTCAAATATAGTTCAATTATTTTTCCCATATATCACGGGGAAATTGCATTGGCGAATGGCGGCGCTAAGCAGGGAGCGCATGGCAGGGCGGCATTAATAGGATTGTGCATGGTATTATGCATGAGGTCGTTCAGGACACAGTGGGGAACCTCGCATGCTCCAGTGAGACGGGAAGGAATAAATCAGGCTATTAGCCCCACACCTTGCTTAGGTCTGCAGGGGATTAATCTCTGCAGCATGCGGGGATCCCAGCTGGGCTGCCTCCCCAGGCTTGTCTCACAAGTTCTGTGTCATTCTCTACCCATATCTGCCCAAATCACCAGGTAACAGAGGCAGTGCTGAATGTGCCAGGGTCACCAAAATGGGTGTGATGTGTTGCTAGGGAGAGAGCAACCCATGACTGTGCTCAGGACAGCCCCTGCGCCTGGTAGCAAGGCTGCTGGGGCACCCTAGAAAGGTCCTAGGTGTCTCAGATCCTTCTCTAAAAAAGCTCATTCTTGCCTTGAACTTGCAGAAGGGATGAGGACGATAGTGTCCCCAGCCCATAACCCTTGTTCCAGCCCTGTGTGGGGTCCCAGCAGCTTCGTGCCCACTGCCACACTGCAGGTGGTCAGCACAGGGTGCCCTCCCCACCTCTCACCATGCAGCAGGCACCTGGCCAGCAGTACCTGGGGAGCAGCCGCAGCCTTCAGGACAGACGCGTGTAATCAGCCGGGACAGTCACATTTCCTTCAGTTCGCCATGAATATTTATGCAATTTGCGCAGAGCTGCTGGAGCCAAGCTGCGGAGCTGGAGGGGAGACAGCCGCCTAGCCTCCCTGCTCCCGGACATGTCCCCTGGGACCTCCCCGGGGCTGGTCCTGCTTGGCCATGCCAATGCACACACCTCTGCACTGCAGCCAGCAGCCAGTGAGATGGGAAGTAAGGGTCCTGGGAGCAGTGACCTTGGGGACAGATGCAAGGTAGGGCAGGGTGTCCAAGGGTAGGGATGGGCACTGCAGTAGGGAAGATCGTCACTGGGCACAAATCATGCAAATATAGCCAAAAGCACGTACCAGATGCTGGGCTCGTGGGCTGCTGGCTGTGCTGCAGCTGGAGGCTGCCTGCCCACTGCCTGTCCACCTGGGAAATGGCAGCCTCGGCACTGCCTGGGCTGGTGCCGGCAGAGAAGGCACCCAACATACAAGCAGTAAGAGGAATTGCTTGTATCCTCCAGGGTATCTTTATTTGGTGGAAACTGGAATTACTCCAGGACCCAGCCCAGGGCACAGGGAGAGGACAAGGGACAACACTGCTGTGGGCTGCAGACGCCTCCATGGGTCAGCCCACGCAGGATCTCTGGGGCTCTTTTGCAGAGGTTTGGCATTGAGGGCTGCCTCTGTGGGCAGGGTCAAGCAGGATGCTTGCTGCCCTACCCAGGGCTTGGCCCACGTGGAGCAGTGAAGAGGTTCGTGGTGCTTGACAGATGCCACTCACCCCTGGCTGGGTCCATGGGGCGCTCCCTGTCCCCACAGCAGGTTCCACACAGCGGGTAGGGAGGTTAAGGACCTGCTGGGTGAGGAAACGCATGTTCCCCAGCAGCAACGGGGCTGGCAGTGCCAGAGCAAGCAATAAGTGCAGGTGAGGTTTACAGTAAAGGGAAAAACAAATTATTAATCATGAGAGCAGCCCCAGCCGGGCTGTCAGGGCCGCATGGGCTCATGAATATTCAGCATCGGGCTGAGCACTAAATCTCATTTAAATGTCAGGGACCATTAGGCAGACAGGGAGGGGGCTGGGATGGCAGCTCCATGCTCCATGCCAAGCCTCACGCCAGCCAGATGGACCAGGACTAGGGTGCTGTCACCCCCCAGCACAGCAGAAGTCTTGTTGGTGCCCTGAGTGCCCCTATCCCAGTGCCTGGGAGCTCATCATGGGTGTCAGAAACTCACTGGCACCTCTACCAACCTTGAACATCTTCTACTGGGTGCTGAAAAACCACACTGAGCACCCTACAGATCCAGACACCACCAGCCATGTACTCTGCTCCTCCTGGGCATGGGAACATATCCACCTGGGTCATCCATCCAGGCAGGCTCACCCTGATCTCCTTGTCCCCAGCATTCTGGCCAACACTCCTTATTCCTCAAGGCACACAGAGGAGCAGCCCCACGTCCTTCCCTCGGTGCAGAGTTGGCAGGTGCTGGAAGGGAGCCAGAGGGGTGCCCGAGGGCTGCCTGGGAGCACCGAGGCCATACTGAGGAGGTGTAGGGAGCACACCCAGGCACTTGCATGCTTGGCATCCCCCTTCGGAGCAAATCTCAGGGCCCATCCCCTGGCAGTGCCCAGGCACCTGTCCTTTCCACACCAAGTACTGCCTCCTCTTGAGACACTCGCTTGCACCCAGCTGTCCAGCATACTCAGAGTGGTGGCTCCCAGCAGTGCTCATGATGCTGGCAGCAGCAGGAAGTGGCAGGTAGCAGAAGGGAACTAGCACGCCTGGGCACTTCCTCCCCATGCTGGCACTCACATTCTCTCCAGCTCAGCAGGGGCCTGGCAATTACACGGATACATTTAATCTCTTAATCCTACTGAAGATTATTCCAAGGTCGGGGTGCAAGGCAGGTCCCAATGCGCTGCCGGGCTGTAACACATCCCTGCTGCCATCTGCTGGGACAGGCCAGCTGAAGGGGTGCTGCCACCCCAGTGCACAAGCACCTTCCTCGTGCCTGGGCCATCAGCATCCCTCCACCCACAGCACAGCCATAGCCAGAAGGCCACCAGCATCTCCTGAAGGTTTGATCCTGGCATGGAGACCCTGCCTGCAGCTTCTCCCAGGTGCCAGTGCCAGACCCTTGTATCTTCCTTGGCTCTCCCATCTCCCAGCCCCACCAGCTTCCTGTGATTGCCCCACACTGCTCCATGAGAAACATAATGGGTGGCCTGAGGGACGAGGAGAACTTTGAAGAGGAAATCTCTCTAGCGAAGCACAGAGGACATCTTGGACTTGCCATGCATGTGGCTGGGTGTCCAGGTCTGCGGTGTGCCCATCCAGGAGGACAAGGAAAATCAGAGCTGCAGAGGAGTATCTCAGCTTGGGTCTGAGGGACCCTGGTGACCACAACAGTGGTTCTCAAATTCTAAAACTTTTATCATCACTGGCACTGTTGGATGATGGTCTAAGAGCAGCAAGTGGCTTGAAGACAGTGCAAACCAGCCTGGGGGCAGGTCTGAAGTATATTGGAGAGCTGGACCATTAATAACAGGGACACATTCCCTGGGCTGTGCTGCGGTTTCCTCCAGACACCTGCAGCATGGGTGCTTTGTGGGGCCCAAGGCAGGTTGTGTGGTGGTAACCAAAGGCAAGGTGCCCAAGAGATGGAGGAAGCACCCGAGCTGGGCGGTGGCGCCCGGGATTCCTCCTTCTGCCATCTGCATCGCTCATCAGAAATCAGCACCCACTCCCCAGCATGGCCATAGCCCTGCCCTCCCCGCTGCCGACAGCTGACAGAGCCCTGCAGGACCTGGCATTTCCTCCCTGGGAAGATTTAAGTGCTGCAATCCATCACTGTCCTGTCTCCTGCAGCAGCCCAGCTGGGCTGGGGGATCAGTGCTCTGTGGAGGAGGTGTCTGGTGTTAGCAGCTGGAGGGAGCAGGGTTCCCCGGAACTGGTCCCAGGGGATAGTGAGAGAGTGATGCACACTGCACCCTTGGGTGCTGTCTGGGACCATGCTGAACCATTGGCACCCAGGACCAGTGCCAGGCTCACTCTGGGGCAGCAATGTGCCAGCTTTTCACCCTGAGTCCTCACATCCCACAGTCCCCTCAAAAAGGCCCTTCTCCAGCCCAGCACACACAGCCTTCTGCTGCAGGATGTGCTGGACAGTGGTGCTGGGTCTCCTGCTCTCCCTTCATCCAGCTCCCCAGCAGTGCAGCCATCCTGCACCCCAACATGCAGACACACCCCATCCTGCCACTCCACTGTACCATCCACCCCCACCTCCCTCCACACCCCTCAAGCCCCATGGTGCTGCCCGCACCCCAAACCCCTGCATCTCTTCCTACTACTGGTTTCGTAAAGTAAAAAAAAAATATATATATTAATGATTATTAGGAAGAGCTAAAGCGGAATTGCAAATGTTATTTCTCTGGTAGATGGATGATAGCGGGGTGGATGATAGATAGATGGATCTATCTCCCTCCAAGCTGTAACCCCCTTCCAATCGTTCCCTCCGGAGTGCTGCTGTCACCTTGTCTCTGCTCAGAAGGGCTTTTACTGGCTCACTGGGGGATGCACGAGAACGGGTTATTAATACATGGAGAGGGGGATGGAATCCATTTGACTTGAAAATAGCTGGGAAACTGAACTGCACTTTTAAAATCTGCTTTTAATCAGAAGGAAAAGAAGAGAAGTTTGAACAATTAGGGAGTAATGAAGAGCTTCAGAAAAAAAAAGCTCTCTGAAGATTAGCTAAGATTTTTACAGCACTTGGAGAATTTAAAGAGCTATGCTGGTATTGAGCAAAACGATACAAATATTCCCTGTGAAAATCACAGGCGGTGGGACTGACAGTGAGTGCTGAAGCTTGGATGTCCACAGGCAGGCACAGCACCGGCTCACTGTGAGCAGTGATGCCACACTGCCTGCACGCTGGAGCAGGGGAGCAGCTGGCAGCAGCAGGGGCTCATCCCTCACCTCCTGCCCGCGAGAGGTAATAGAAATATGTACAGGGTTGTCCCTGACTCATCTCTGAATGGAAAGCCATAGCAGAGGCTTGCTCCAGGTGTACAGCCACCACAGCAAGGCTGGACCCATCCCATCCATTCCAGCCCCTCAGAGGGGGGGAGCAGGGTCATGCAATGTGGGTTTTGAGGGGATGGGACTGCCCAGGAGATGAGCAGAACCACTGGTGGCACATCCCCGGAGGAGACCACATGGAAAAGCATCCCTCAGGTACACCCATGGCACACGCATGAGGTAGGCAGTGCTAATGCTGATATTCCCTGTCCTGAGGTGACCCTGGCCCCTGCCACGCGGGGAAGTCCAGAGGTCACCCATCTGTCCCCAGTGTGCCGGCGGCTGCTCCCCACCGATACCTGCCAAGGGCCCGTCACCAAGAGGCGAGCGTGGGGGCTGCACAGCCGCGCACAGCAGCAGCTGGGTAATTTTCATGCTAAGTGAAAAGTAAAGTGCACAGACTCTTTATTAGAGCTAGAACAGTGCGGGGAACAATGAAGGCAGTGATGATCGTTAACTTTCTAATCGGAGGAGAAAAGTCCTCAATGCAATTTTTATGGTAATAACATCGACACTAAAGATAATTGCTCCCCGCGTCGCGCTTAGCGCCGGGAAACAGTTTGGGAAAAAAACATTAATTTGCAGGAACTGAGCCAAAGTTTCCTTAAGGCAGCTGTTCCCTGTGCTACCCTGCCCCCAGCTTGCACCAGCACTGCCCTCTGACCAAACCTTGCCCGCCCAACCGTGCCCACACCGGCACCCCTCATGCATCACACCAGCAAAGCTCAATTTGCACCACGCTGGTGCTGGCCAGTGGCACAGGGCTCTCGTAGAATCTGTCCTCAGGATTCAACTCAGCAGGAGATGCTGAAGGCAGTGCAGCCCACTGCTGCGGTGGTGGAAGAGGGCCAGGAACATTTTGGGAGATGTGATGGAGCAGCACTCATGCTGCAGCAAACGGGGATGGGCAGGGTTGCCCCACGTGCCGGGATTGCCATGGGCAGGGAGGGATGGGAGCTGACACTCCCTGGGGAATAATAAGCATAGGAGAAATTACAGCCAGGTGACATTTTAATGAGCCAGCATCCTGCGCAGTATTAATATTCCAGGGGCTGCAATTCCCTGGTGGGCGTTTGAGAGATGAAAAAAAAAAAGAAAAATCCCAGCCCAGTAAAATCAAATAAATAAATCTCTGCCTAAGCGTGGCGTCTCCCCCGCCCCCGGCACGGAGCGGGCGGCACACGGTGTGATTTCCCCTGTGATCCCCTGCCGCCAAGCAAGCAATCGGCTCGTCTTTGAGCGTGGCAGCAGGATGATTTATCCTGGCTCCCAGCACCCCAGCTGGGTCGAGAGTGTGGGACTGGGGATGATGCATTGGGCAGGAGCAGGGGTGGCAGCAGGGGGAAGGAAGGAGAGCAGGGCATGCACACAGGCCACCACTCAATCCTAAATTAATGTTAATATTTGACAAATCAAATCTACTTAGGTGAGCCATGGGCCGTGCAAAGATTTATGAAGGTTTGGAGCTGTCAGCTGCACGTGTAGCCTGTGTTTGCCACTGCCCGGTGGGGCTCCAGCACGCACGGCATTGCTGATTCCTCGTCCCCAGGGGCAGGGATAGAGCCAGCGTGTCCAAGTGGCATAACAGCAGCAAATAAAATGTCCTGCCCTCTAAGTCCTGGCTTATTAGGCTGGCATGAGTGATGGGCTCTCTGCTTGTGCCAGCTCTGAGCCCACCAGCAGAGCTGGCAGCCAGGGCATGGCACCAGCCACAGCTGAAGATGGTAACTGATGCCCGGGATGTCCCTGGGATCTCGGATTGAGCTGGGGAAGAATAACCAGTTCCAACATGCTGGAGACTGCACTACCTTCTGCAGGGATGGAGCAGTTTCCCATGGGTTGGGGGCATTTATAAAACTGTAGGCTGAGGAGCTGTCCTGGGAGCTGAGAGTGGTGCAAGGGGTGTGTAGAACTGTTCCTCTGCAGGGTCATTTCAGTCCCAGCTCCACCACCGGCCCGCAGATTCATGGGCCCCAGGAGGTGACAGGAAACCTGATAGGTTTTAAGACAGCAACATGCCATGAATCTGCAAGGTGCCTGAGCAGGCAAGGCAGGGAATCCAAAATGTTTACAGCCTCAGAGGATGTGGCAACTGCTGAGCAGGGAAGGCAGGCTGGACTGCCAGGGACGAGCTGGCCACGTTGGGGAGAAACCATCAGCGTCCCTGATGTGCTGTTGGAAATCCCTCCCTCAGCACAGGTATCTCCCCGGCAGGTTTGCAGGAGAGGCAGGGGGACCTAAGGGAAGCCCTCATGCTGAACCCACTCCGGCAGCAGAGCCCTGGTATGGGGAGCTCCCCTGAGCTGCAGAAATCCCTTGTGGTGATGCCAGAGAGGGGTCTTCAATGGTTTCTACCCCTGTGCCTCTCAGTTCTGCCTGTGGATGAGTTCCATCCAGTACCCTTTTCTTTTGCTGACTCCTTTATTTGGCACAGCTGGGATCACCATGCCTGCATGCCCAGGTGGGGAGACCGGGACTGCCCTCAGCCAGGCCTTGCCTGGGTGGTGCTACTATAGAGTCATGGCACTGGGCTCTGTTCTGGAGACAAGCCCCATGTCTGCCTGCAGCCTCGAGCTGGGGTATCTCGAGGGACTGACAGTGCATACTTGTCTTGAGAGACCTACAGCGGACATGGCCTGTGGCAGGGCAGGCAGTATTTCCAACTGCCCAAACAGCCAAGAGCCAAGTGGTGTGCAAAGCCCAAGGGCAGCCCAGAGCCCTGGGTGCCTCTGCTCTCTGTCCTGCCTGTGCCTCCCCCAGTTCCTACTGTGCTGACAGCAGAGCCTTCCACCTTCCCTAGTCATGCCAGAGAACTGTCGAGGGCCACAGAGGAGGGATGTGAGATATGGGAGAGGCAGTGTGTCCGCAGGGGTGACGCGCACACCTACATCCCAGAAATTCTGACAGTGTAGAACAGAGACCTCGAAGGTCTGAAAAGAACTTTAAGAAAAGTCTACAAGTTGCCTGGGCCAGTGAGGTCATGGATGTAAGGAGAAGGCAGTTTCCAGCCCCTGCTTACCCCTGTACTCAGCCTGGCTCCCGGCTGGGTGCTGAGGTCAGCCAGTTCAGCCTTGCATGTCCCTTCAGAGTGGGATGCAGAAGGATGGATGGAGGGCTGTGCCTCCAGGGCTGCGAGCCCACAGCAGCACTTCATACCCAAAAGCTGCATACGATTTCTGGTGGCTCTCTCCAGCCCAGCTCCAGTTCCACAGGTGCCTCATGTCCAGCAGGGGCAAATTACACCAGCCCCAGCGATACATCATCCATGGGAAGGTGGGGCAACCAGCTTGTGGGTACTGTGTTATGGCTCCAGCTATCAGCAGAAGGGTATGGTCTCGTAAAATATCTGCATTTGGATGCAGAGATTTCCAGGGATCCAAGAATGCTGTGCTGATAATTAAACATCTGCTCAGCATTTGTTTGTCTTCCTGCCATGACGTCGCCCCAGCCCTTGATCTACCCTCCCCATGCTCCAGCATGCTCTCGGGATTGGGGTGGCATACCCTGCTCACTGCTCTGCCCCAGCCCAGAGGCACAGCATCCCAGGCCATAGGTGCTGGGAGAGAGGACAGCTCTGGGCACCCATTGGAGCAAACAGCAGCTTCACTGCCAGCACCTGCAGCCTTTGCAGGGCTGTGATGCCGGCAGCCTGCCCAGTAACTCATAACAGCCCAAACAATTCTGCTGAGCCCCATTGTGTATTGCCAGGCAGTGCTTGTCCATTCATGGTCCCCTAGGCTGAGCAAGCAGCTGCCACCACCATCCTGCAACCAGGAGAGCATCAAAACAACCTCCAAATTGATCTCTGAGACTCTTCTGTAAGCCCCAGTCACGTCCTGCTAGGAGCAAGCGTCCGCTCTAGTTACTGTCTCCTAGGAGAGCACTGAGGGCTTCAGGCTGTCACGGGAGGAGCAGACCCAAACATGACATCTCCATGGAGCCCAGGGTATGACAGGCAGGGACACAGTGCTGCTGAGCAGATGGCACCGGGGCCCGGATCGATGGGATCTGATCTGCAGGAGCTCTAACAGCTCATTACAAGGGCTGGGCTGGCGGTGGGATGAGCTGGGGACTGAGATGAGTCCCTTCTCCAGCTGTAGTCCCCCCAGCTCCAGGTGTGTCTAACGCCCCTGCCCAAGCACCTAGGGCTGAGCAGAGGCAGCTGCATGCTACCTGCAAGGCTGGCCCCGAGGAGCCTCATCCTGCCCGTGTTGTACTCCCAGCTCTGACACTGGCAGCAAGCTCAGGAACCCTCAATGCCGTGCCAGCTGGGAACTGCCTGCAGCTGTGCCACTACCTCTGCCCTGAGGCCCGCCTGGTGGCACGCCAACATCCATGGGGACAGCACCCTGTTGGAGTAGGGGACAAGGAGCTGGGGTGGGGAAAAGGATGGGGGAGGCTCCCGGAGTGCACTGCAGAGCCCCGCCTACAACACCCGTGCACACCCAGCCACCGACTCCCATTCGCGAAGACTGCCCTTCAAGTCAGCAGGGCAGCCCCATCCCTTGTCCCCTGCCTACTCCCTGCCCTCACCTCCTGTCCCCGACACTGTTTGTCACACCTGTCACCATGACAAGGGAGAGATTAGCTGTAGACCCTCCACTCCTGCCCCAAGCCACTGATTCATATTCATGAGACTTCAAAGCATCTCGCCTAGCTCCCCTGCACCAAACCTAATCCTCTGCCGCAGCACCTTGCCAGCAGCCCTCACTCGCAGAGCTGGGCTGGAGCTGGCAGTCCCAGAGCCCTCCTGCCCTGGACAGCAGTGGCCATGAAGCCACATACCCATTGCTCCTGCTTCTCCGTGGCAAGCCTGGCCCACGGTCACAGGGAGGTGCCCTGCAGCATGGGCGTGCTGCCAAAAAAACAGGGGTTAGCAGCACGGAAGTAGTGGTTTGTGTGTCCTCACCTGCACCCGTCCATCCCTCCACCTCTCTGGAGGAGAGGGCTGTGCTTACAGCACCCTGTCTGTGCCACCAGCCCAGCAGCATCCCTGCATGGATCATAGCAATTGTACCAACAGCCCTTTGTAGGGGCTGATTGGTGCTGATGCCTCACGGCCCCCCTGCATGTCCCCACCACAACCAGCAGCCAGCAGGCATCAGGCAGGGTCTATTCAGGAGCAGTCGGGCGTGCAGAGCATGGCCTCACCAGGTAGCCTGCCTGCTCCTGCCAGGGATGGATCCTGTAGAATGGCAGCAGTGGAGAAGTGATGGGAAGCATGCTGGAGGTCACGGCATTTGGAAGTGTAGGCAGGACCTACCCCAGCCTTTCCCTGCAGAGCAGTGGGGCAGAGCACTGGAGAAAGAGGCATCCAGTGCTGCTGCAATGTGCAAAGCCCAAGGGCAGCCCAGAGCCCTGGGTGCCTCTGCTCTCTGTCCTGCCTGTGCCTCCCCCAGTTCCTACTGTGCTGACAGCAGAGCCTTCCACCTTCCCTAGTCATGCCAGAGAACAGCCGAGGGCCACAGAGGAGGCACCTGCTGCAATGTGGGAGCAGGCAGGGCTGCAGACTCCGGTAAGCAGCAGTGTTAGCCAGGCCACCTCCACATCCAGCTCGTCTGCTCCATGGCAGGATCACACCAAGGTGAAACACAGCCAGTCCCACATGGAGAGCCAGAAGCATTGTGCCACTGGCAGGTGCTGGCTCAGCACGCTGGTGCTTGTGCTGGGAAGGTGCTGGCTCGGCGTGTGGGTCCTGATGGTGGGCGGGCAGGCGGGTGGCAGGTCCCCCATGGAGCCGTCTCCTCCAGATGGCGAAAGCCATTAGAGCCGCTCTCACACACACGGAGCCATAAAGTTTATGGGCCTCATCATTTAGCTGTAATGGAAATAGTTAAATCTGTCTCTGTTTAAGCAAACTCTGCCCTCATGGGAGCATTTGTCGAGGGCAGGGAGGGACTCGGGTAGGCAGCAGACCCTCCACAGTCAGCGCACCCAGCCCTGGCACTCCCACCTGACACCTTGAAGATCAACTCATGCCAGGATGGTGACAGGCATGTGACACCAGGCTCTCCCTGCACTGCTGTCTCCAGTGCCTCAGTTTCTCCTTGGTGCAGGGAACTTGAGAGCCACGTTTGGGGCAACCAGGCAGGATTTGGGACTCTGCCAATTCCCTGCCAGCAGGAGCTGAGAAGCACTGTCCAGGCAGGCAGGCAGAGAGCACAGGGAACTGTGGGCAGGATGGTGCCTGTCTGGTTCTGGCAGGGTACCTGCAGCTCCGCAGGGACAAGACTGGGATTTGGCAAATGCAGACCTGCCCTGCACAGTCAGGTGCTTTGGCCTGGCAGGCCCCAGGCAGGCCCCAGCCTGGAACCTGCCATAGCCCATTGCATGGGCAAAAGAGGATGTGATGCCTTGAAAGCCACTTTTCCTCCCTCATTAGGCACCCCCAGGAGCTGGGTATGGTGGGTATATGATCCCAGCAGAGCCCAGGATCAGCTCCTGAAGCAGGAATGAGGCAGGGGGAGAGCAGCACCCTACTGTGCTTAGTACTTCTCAGTTCAGGTTTGGGGGCAGGAGGCTGGACTCTGGTCTGGCAAGCTATCAGCCTGTATATGGAGGGCCAGACAGTTTTTTCCTGTTGTCACATGAAGCAGATAGGGGTGCTGACTCCAAAGTAGTAGGACAGTCTGGTGGCACCTGCCGCACGTGTAGGGTCTCAGCTCAGCACCCTATGCAACCTCTCTCAGCCCCTGCATCTCACCCGGGATGGGGTGAAAACCTGGGGCTGCCCCCACCACTGGAGCGGGTCTCCCCACTCATGCCTATCCACGGTGGTAGTGGGAGCTATTTGCTCCCCGGCATGCAAAGCATGATTAATTACAGAGCAAATCATTAATATTCACAGCTAATTAAAGATCCTTATCATGAATAATGGCATTCACTCTCCAAATTTTGGGACAAAGATGGAGGAGGGGGAAAAAAGCCATGTGGGGAGAGGGGGCTGCAGAGGGGCATATCTCTGCAGCAAGGGTGCAAGGGGAAGTAGTCGTATCCTCTGTGCAGGGTATGTGGCTCTGGCAATGTCCTAGTTGTGGATGCAGCAATAACCAGGGCAGTAGGCATTGGGGCAGGCATGGGATCCAACCACACTGGAGCAGGGTCAAAGGCAGCCCCAGGAGCTCCAGGCACCCCTGCCCATGGGTTTCTAACCTGCCACCCCAGTGTGTGTGGGATCCCTTCATTCTGGCCCAGCCTTGCACAACTCCCCGTGGAACAGGGGCTGTCCTAATTCTGCTGGCACAGAGCCCCTGATCCAAGCTAATCCCAGTGTGGGGCTGGGATGGGGCTGCCTTGTCCCTCAGAGCAGGCAGAAGGAGAGGACACCAGTTGGAGAGGAGGACACCGGCACTATGCCTGAGCTCCTGTTATACAAATGAAAGGTTTTTAGTGGGAAAGACTCTGGGAGAGTAATACATCTCCTATATTGATCGTAGGCCAGGGACCAAGGCACGGCTTAAACAGTAATTGATTTCTAGCCGCCGAGATGTGTTGGGGAGCATTGATTTAACAGCACTGCAGACACACTGCTACTAATCTGATTAAAGTATTTAGCAGAAATGTTATTCTTAAAAAAAAAACAGAGAGAGGTGATGGGGCTGCCTGGAGCCAGGGGTCCGAGGCAGGCTTGTAGAGCGGGGCCAGCCCAGCACCCCACCGATAGGAGCCTGGGGATGGCTCTATGCCCACACCCTGGTGAGGGTGCTACCACCTCCGGACCCATCTCCAGCCAGCTGTGCTCACAGACGTTCCTGATGGAGCTGCCAAGGACATGTGCAAGCCCAGCAGGACGCAGACAAAGCAAGGCCAAGGACACGTGCTGGGTGTGTGGGCGACACGTGGGCCAGCACCCAGCCAGCCACCTTGCTGGGGCAGCCGCCAGCTGCTCTGGAGACAGAGCAGGTGCAAGAGAATTTGGAGGCAACCCACAGAGGTGGCCATGGTCAGAGGCAAATACGGCTGATGCAGTGGGCACGTAGTCCACACCAGTGCTGCAACAGTGAGGGAGGTGCAGAAGCTGAGGTCTGGCAGTTGCTGGCAGCCCCAAATTCCCACTCTCCACAACCTCCCAAGGCAGGAAGGGGATGCTGAACCAGGTGACTGTACACACTGTTCACCCTCCGGCCACACAGTGTCCCCATGCGAGCCATTTTCCCACCTTATGCTCTGCCATGAGCAGTCAGCCCATTGCAGAGAGCTCTCACGTGCCATCCTCTACTGTGCCCATCCTGCCCTGCTGCTGAGAGGGGGAAACAAATGCTGCACTGGTGAGGACAGGACTCCCCCGCACCCACTATTCCCAGTCCCCACAGAGAGGTAGCAGATGAGTAGGTGGAGGGGCTCCTGCCAATCCCTACTCCCCATCACACACATCAGCCCAGTTAATTAACAGGTGATATCAAACAAATAAATTATTCCTGCTTCCTATTGATTCTAATTTACTGGCCCCTGGAGAGCCCAGGCTCATTTATCCCACCTGTCACCCCTGCTTAGCAGCTGCACTAACATCTGTCCTGCTCTCTTCACCTCTCTCGTTCCTCCAACATTGGGGCAGAGCTGGGCACAGCCAGGGGGCCCATGCTGACACACGCTGCTGCACATCATCCGCTGGGAAGAAGCGGAAGCCCAGTCTGCTGCTACTCCTGGGAATGGCGATAAACTTCATCCAAAGACGCCCTGGCCCCTGACAGACCTTCCTCCTCCCCAGCACCACCAGAAAGGGTGGTAGTGAGAGTTCTGGCTGCTCAGGCCCAGCCCCAGCTCCCCACGGTCAGCCGGGCCCCCAGCCCAAGCTATGCCCAGCAGAACAGCAGCAGGATTTCCTTGCTGTCCCCAAGAGAGACCACCACTGCCCATGCACCCGCCTTTGACGTTTGCCTCATCTGCAGGAGGTTGATCAAACTTGAGCCCCTCCCAAGTCCCACCCCTGTAGATGCCAAATCAATAAATCAATCCCATCTCAACTGCTGACTGCACAACATTTTGCTCCAAAGTAGGCTTGGTTGGGAGATACCTGGGAAGCACAAGGTCCCAGCATCCACCCCTGCCTGCTTCAGGGGCTCAGCTCATGGCTACTGACATGTCACCCAGACCAGCCCAGGCTCTCACGTATGATGGCAGCAGCTTCCTACACTTGGCAGCCAGGACTGCCCCTTGCTTGGGTCTAGGAAGTGCCCAGTGATGGATGCTGGTCCTCCTCTGCCTGCACAGGGTTGCGCTTTGCCTGGCAAGAGCCACTGGGCTCATATGCAGTGGTGCAAGTGGCAGTGCGTGTGCCCTCCTCCAGGCACAGGGGTATCGGCTGGATCAGCTGGGTGTTGTCCTGGGCAGCAGCCTGCCAGCACTGAGCCCACAGTGAGCTGGATGTGGCCTGAGCAGCCCTAGCCTTGCCTCAACTCCAGTGAGCAACCAGCCATGCCATACTGGGGCAGCTGGAGGCTGGCCAGGGCCACAAAATGGGGTCATGATCACAGCCTGCCTGCCTCTCTGCTTGCTGCTCCAAGCGCTGGTGTTTTCCATAACTGGCTGAGCTGGATTTCCTCAGGTTGGATGGATTAAATTGATCCCGGTCAGATGCCAGCGGCAGGCTGATTGCCACGTGTCCGTGGTCTGAGCCTGCCTGGAACATTTGATTCTCGGACGGGCGTCAGCCAGCATCTGGCCTGAGCACTGGAGTCAGTTTTGGAGTCCCTGGTGCTCTCTGTCCCTCCCCAAGCTCTTGGACATCCGCAATGCTGTTCTTCTCTTACTGAAAGCTGAGCAGTGACAGCCCCGCTGCTGTGCTGAGGGGTGGATGAGGAAGAGCAGCAGATGCTCCTACCAAGGTGACTGGACAGGGGGGATAGGGGGTGGCAAGTGACTCACTCACCCTGGATGATTCATCCCAGGCGGCTGGCAAGAGCAGCCAGAGAGCCAAGGTGGCTTCAGTCAGCCAGGATGTCTTGCCCAGAGCCATCCTATCACCCCTGCTTCCAGTCCTTGGCTGAACTCACGTGCCTGTTCCCATGAAAGCATTTCTCACAGACACAGCACAGCTATACCTGTGCCCAGGAGCCACCAGTCTTCCCAAAACTGAGCCACCACCTGTCCTGTGAAGGCCAGGGGTGCGCAGAGAGGTGGGAGGCTGCAGATCCTTGTTGGGCTTGGCGCGGTCCCACGGTATCACACAGCCGGGCGTGTGTGGGAGGAGCGGCTGGCAGCACCGCAGCCAGGAGATAAGCTCCCCTCTCATCCTCATCGCGTGTGACGGGAAGGAGATTTATGGCTCCGAGCTGCGATTTGTGCGAGGCTCCAGCACAGGGTATTGATCACTCCTGGTTGCTCCCACTGCTCCCTCACCTCCCAACCCCTCCTGCCTGGCGAGGGGGGCAAGCTAGGCCCCATGTGTTAACTCTTCCAGACCTGAGGATTCCCATGGCCAAGCACCCCGCTGTGCTGCAGCTCCAGTTCCAGGTTGACTGGGATGCCTGGGCGAACAGCAGCACTTTCCCCAGCTGGGGTACAGAGCAGGGATATTTCTGCTGGTCTGGCAGTGAGGAGCATCCCTTGGCAAGGAGAGGGTCCAAGGGGGCAGGGAGGGACTGGAGGAGCCAAGGGAACATGTATGGTAGGCAGTGATAAGGGGACAGCACAGAGGGGATGGAGCATGGCGCCAGGGATTAGTGCAGAGTGTATGGGAATGGCAGGTGGCAGCAAAGGGATGGTGCCCAAGGGACATAGTATGATGTCCATGGGCAGTGGCAAGGGCACGTGGACAGCAGCATGCACTGAGCAGTCCGAGGCCAGCTGAGGGGCTGATGCCAAGGGGATGGGGGCAGCTAAGGGGTGACAGGGGTGGGACTGCGGGTGACTCTGCAGCAGCAGCAGGAAATGATGTGTGAAATGAAGAGTTCCTGCCCAGTGCCCAGAGGGAGTGTGCAGCATACTGAGCAGGGCTGGTGCTGGGGCTACTGGGGGGGTGCATGGCCAAGGGGGCCCCAGCACTGCATGGGGATCCTGACTGGGGGGGTTGCTCCACAGCAGGAGGCTCTGCCTCTTCTGGAGGGGAAGTGGGAGGAAGACTCTTGGCATGGCAGCAGTGGTTGACTGCCATGGGGTTGGAGGTTGTGGGGGGCATAGCCCTGTTAGATTAAGCACTCACTGCCTCCCCCCTTCCCCCCAAGATACCCCAATTCCATGTACTCACCACCCCCTCCTCACTTGCTGGTTTCCTGCTGCTCCACGGAGATAATTATATCTGCTATTTCGGCAGGTTCCGCATCCCTGCCAGGCGGATCCGCAATCAGCATCGAGAGGGCCCATGGTTCCCCCACCTGCACACCCTCCCCGCCCTCCTTACCGCTGTATTGCCCCATACCAGGGCACCTTGCCTAGCTCTGCCACCTCTGCCTGCCTCAGCTTCCTGTCCACCTGCACCCTTTGGGACAAACCTGGGTGCTTGCAGGAGGGGCAACATGATCCTGTCCTGTGTTGAGTACGGCTGCCCTGCCAGTTCCAAGGTCACAAGCCCCTCTTCCTGAGGGGTCAGCCCCATCCCCAAATCCAGCCTGGCTGCGGAGGGACTCATCCGTGTGGTGGCACAGATCCCAAGCAAGGGCAGGCACAGCTTCCTACCGGCTGCCCCACATCATCCCCAACTCCCCATCCTTCCCCAGTTCCAATGTTATCACCTTCCTGCGGCACCCGTGAAAGCTTTAAATAATTCACAGAGGTGAGTTTAAGCACAGAGGCTCCTGCAGGCAGCTGGATGCAAGCAGGCAGGCAGTGGCTGGATGGCAGAGATAGCGGTGCTATCCCCGACGGCTGTCCTGGGTCCATTGTCACCTGCCAGACGGGAAGGAAGGGCCTGGCCTCAGTGTTCATGGAGGAAAAGCACTCAGAGTGTCATCTTGAGACAGCTCAGGAGAGGCAGGAAGTGAGCAGGGTGCTCGAGGAGCCCTGGACCATGAAATCCCCCCCCTTACCCAGCCCTGCACTGTGTCCCTAGCTGTCACTCCCATCTCCTCTTCTGCCTCCAGTCTCCTGTTCCAGATCCAAGAATGATTCCTGTGAAGGCGTGTTGTTAAGCTGGCAGCTCTGGCTATAAATTTGGATCAATAATTTAAGGGGGTAAAACTATTAATAGAACATTGAAATATTCATTCTCATCTGAGACATGAAGGTGGGAGTGAAGGTGAGGATGCCAGGATGACCAACACAGCTACAATTCCTGCCAAAAGCCTTGGTGCTACCAGTGCTGGCACAGTAGGGAGAGTGACAAGGGTTGCTGTTACTGTTACCTGTGCCAGGACAGGGGAGGGTGGTATCCATCATGAAGCAGGGTTATTGATGAACTCCAAGGCTGCTATTACCCACCAGCCCTCCTATTACACACAACATTACTCAGTGTGTGGCCGCGACTGCCACACCAGCCCCTCAGCAGTGTCACGGACTGTGCCAGCCAGGAAAACCACTGGAAATAAGTATAATTACACAAAACGAGGCCCACCAGGGGTGTTTCAGCTGCAGCCTCAGTCCTTGTTCTACTGGCTACACGTTGCGTTGATGTCATTCAGTGCTGCCTGGGAGCCCCATGTCCCCAACTCCAAAGCAAGCTGGCACCAAGCAAATCCACGACACATCCTCACTCGACCTCTCTGCCTTCTCTATCCTCTGCAGACGGCCTGGCCCCATGCAGCCTGGGTGAGCTGTGGGCAGAAGGCAGCCACTGCTAGCCTGGAGCTGGGAACTGGCCTTCCCCACCTGCAGGTGATGCTCTGTGACATGGAGAGCCCGCTGCAGCCTGACTCATTTCAGGAGGATTAGCCCATGATCCCATGCTGGCTCTGGGAATCAGAGAAGGTGAATTTCAGGGACACTAACCGTGGTCCCTACCAGAATAGTAAATGGAGGTACATTTGCTCATCTGAATGGAAGGAACAGCTGCCCTATTGGGGAGAAGATTAAAATAGGTGGACATTTACCTGCCAAGCCCAAGCAGGGCAGGTGGAGGGCACTGTGGCAGGGCGACGTCCACCAAGGTATGCAAACATCCGCTTGAGTATCACACACTCAAGGCCCACTGTCCTGCTCAGGCTGCAGCAATTGCAAGTGGCGTGCAGCAGTGTGACTGTACATCTGTGGAGCAATGTCCTGGGGTGGCACCGGTGATGGAGTCCTGATGAGGGAGGGGCGCATACAGGGCAGACATGGACATCAATGCTGGGGTAATGGGACAGTCAGGTCTGTATACCAGGGCTGTAGTATGCTCACGGCAGCTTATGTATAGAGGTGGGCAGCAGGGTGGCTGGCAGCAAGGTGAGCAGCTGTGACACGGGCAGGGGTGTGAGGGCAGGGCAGGTTTGGTGTCCAGGCATGGAGCCTGCTTGGGTACTTGTTCCTCCCAGGGGGATAGTAGTGAAGAGAATAGGCATCTCCACTAGAGGTGCCCTGGGAAAGATGAAGGAAGCCAACCTGGACTGCTTCCCCTGCAAACAGCAGAAAGACACCTCTTTGCCTGTCCAAGGCCCTGTAGCCTGGGCTGCTAGGAATGGGTGGCAGCACTCTCTGGGCTTCTCCCACCTCTCCATCTGCCTGCAGTAGCCCCTGTCTTCCCCGCACCGCAGACCAGGGCTGAGCATCCTTTTATGATAGCATCAATATTGCCTGTTAGCACTGGCAGCTCCTCCTCGGGATGACACTTGCCTCTTCACAGCCTTCTCCAAGCAGCGCAGGCCAGCTGCCCTGCAGGCACACAGGTCAGTGTGCCTCCTCCAGCATCACGGGCTTGGCATCCCACTGCTGACAAGTGCTGACCTTGCTGCGTGCCCAGCAGCCAGGCACACTGTGGCACATCACCTCGACTCTGCTCAGGGTGCTTGCCCAAGATAAGGCACGGCAGCCTGGTACACGCAACCTGGCCCCAGCAAGTCCAAGTCCTCACCACTAAGAAGCCAACTCATGACTTCAGGTGTGAAGGGTTAACAGCTCTGAGAGCTGAGCCTCCCCTTCCTCCCCCTGCGCAGTGTTTTACAGGCCGGAGCTATTACCAGGAAATGTTCCCATCAGCACCATTGATCTCCTTGTTTACAGCCCCGTAATCCTCAGCTGTTGACTCTGAGGCAAAGAGGAGAGAAGGGGACTTACTGTCTCCCTTTTGGGCATCACCCCTGCCCTGCCTGCATCCCCACACGATGCCTGCCTGGCTCCAGCACACCAGGGTGACACACACACAAGCCCTGTGGTCCCTGACTGGGCACCAGGGGCTCCATGGCTGGGAGCGAGATGACGCACACTGGCAGAAGCCCAGCGGCGGTGGTGGCCATGGCTTTGCTGGAGCTGGCCTGTGCAGGGAGCTACCGGTCCATTTCACTGGCAGCACTTTCCTGGTACACAGCGGTGTCTCCCGCCAGCTGTCTGTCACCTGTTTGCAGAGCCCCACGCAGCAACCCTGCTTTGTTCTTGGAGCCATCACGCTGAAGTGGGGACCCTCCCAACTCACAGCTCTACTTTCTACCAGCACTGGCTGCAAGCTGGGAAAGCCTGGCATGCCAGTGGTGGGCATCCATTCAGTACCCCAGGGAGGCTGTAGGCAGGGGCAGCAGCCCCCCAGGCTTCCAGCAAGCCAGCAGCACGTCAGCGCTGGGGTGTCGGCTCCTGGCGTGGGACAGTCTCCTTGCTCAGCCCTGCCTGACCCTGCCCGGCGGGTTGCCTTTTCCCAGCCCAGCAGGACATGGTTGACTCCCTGGACCCCTGCGTTGGTGCTGCAGCTCTCCTTTACCCTTAGCGGAGCTGGGATCATGCAAACCTGTGCCAAGCACCTGAGGCAAGGGCACTTGCATGGTATACATCACTGAGACTTTCATGAGCTTTTAAATTCTTCCAGCTCTGATAACACTAGAGCTTGGGCACCTCCCTGTGCCTGTACCCGCAGGCATATCCCCATGCTGGCTGGAAGGGCAGGATTGTGCCTCCCTCTGCTCACTTACACTACTGCCTGGATGCAGCCTGTCCCCTATTCTGCTAGGGCTTTCCTCCCTTCCAAATCCCTCCAGGCAGAAATTTACTTTACCTCCTTCTGCAAGCCCTCGGGAGTCTGGTTCTCCTCCAGTGCCCATAGGAAAGGTAAAAAGCCAGGCTTCACTGTTGGACTGGAGCAAGGCCACGTGTGGGTCACAGCCTGTCTCTGCTGGGGCTGATCCAAACTGAGTGAGAACCAGGATAGGAGTCCTTGACATACTCATTCTCTGTGCCTCTCAGCCTGGCTTCACAACACCAGCTCTGTTGGAGCATCCCCAGTCCAGAGCACCTCTGCTCTGCAGGGAGCTCTGACCCAGCCTCAACAAACCCCACATCAAACCAGGCAGCCTTACAGCCTGCAAAACTTGGCCCTTGGCAGCCTTCCCCTTCCCTGATCCCTGGTTGCCAGATGCTGGGATCCCCTTGACAGCACCCCAACAGTGCCCTGGACTGCAGGGGCCAGCACAGCAGCCATGCCCATCCCTCCCTGCCCCCCGTCACGTCCTGCCACTGATCACTCACTGTCTGGAAGTCGCCACCGCCACACTCCTCACCGCCAAACGTGCAGCTGACAAGCATCTCACCCAGGTCCAGCTGGTGGCCCACGCGCCCATAGAACTCCTGCAGATCAAAGGGGCGGCTCTTCTCATCCTCGTTCATGGCCAGTGCTCCCAGCATAGCCTCTAGTCTGCTGCTCTCCACGCTCCCTGACACCAGAGGCCGGCCGGCCCCATCCAGGAGATCCAGCATCTCCCCTGCCCAGTATACATCATGGCCTGAGAGCCGTGAGAAGCGGGCAGGGTTGAGGTTGCAGAGCGTGATGGCTGGGAAGGTCTTGTTGCGTGCTGTCCCTTCCTCCAGCTGGGTGTTGTGGGGGTACTGGAAGTAGTAGGCGACACACTTGGCATAGGCATGGACGAGAAGGGCCAGCGAGCCCAGGAAGGCCAGCAGCCACAGCAGGTTGCGGGTGGTGTAACGCTGGTGCCGGAAGATGTGCTGGATACCATGGAGGGTGGAGTGGCTGGCAAATTCCTCCAGGCTGCACGGGTGCTGCTGCGGGGCTGGGGCATCACCTGCTGGGTGCCTGATGGGGCAGCCACCTACAGGAAGGGCTGCTGAGGATCGGGGGGGATCCCAGGGATGGGGAGGGGGCCTCCGGGCTTCCTCCAGCCACATGATGCCGGCAGGGTCTGCCTCTCCCTGCTGACTGAGCCCAAGAGGCTGGAGCAGGTTTGAGGAGTGGATGACTGGCACAGGAACGGGTGCGTGACTGGGTGTCAGGCAGCGTGTACAAGTGCCGGGGCGGGACTGGCATGGTATGGTGCTGCATGCTTCCTGCCCTGAGCGGGAAGCTCGCTGAGTGCTGAGACCGCAGGAGCACTTAGTGATGGCCACATCCTGCAGGAACCGGAGCCAGAGGCTGAAACATCCTGGAAAGCATGGGCACTCTCACCACCGGTTCCCTGGGGGTGCAGGCAATTAGCTGGAGTTCTGCTCACTTCCACCATCTCTACGTACTTAATGTGGGCTCCTCGGGGAGGGAGATACGGGAAAAACTCCTTACATGCCCCTGCCTGGGAATCTAGGATCTATTTGGCATGGTCCCAGGCTCAGGAGAGATGTCTGTGCAGGTGTGTCTAGAGGGGTAATGGTTCTTTGGCAATGGAGAAGTGAGGGGACCCCAAGCTCTGCATCAGCCTCACAGGAGCACAGCTCCAAGACATGGGGCTGACCAAGGAGACAGGGTACCAAATGTCACTCTTGCCACAACTCCTGCATCCTTGGGCTCAAGCATCTCCTCTGGGCTCCTCAAATGTTGTGAGGTGTCAGGCTCCCACATTCACAGGGCAAGAGGTGGCAGGGCATGCAGGATGCAGTGATACAAACACCAGAGGAGCACCAGGTGCTGGTGCCATGTGCATGCAGCCACAAGGATGCTGCCAGGCTCTCCAGCATGGCTCTACCTCAAGGCCAGGAGCTCTTGTGCAGTGCTGGGTCTGGCACAGCACAGCATCCCTCACCCTCAAGGTGCACAGGAAGAGGCAAAATCTTTTATGAGGCCAGCAAAATAGCTGAGGAAAACAGTTGTTTGGGAGCACTGAGAAGCACTCGTGCCCAAAAGCTTCTCCCCCTTTTGAATCATTTCAGTTGGCCTGTTAAAACATACTGTGTTTCTCTGCCAGGTTTCCCACACAAGCACCCACCTGGGTAGATCCTGCAGCACTGTTCGGCTGGCAGTCGGAGCAGAGCAGACATGCAGAGCTGAGCCAAGTCTGTGGGGACAGGGAGGACAGGTCAGGATCAGGGAGGACACACAGGCTGGGAGGGGGGCTGTATTTCCCCACCCTGCTCCCCACACCAGGTACAGGAACCTCCCAGGAGGGAAGATGGGGAAATCAGAGATGAGGTTGTCTGGGCACAGCGAGAAGGTGGTGTTCAGGCCTAGTGGGGCTAGAAAGGGGCAAGAGGGCTGGGGTCTCTCCTGTGCATACTGGCTGGACAGCTAATGGGCACCTGGAATGGAGCAAAAGGCACTGCAAAGACCTGGAGTGTTTGAAGCTATGGGCTAGTGACGCTGGCCCTGCCCAGCTGCACTCCCCTGGCTTGTGCTCCCCAGCACAGCTCTAAATCCATTAGCTTTGCATAATTAGATTTTTCTCAATTACCAGATTATGATAATTAACAGCTCATTTGTAGGAGGCAGTGCCTAATCCCAGCATCAGGCTTGGCTTGGTGCCAGCCTGGCTATGGAGGCTGCAGGCACTGGGACAGCAGGGAGCAGAGCAAACACCATCATGGGGAAGCCCTTTCAAGGGGCCAGACAGCTTCAGGGATGCTTCCGGGACACCCTAAAAGCTCTCCACCACTGGTGATCTAGATTTCCTCTGCACTGCCTGGCCAACAGAGTCTGCCCAGAGGGATCTGTTCCCAAAAAAGGGAGGGAGCTGCAGGGACAGCATCCACCAGCAAGAGGAGTCAGCAGGGTTTTAGAAGTGACTCAGGCTCTGGAGATGCAGAAGACATCCTGTGATGTCAACTTCTGCAAGCAGCCACCAAGGGAAACCATGGGAGATGCTACGATCGTGGGCTGGGCTGGCATGGCTGCAGTCATTAAGGGGCTTGTTAATGAACTTTCCTGGTCAATAATGTTGAGGAAGGACAGGAGAGCAGGGTAGCGGGAAGCAGCCACAGTAAGGTACCAATCTTCATCACAGGAAGGCAGGGCAGTCCAGGCAATTACTGCCCAACAAGAGAGCTTCATCTCTAGTAAAATAACAGAACCAATATTAAGAGAAAAATGCTCCTGAGGACCTCGAGGGCAGGGGAATGGGGAGCAATAAAGATGTGTTTGGAGCACACAGCTCAGAATAAATCTGCCCAGTCTGACTTGATTGCCTTTTTTTGGGTAAAATTGCTAAATGAATCGATGGAGAGGAGACAAGAGGTGTGATATTTCAGGCTTTTATTAAAGCATTTGATAACGCATGTCAGGGAATTAATTTCAGTTGGTGGGGACAGCCAACCCCTGTCTAGGCTGGGTGCAGTGGTGATGGTGAGGGTGATGGGGTGGCCCCAGGGCACAAGGGGAACATGGTGACATCCTGTGACACTGGTATATGCAGTGCTGGTGGGGGCAGCCCCTTTTCTCCCACCTCAGGTGAACATGCCACAGCTCCTACTCTGTGATCCTGGAGTGGTTGTGCTGGGAGAGCCAGGGTTGCATCCAGACAAGCTGAATCCAGCCCCGTGCCCAGTCCCCATGGAGCAGTGCCCACAGCCAGCCCAGTGCCCCATGGCACTCCTTTGGGGCCACGACCTCTGCATACTCAGGGCTGTCCCGCAGCTTCAGAGCTCTTCTGCTCCTGCCATGGACTCTACCTGCACAGCTCTGGCTGGAAAGTGGCATCATGCGTGGGCAGTGGGTCATGCCCAACCAGGTGCCACTGGCTGGGATGTCTCAAGCCATTCCTGTGTGTCTCCTTTGCACGATATTTCTGATCTTCCGCCATGAGCAACTCCAGGCAGGAGATCTGGTCCTGCCTCTCTGCCCAGCATGGGCAGCAATTTCGGCTCATACAGGCAATAAATCAGCCTGCTTGCCTGGAGGTGGCTGTGTGGCCCCTGCTGCTTCAGCTCAAATTTCCTAGTCTCAAATTACCCCACGCTGCCTTAGAGTGGGCTGGTTTTGTGCTGCTTGTCAGAACTCTTCCAGCTCTGTTTCTGTCTCTAGATTTTGCCAAAGGTCCTCAAGTGTCCTCATGCCCAGAAGCAGCATCTCCCAGCACCCAGTCCCAATGCCAGGGAGAAGAGCAGGTCCAGCCCCAGTTGCTCGATGCTGTGGAGTGTCAGATGAGCCTCAGCAAGGCAGCTTCACTCAATTGCAACGGCATTTGCTCCTCAGACAGATTAGCCCAGGGTCAGAGGTCCCAGGCCAGATTTTAATAGATTTTTCTCACCAAGGGAGCAGCCCAGAGTGTGTTTTTTGCTGGAAACCACCTGGAGAATTTCTCCTTGAAAACAGTTTCTCCCGACGGGGTTCCTTTGATGCTCACACTGGGAGCACCGCATGCAGCAGTTATACTCCCAGCTGGAGCCTCCTTTCCCCTCACTGAGGCATTCCTCTTGCTCTCCCATTCAGCCCCTACAGCCCCTTCCCCTGTGCCTGCAGTGCCAAGGAGATGGGGGCTGGAGGGGCTGGCGGCAATAGCAGGATCTCTTATGGAAATGGCCCTGCCAGGGGGCAGTGAGCGAGAGAGCCCTTCTGCCAGCAGTGCCCACAAAGTGATGGGGTCCCCACGAGCCAGGAGATGCCAGGGGAAGCTGGTGGAGGAGGGGCTCATGAAGGCACAGCTCACCCTGGTGCCTGGCCAGCCAAGCTGCTTCATAAGAAAGGCACTAAAAATCTGTGAGACCATTGAGATATCCCGAGGGGGTGTGATGAGAAAAGCACCAGTGGTCCAGGGACTGAGCAGAGAGAAAAGACCTGTGTTTGTGTGGCATCATCAGATTCCCCCTTGCCCCTCATTTTTGAGGTGGCAGAGGAAGCTATTAAATGAGGTACCTCTGCAGTGGTCCCAGCAGCACCCCCTCCCTGCTATCTCCTGTCTCTCTGCAGCCTGTCTCCTTTCCACACTGGCCTCTTTCCAGCTCCTCACGCTCATGCTAATCCCCTAATCTGTGCAAAGCAATGATTTTCTGCATGGCACAGTGGCTGCTTTGAGATCTGCATCCCTCTTCCCCCAAAAGCCATCTCCCTTATCAGCAGCAGGTATCAGGTGAGACAGGCACCATCTACCTCCGATAAACTCATGTTTTGTTTTGTACTATTTCCATTTATCTGTGAGCCCGTAATTACCCCTCATCTCACAACGCGTTGGGCTGTCTTGTGAGCACAGGAGTGGAGGGGATGCATGCTTTGCTGGGCAGCCCTGAACCACAGCCTTTTGCCAGCAGGGTTTGAGGAGCTCAGGGGCGATTCTCAGGGATGAATGCTGCCCCTCATGCTGGTTGCCAAGCCATTCCTTCTCTCTCCACAGCCAGGCTGCATTTCCTTTAATCTCACACAGTGGCAGAGATAGATTTTTCTCCCTGTGAGCCAGATGTGTTGCACGGAGCATAAACACCCGCGACAGTTGTTGTGCTCCTCGGTGCGAAGGCATCAGATGCCTGCATTAAAACAAAGCTCTCCACTTAATTACTCAGGCTGATAATTCAGTGCATGAAGGCGTCTCTGGTTGAGAGCAGAGGGCTGGATCACAGATGGGACTGGAGAGCCTTGGAGTGCACATTAATCCCAGCTCTCATAGCCCTGATTAAGAGTGTTGGAAAGCTGCCCACCCTGTACATTCACAGGGGAAGGGTCCATTCAGCCACCCACCCACTGCCCCCATGGAGGGGGCCAGGCTGCCATCCAAGGGGTTCTGTTGACCCTTCCCTAGGCCAAGGTATTCCCTGCCCAGCATTTTCAGGGTGAGGTGTTCCAGGATCCAGGCGACCATAGCTTGGAGGGTGCTGTGCTGCAGAGGGCACAGCAGTCTGGTGCACTTGGAGTCCAAGGGAGCTTTGCACAGAATGCGAAGGGCCCCAGAGTCACCCCATACAGGGACGTGTTGCCAGAGCACAGCTGGCCGGAGCTGGAACCAACCCGGTAGCCAGGCTCGGAGTAGCACCAGGCAGACCACCACAGGCTTTCACATTGGGGTCCAAGCTGCCTGCTCCTGCTGATCTGCATCTCTCCTTCCATAGACCAGCAAACACCTTCTGCAAACTCACCCTCCTCCATCATCAGCGGGGCCATCAGCTTTTCCTAGGGGAGCCCCTCACTCAGCTTTCCAGGGCAAACGGGCATATGCCTTTGGCCGGTGAGTGTCTGCCCTGCTCTGCCAGTCTTTCTGGGATGCTCACAGAGGGCTGCTTCCTTGGATCCACCTCCTCTGCCCTCTCCCTCCACCCTGCTCCCCCAGCCCTGCCCCTACTGCTTTCCTAGGCTTCTTGCCGATTCTCATCCCTCCCTGAACCCAGTGTCTGGGCATCCCTGGATCTGAGACATCCCTTTCCAGGCAGAGCCTGCATCCCGGGCACCCTGTGGGCTGGCACTGCTGCAGATCTGTCTGTGGGGTCCTGTCTGTCCAGGGAGACTGATTTCCTCCAGCTCTGCTCCTGCCTTCTTATCTTGCCTCCCTGGGCTGCACAACTCACACCACATGCTGTGCAAGCAGGTGCAATAGGCCCCATCCTGCCCAGGTTGAGCACCCATGCTGGTGCTGAGCATTCAGGGCAGCTGGGCCCAATGCAGACAGGCAGCTGTGAGAAGCACCATCCCAGCGAGGCCCTAAGGGTTAAGCTGTCATGTATTCAGGGCCATGCGCTGGCCAGGAATTACACTTTTATCGGCTCGCGGTGCTGCCGCCGCTTGAATTGGGACTGGGAACTCTATTTCCGAGCTCACCCAAATTATTCTGCAAGAGATAAAGCACGGTGCAGAGCAGCACTGGCGCTTCATTAACATTCCCCAGCCCATTCAGCTTTAAACGAAGATTGCCTGCCTCAGAAAATGATAAAATTGAACATGTGAAGCAGGGCATTATGTTCCATCAGCTGATATTATTTCTCACGCAGGGGCCGAGCAGAGACACAAACAGCTATTTATGAAGTGCCTGGCCAAGCCGAGGTGGCTCAGGAGGAGGGGAGCAGGCAGGGGGGGCACAGGGTGGGTGGCGAGTGCCTGCTATCCATCCCTGGGAATGACAGGGACTGTCTGCCTGATGCCAGGATGGCTCTGACCTCCTGGGGACTCCCAGGTTTGTGCCCAGGGTGAAGGGTGGGTTCAGGAGCTGCAAACCTGCATCGCCTGAGGGAAGGGGCTCAAGGCAGGGGCTCAAGGCTCAAGGAATCCCCAAGGCAGCACTGTTTGTGTCCTGCAAGGTTGGGGCATTTCCATCTGCTACTCTGCCCCCGGGGATGTGTGTCCCCTGACAGGGCTGAGTGAGTGCGATGCTGGCTCCATGCGCAGGATGGGGATCCACCTCCCAGGGTTGGGTGCCTGGCCAGCAGGCACCAGGGAACACCCATAGTGGGGGAGTGCATGACTCCCCAGAGGCAGGCAGCAAGGACTGAGCAGGCAGTGAGGGCTGAGCAGGCAGGGAGTGCCTGCAATTGGATTTTCCTTGGCCATGCCGAGTCTATCGATCCAGTAGTAATTAAAGTCGCTCCAAAAACTGACTCATACTCAACCTTGGGAGGAAGGACCTTCTCTGAGAAACATCCTCCAGTCCCCACGCACTGGCACAACAGGGAGCTTAGCCCTGCTGGGATGCTGCCAGCCTGTCCCAGCCTGCTGCTGGCCTCTGTCACAGTGGGGACCCTGTTATGGGGCTTCCTGGGCCCCCAGCAGCAGCACCTCACCAGGCAGGTGTCCCCAGGTCTGTATCACCCTGCAGTGACCCTGACAAGCCTTAGCCTTTGGAGTAGGGTCTGTGCCACCCAGACCCTATTGCTCAGGATGAGCCTAAGCTATTTTCTGATCAAGCATACATCCTTGGGTCATGCAGGTGCTCCCCCATGCCCCTCACTTTTCACTACCTGAGCCCTGTGTTGAACTTGCAGCCACCCTGAAGAGGCACTGGGGTGTTGGGAGGGACTTGCTGCCACATGCCCATGGCGTGCAACATCCCTTCTCTAGGTCAGAGGCAGGCAGGGAGGTGTAAAGGAGGGGCTACAAGTCATAGAAACATAAAATGCCCTGAGTTGCAAGGGACCCACAAAGATCATCAAGTCCAACGCCTATCCCTGCATAGGACAACCCCAACATTTCTTTACTGAAAGGGTGATTGGACGTTGGAATGCGTTGCCCAGGGAGGTGGTGGAGTCGCCGACCCTGGAGGTGTTTAAGGGGAGATTGGATGTGGCACTGAGTGCCATGATCTAGATGATGGTTGGTGTTAGTGTTGGGTTATAGGTTGGACTTGATGATCTCAGAGGTCCTTTCCAACCTTGTGATACTGTGATACTGTGATACTATGTGTCTGAGGGTGTTTTTTAAATGCTTCTTGAATATTGCCAGGCTTGGAGCCATGACTGCTTCCCTGGGGAGCTGTTCCAGTGCTCCACCACACTCTGGGTGAAGAATCTTTCCCTAATATCCAACCTAACCTTTCCCTGACGCATCTTCCTGCCATTCCCTTGGGTCGTATCATTGGCCACCAGATTGTGTGTGTGTGCGCGCGCGTGTGTGCAGGGGCTTGCATGCCCAACCCGGCTGCTATTCCCGGTATTCGCAGCAGGTTAGGACAGGCACCGAGGAGGGGAAGCTGCCGTTCACCGGACCCCCCGCAAACCCGCCCGGAGCCCCCGCAGAGACGCAGGGCCCCCAGCACCCTAGAGGCTGCGACGGGGAGGGTGTGACGGGCAGCCCTGGGCAGGGGCCCGTGGGGGGAACAGCACCCCTGCAGTGCCGGGAGCGTTCGGACTTTGAGGCGAGGAGGTGGCTCCATCTGCAGGACGCGACTCCGGCCGTGAGCACCGGTGCTGGGGATCCCCGCCGCCCCCCGCTTCGCATGAGGGGCGCAGCACTGGGGGCAAGGACACCGGATCCTCCGGCTGCCACCGGGGAGCGGAGAAGGGCTAAGGGAAGAGATGTCGGGAGCCAGCACACTCCCGCACACCGCCGCGCACGCGGTGCTCCCGCTCGACGCCCCTGCACCCCCAGAGCACCCTAAACCCACTGCGCCTGCACTCCCCGCCCAACACACTCGCCATGCATCCCTGCATCTTGCCCCGCTATCCGCATCCCGGGGCGCCCCACACCCGCTGCTCCTGCACCCCTCGAGTGCTCTCAGCTGGTACCCCCTGGGCACCCCACCCTCAAAGCCAACACCCGCCCAGCACCCTCGCCCTGCACCCCTCCACCCCGCCCCGCATCCCAGAGCATCCCGTGGGGGCGCTCCCCGCGCTGGAGCCCCAGGGGCGGTGGGAGGTGGAGGCGGAGCCGGGCGGGGCTCCACCCCGGCCCCCGGCCCACATAGGCGGCCCGGAGTCCCCCCGCCCCGAAGCCTGCGCCGCCCTGGGACGCATGGCGGAGCCCGGCGGTCGTGGGACAGCGCGGGGCGGGGGGGTCCCCGGGAGGGGCGGGAAGCGGGGTCCGCTTTGCCTCTCCCCTAGCCGGCTGCGGGGGGCCTGTCCCGGCCCGTTCCGAGGAGGCAGGATGCTGCGGCAGCGCTGCGTGCGGCTCCTGGCGCAGCTGAAGCGGCTGCTCGAGCTGCTGGAGCTCAGCGGCAGCGTGGAGGAAGGTGAGTGCTCCCACCTGGAGTGTTGTGTCCAGCTCCGGAATCCCCAGCACAAGCAGGATGTGGAACTATTGGAACGAGTCCCGTGGAGGGCTACGAAGATGATCAGAGGGCTGGAGCACCTCTGCCATGAGGACAGGCTGAGAGAGTTGGGCTTGTTCCTCTTGGACAAGAGAAGACTCCGGGGAGATATTATAGCGTCTTCCAGTACCTGAAGGGGCTACAAGAAAGCTGGGGAGGGAGTTTTTACAAGTGCAAGTAGTGATAGGAGGGGAGTGGGGATGGCTTTGAACTGGAAGGGGGAAGATTTAGATTAGATGTTAGGGAGAAATTCTTCACGCTGAGGGTGGTGAGGCACTGGCACATGTTGCCCAGGGACGTTGTGGATGCCTTCTCCCTGGAAGTGTTCAAGGCAGGTTGGATGGGGCCTTGAGCAGCCTGGTCTGATGGGAGGTGTCCCTGCCTATAGCAGTAAGTTGGAACCAGATGATCTTTAATGTCCCTTCCAATCCAAACCATTCTGTGAGTGCGAGCAGTCCTTGGCATGTCTTGGATGCCAGTGGGTATTGGCGGAGCTGAGGGCCAGTCCACCATCCCAACTGGCCGCACATTTGTGTTTTCCCAGACTACATCCAGATTGCTCGGTGCTTCGAGACAATGCGCCAGAGGTGCTGCCGCCTGGAACAGGATGGGCAGCGGACCCGTGAGCAGCTGGCCCGTGTGGAGGCTGAGCAGGTGGCACTGGAGGTGAAGCTTAAGCATGCCCGCAAGCAGGTGGAGGTGGAGATAAAGAAGCGACACCGGGTGGAGGCTGAGCTGGAGAAGCAGGTCTCAGGGCTGGCTGTAGGGGTAACCCATGGGGCTGGATGCAGGGACTCCAGACTGCTCACTGCCACCCTGTTTTTCTTGCAGGAGCGCAAACTTCAGCTGGTCTTGGAATCCCTGATGCAGGAACCATGGGGCAGCGGGGTGCTGAGCAAGGAGCAGTGCTCCATCCTCAGTGCCCTGGTCAGCCAGCGCCTTGGGGCAGCCCTGGTACAAGGCAGGAGGTGAGCAGGGCTGGTGGTCCTAGCCCCAGATAAGCTTGGGCTCAGCTGTGCCCCCCTCCTCGTCGCTGCTGCTGGGCTCAAGGGGCTGGCTTGGCACAGGGGTGTTAGGCTCTGCAGATGAGTCAGTTCTGGGGTTGCAGGAGGATCTGTACACATAGGTGCTGTCCAGGAATGGGGCAGGGGGTGGGGGGGTTGCCCTGGCTGTGCTGACCCTCATCTCATTCCACAGATCATCTGCAGTGGATGAATCATGCCTCCTGTCCCACTCAGACATCAGCTATGACCACACTTATGATGATGTGGTAAGGAGTGACTCCCTACATGTGCCAAGATTTGGCTTTTCCCCAGCAGTGAGGAAACCCCTTTGCATTCAACAGTTGGGGACTGTCGGAGCCAGAGCACAGATGCTGGGGTTACCCCTGGCCGCTTGCAGCCCTGTCAGCCCCCGCCTCCCCACTGCTTTTCAGGATGTTGGTGTGACAGTGGTGCAGACCCTGAAGCGCAAAGCACAGGAGAGGCAGGTACGAAGGGAGATGCTGGGATGCAGCAGCCCTGGGGTGAGGCTAAGGTGGGGTCTGTGCCCCTGCATGGGTGAGGGACCCCCAGATCTGCCATCCTGCACAGTGCCTGTGGGACCCTCTGTCAATGCAGTTCAGCAACCCAGGGTGGGGTGCTGGCCCTGGGCCATGTAGGGCTGAGGCACCCGGATACTTCTCCATCCCAGCACAGGATGCTGCATGGAGCCTGGCAGGGGGTTTAATTTATTGATACTGGGCTGGAATTGTCATATCTCAGTAAATCTCCTGCAATCAATAGAAACTCCATTACCCTCCACTGTGTCCCAGCTGGGCTCCTCAATAATTCATCCCCTTGTGCAGGCATCCCGCACTCTGCTCTGCTCACACCTCTGCGTTGCAGGCCTGGTCTGGCCTCCCCTAGCCCCAGGGCTGGTTCCAACCCAGGTGGAGGGCCTGGGTGCCCGTGGGTTCCTATGATGTCTGGTGTGGGGCAAGGAATGCTAGGGGGCAGGGTGAGTCTGCTTGACTTGGTTGGTCTGAGGTGGAGGGGCAGAGTGAGGGAGGGGGGTCTCTGCTTATCCTTCACCCCATCTATTCTGTCCACAGCGTGTGTCCCTGGCCCCTCAGATTGGCCCTGTGATGGTGGTTAAGCGGCACCGGTCTTCTGTGGCGGTCCACAACACTGTGAGTAGGGACCTAGTGTGCCCTGGGCACGGTGTTTGCAGAAGGCAACACTGAAACTTTCAGGCCTGGAGGTGCTGTAGGGTTTCTAGGGGTGCTCAGCTGTTCCCTCTGGCTGCCTGTGCCCTGCAGTCTGTATCTGCCTGGTCCCAGTGGTGACAGCGTCCCTGACTGTGCTGAACCGGTGCCCTGCAGCCTGTATACTCCTGTACCCATGGTGACAGCATCCTGGGCTCTGCAGAGCTGGTGGGGACATGGAGCACTGAGGGGCTGCAGCCAGGCATGTTCTCACTGCCTCATCTCAGCAGGCAAGTGTCTCCGCCGTGTCTGCTCCTGACGAGGTCCCAGGCCCTGCTGGCGGTCTCCTTCCCACTGCTTTGCTGCCACGACGCTGCTCTCGCCAGGGACATCGTGTCTCCACACATTCAGGTCACAGGAAGGGCTGGGGAGGGGGCAAATGGGTGGTGTGGGACCAGCCTCAGCGTGCTGGTGTCATGGCAGAAGGAGGGGATCTGCTGAGGGATGCTTGTCCCCACTAAGGGGCTACTGGGCTCTCTGGATATGTCAAACGCCGCTGTCCTAGAGCAGCTGGGATGATAGAGGGGCTCCCTGGGAGGTAGAAAGCCTCTGCACAGCCTAGCTAGGAGTTGTGGTGGTTTGCCTTTCAGAGCCTGCTCCACTGCCTCATCTCTCTGCAGAGCTGACCACAGTGTGGGGCACGAGTGAGGATCCAGGCTGCCATGCAGCGGGACAGGAGAGCCACACTGAGGGCAGCTCCAAGGGGCAGCCAGTGCCAGCCCAATTGCCCTCTCCTCCAGAGGCCCTCCCAAAGCTCCAGCACCAGTTCAGCTCCAAAACGGTGTGTGTCTCTCCTTTTGGCTGCTACGGAGAAGAGAGCAGGGCAGAGGGAGTGGGTCTGGTGGGGCAAAGCTCTCCACCACCTTGCCCACCCCAGCTCTGCCTGCACAGGGGATGGATGGTGGTGGTGAAGGCTGGGCAGGATACAGGAGGAGTACTGGGTACCTGGAAGAAAGGGGATCCCTAATTCTATTCCCCTTTTCCAGGTGATCCGCCCTGAGCCTTGTGGAGCCTGTGGCTCCCGCATTCGCTTCGGAAAGGCTGCCATCAAGTGTCGCCAGTGCCAGCTGCTCCTGCACCCCAAATGCCAGGAGCAGTGCCCCAGCCTCTGCACACCCCGACTTCGCCACCACATCTGGCCCCATGAGGTGAGGGGGGGCACGGTAGTGCCTGGGGACTGCCCCATGGCTCCGTGGGACTGCTGGGCTCTGGGGTGCTGGGGCTCTGCCCGCCCTGGCTGCAGGGCTGGGTGGCAGGTGCAGAGCAGGTCGGTGTTGTCCCCCTCAGGGTGTGCTGGCTGACTTTGCCCCTGCCACTCCGCCCCTGGTGCCGGTGCTGGTGTCGCAGTGCGTGACCGAGGTGGAGAGGCGAGGCTTGGCAGAGGTAGGGGCCAGGGCCATGGGGGTGGCAACGCTGCGGTCCCAAAAGGGCTGAGCCCCTCTCCCTGCATCCCAGATAGGGCTGTACCGGGTGCCAGGTGCGGAGCAGCTGGTGCGGGAGTGGAAGCGAAGGCTGCTGCAGGCCGGGGGTGCACTGCCTGCCCTTGACAGCATAGCAGATATCCACGTTGTGTGCGGGGTGCTCAAGGACTTTCTGCGGGGGCTCAAGGAGCCACTGGTCACTTTCAGCCTCCACCCTGCCTTCCTGCAGGCTGCTGGTAAGTGGGGGCCAGGGGAGAGTTGGGAGGGTGAGGGTCTGCTTCTTCCCTAACACCCCTCCCTGGTGCCACCGCAGACATCGTGGATGATGCAGCCTGCAGCACAGCCCTATGCCACCTAGTGAGCAAGCTGCCCCCAGCCAACAGGGACACTCTTGCCTTCCTCATGCTGCACCTTCTCAGGTGAGGGACATCCTGGCACAGGCACCTGTGACTCTGTGCCCGTGTCCTGGTGTTCTGCCTCTCACCCAAGCTCTGTGCCCCAGAGCAGGGAAGCCAGGCTGAGGACAATGATACCCTTGGTGGGAATGGGGTACTCACACCGTCTGTCCCCTCTTGCAGGGTGTCACACAGCCCCGACTGCAAGATGGATATTCTCAACCTGTCCCGTGTGTTTGGTCCCACACTGGTGGGACATGGCTCAGCCAACCCCACGCCACTTGCCATCATGGAGGACACACCACGGCAGTGCAAGGTGAGGGGCTTCCTGAGGTGTGGGCTATGCCCCAGGTGCTGCTGGCATCCCTATCTTCCATCTCTTCCTGCCCAGGTGGTGGCTCAGCTGCTCTCACTGCCACCTGGCTTCTGGAGAGGCTTCCTGAGGACAGAGCAGGAGAACCTGGTGCCACTGCCAGCCCTGGGAGGTGAACACGGTGAGGCACCAGAGTCCTGGCCCCTTCCCTGCCCTTGCCCAGTGGTTGCTGAGGTGTTATGGGTGACTATGATTGGGCTGGTGTGTGATAATTATCCCCCCTTTGTCCCACAGAGCTGTTTTTCCACCCCATCTCCTCCCTGGATGCCAAGCTGGGCCAGCTGAGCCCAGGTGGCACTTGTTGCCTCCCCAGCACCCTGTGGAGCTGCGTAGGCACGGCTGCCCAGCCCCCGTGAGTGCTGCCAGGGGTGAGTAGGGGGCCCAGAGGAGCCTGCTTTGCACCCCTGACTCATCTCTCCCTACACAGGCAGGGGCTGGGCCCAAAGAAGGTGGGTCGGTTCTTCCCTTCTCTGCTGTAGCCTGTGGCAGTGGCTCCCTGGGGACACCAAGGAGCTGGCACCAGAGGAGCGAAGCTTGCAGGACCAGCCAGCTGCCTGGAAGCTGGCTGTGCTGGGCTCCAAGCCTTGCTGTGCCTCCCTGGGGATGGGGGAGCAGGGCTGGCACTGCCCAGCTGTGGTGGTGGGGACAATGCCCCAGAGCAGCACATAGGGGCTGGTTTGTATTAAATGTTTGTAGCAAAACAAGCTTGGCTGCTGCTGCTGTTTGTCAATACCCGCTGCTACCAGGTGCCAAGGTTTAGGGCTCACAGGCATTGACAGAGCCTGGCTGGGCACAGAGAGCTGTACTGACAGCAAGGGTGAGCAGTGCTCCCCCAAACCTCTGCTTTTGCTGGGCAGGGAGGGCAGGCAGAGCCTCTATCTGCCCCAGCTGAAGCTTTCCCTGCCCTGGAGCTCAGGATGCAGGGAGGGCCCCTCTTTCAGCCCAGATGTTGGCCTCAAGTAATCAAAGCAGTTGCTGCTCAGGGCAGGACAACCTTAAAGTGTTTCCAGATTTCCTGGCATTTCAGTGGAGGCCTCTTTAACTCCTTCATTGCCTTCAGTCCAAGTGCTGGAGCTGCAAATCCCAAGCAGGGATGGGCTGCACAGAGCTCCATCTCCCAGACTGGGAAGGTGGCTGAGGCTGTAATGGAGTTAGGACACAGGAAGGGCTTGTGCCCCAAATAACTCAGTGCAAGGGGGCTTTACACAACAGGTCTGAGACCTGCCCCAGCACCGTGTTCAGCAGCTGAGAAACCTTTCTCTGTACTAAAAGCCAGGCCAGATGTAGGACACAGGAGAAAAATCCATATACCATCCTGAAAGCAAGTACTTTGGCTCAGTTTCCCCCAGTGCAGGGGTGTTCACCAGCAGGCAACAAAATTAGCACATCCAAGGCAGAGGCAAAACTGAAGGAGTTTAATGTGCTTAAAGCCAGGGAACAGCTAATCCCCACCCAGGACAACAGGAGAACTGGCACGAGAAGGCACAGGGCTGGGAGCAAGGATTTACTGCAAATCCATCGAGCTGGGGTGGTACTGGATGGATGGAGAATCCCTAATGCAGTACCTCACCGAAGGTGAGAGGTGTGATAGAGCCCTTGACCGAATGCAGAGCTCCACAACCAGAGGAGAACACTGAGAGGTAAGTGGATAAAGGCAGTGTTGGTTACCATAGACAGAGTAAACCAGGATCAGCAGAGAGATGCCTTCAATCATAAGGGAGGTTTTGAGACACAGACAGGCAGCAGAGCTCTGCCACTTCTACACATGCAAGCTGATTGCTCCTGTGCCCCGTGGATGCAGCTGGTGTGAGGGGAGATACAGAGCCAAACTCCCAGGCTCCACCCAAGCTAGTGCAGAGGAGGCTGCAAGCCCACCGGGGTGGCAGGAGCCTGCTGCTGTCACCCTAGGCCCTGTCTAGGCAGCCCGTGCAGGTCTCAGCCTGAGAGGAGCAGGCGCAGTAGGGCTGGCAGCGTTCCTGGCTCACACTGAGCGCTTGGGGGTGGACGGGGTGGTGCTGGGGGAAGGGGTGCTTTTGCAGCTCCCTCCAGGGCCAGCAGCTTGCCTGTCCCAACCCAGCCCTCCTCTGCCCTTTGGACAGCTTGGTGCAGCTCCATTTCCCCAGTGGTGGGCAGGAACCCAGCCCAGACTGTTGCAATCGCACTGAAATCACCTCCTATAGGGTAAGCTGCCTATGCACAACAGGCACATGCAAAGCTCCCCAGTCTCCAAGACGGGCTAAGACCTTCCAGGGTGCTGCAGGCACAAACTGATGCAGGAGAGGCTGGTGGGGTGTGGCAAGATGGTGGTAGTAGTGCCCTTTGGTGGAGAAACAGCCAAAGCTGGACATAAGACACTGCAGGCAGCAAGTGCTCCCTCAACAGCCTCAGCCCAGGGCTATCTGTGCAGGCACACAGCCCGATGCCAGGGCCACATGCTGTCCCTGAAGCCTTCATTCTGCCCAGGGCTGGTCCCTGGGCTGCAAGAGAAGCAGCACGTGAGGCTGATGCTCACCAATTTTAATGTCTGTCTGGAGTAGGAGTCAGGCATTTGCGGGGCTCTTGGCCTGCATCTACCCCTTTGGAGGTGCTGGGAACCTCCCAGGAGGTGAAGCCTCAGCACAGGCTCTTGCTGTGGGGCATGGCAGAGAGCTGGGGGCTGGTGCTGGCCCCACAACCCAGCCAGCCACTAATTCACAGGATAATCTGGTTTTTGTAGCTGCGGCTCAGCTCCTTGTGAGGAAGGACAATGGAGTTGAGAATGACAACCTCAGCAGGGATGGTGACACTGCAGCCTGCAGGGAGAGTATGAAAGGGTTAGGAGGAGGGGAGAGACTGCCCCACTGCGTGAGGCTGGGGTGGCTTAGTGCAGGTGGGATGTACCTAGGATGGTGATGGATGGTGTGAGTCGCCCGTCCCGGAAGAGGGTCTCACTGTCGATCTTGGCATAGGGATCATTGGGGTTGGGGTCACTGGGCGTTCCTTCAACCCGGGCCCAGCGCCCGATGGTGCTGTCCCAGCCCACGATGGTATTGAGGACACAGGTGTGGTCCTGGGGTGGAGGAGGGGGAGATGGAGAAGAGAGGGTTTAAGTGTGCTGCTGCCTCCCTGCAATGGGTGGGGGTAGACACCCACACCCTTGGGCCAACCCTACTTACATGGAGTGAGGCGCCATGCAGGACAATGGACTCACGCACACGCACACCAGCTCCCACTGTCACCCCCTCCCCAATGGAGACATTGGGGCCCAGCTGGAAGGACAGAAGGAGGCAATGGGGTTGAGGGCAATGGCCCCCTCAGCACCCCCGAGCACTGCCCTCCTGTGGGGTCCCCAGGCCTGCACTCACCACGGCAGTGCTGTCAATGGAGGCTGTCGGGTGAATGTACACATTCCCTGCAACACAAGGCAGCTGCATCAGCAGAGGAAGCTCCCAGGAGCACCCGCCTCTTGGATCAGGGGAGGTCCTGCCCACGGGACCCACTGCCTGCCCAGGCAGCCCCTAGCACGGTGAGGGGCCTCTGAGAGGTACCTCGGATGATAGGGCCTCCAGGTTTGTTCTGGGCCAGCCTCTCTGGGTGGCTTTTGCTGTACTGGTTCAGGTAAAGACGGCTGGCATAGATAGCAGAGCTGGGGTAGGAAAAGCAAAGGATTGTTATTGCCTCTCTGGCACTATGAGGGCAGAACTGGATTGGAATTCAGCACCCCCACCCATTCCCAGGGCCCTGCCTGGGCACCCCTGGTACAGATTACTCAATGTCCCTGCTGCACCAACTCTAGCTCCAGCCCTTACCCCGCTGATTTGATCTGGCTCCAGAAACCATCAGTTTTGTAGACATACAGTTTGCCACTCCCAGCCAACGCCGTGAAAACATCCTGCTCTAGCCGGATCACTTCTGCTCGCTGCCAGCCATTGGAGCTCTCCTCTCTGCAAGCGAGAGACCTATCAGACACTCACTCTTGTCACAGCCTCAGCCAAGCACTCCAGCAGCCACCCTCCCCAAATCTGAGGGCTCTGGTGATCCTAGACTCCTACCTACTCACACACTTCTCCCCAGAGGTGGGGACAGCCCTAGTCATCAAGCTAGCCCTGCTCTGTTGAGCCCTAAAGCAGCACTGGGACAGGGCTCTGCCAGCTGAAATAAGCTCTAAGTCAGAAGTCTATGGTGCAAGAGTCCCACCCAGTCCAAGTGGGTGTATGAGCAACAGATCCTGCCTCCGCTCCAGAGCCCTGCCCAGCTGGATTTTTGCTTGGGTGGTGGCAGAGATGTCCAGTGACAGGCTGGCTGGAACAAAGAGCTCAGAGGGGAGCAGAGCATTCCCAGGTGAAAGGCTTGCTCAGCCCTTTGTCTGGAGCTGAATGAGGATGGGGGTGGCAAGACAGAGTGTCAAGGTGGCCAAGGAGGGGAGCAGAGGAAAAAGCAGCCTTGCAGAGGACTGGAGCAGGGGGGAAAGCATGCATTACCACTAGGGATGATTCAGCCCAGCCAGCAGCCAGTGCAGACACAGAGGGAGACTTACCCAAGGTAAGGGCAGCTGGTGCAGGACCAGGAAACAAGTGAGTGATGGTAAAGGAAGAGAGAAGATAGAGAAAAAATGGAGGATGAGCATGCCACTGCAGCCCCAGGAAGCAGTAGGGTGGGAAAGATGCAGGGCAGAAGGGTACTCACAGCTCTAACTCCTGCTGGTTCCTCTGGAAGACTTCACCAATGTGCTGGAAGATGGCAGGTGTGAACAGGTAGATACCACAGTTAATGATCTCACTGACAAATGTGCTGGGCTTCTCCACGTAGTGCTGGACCTGGAGAAGAGGGAAAAGATGCGAGTCCCAGCGCACAGTCCCCACGCCTGGCGTCACATGCTGTGGCACACCAGGAACGTGCCTAGGCAGGCAGCGCAGCACCCACTGCCCACACTGTGCCTGGCTCCACAAGGCCCTCCAGTACCTCCTGCGTATCTGTGTTTGCCACGATACAGCCGTAATTCAACGCCTGTGTTCTGTTGGCCTGCAGAGCAAGGGTGTGTTAGCAATGGTGGAAAAGTGCGCATGCTGATGCAGCTCTGATGAGACCCAGCGACCCACCCACCGCAGGAGCCACTGGCTTCTAGACAAGCCCCCAGCAGAGCACTGCTGCTCCCCAGCACTGCCACTCACTGTGGTACCCAGAATGACAAAGCTGTGCACGTCCCCATGCTGCTGCCAGAACTCCAGCATCTCCTGCAAGGGAAACTCTGAGCACACGTCTGCATTGAGGACAAAGAAGGCCTCAGCACCACCGGACAGGATCTGGTCTCGGAAGTGATAGATGCCACCACCTGTGCCCAGTGCCGCGTACTCCTGGAGGTACCTGTGAGCCAAGCAGGGAAAAGCGAGAGCTTAGGGAAAGAGGGGTCTGGCGGGACACCACCCAGCACCAGGACAGGGAACGAGTAGAAGGGGCTGGACAGACATAATCCTGCCCTACAGTGCTGGGGTTCATGTGGACTTCGGCGATGAGAAGGAGGTAGGTGTGGCTTGGAGCAAAACCATTGTTGGAGCAGGAACCAGCCAGGGCAAGGAAAATTTGGCAAAACTACACAGGTGGTCAGCTGTGCCCATCCACAGTGGGACAGGGCCCACTGGCTAGGGGATGCCAACCCGGAGAAGGTGGATGAGGGGCTATGCTGTGCTGCTATGGATACCCCAGGGCAGGGAACACTCCTGCCCACCTGATGGGGATCTTGAACTCCTGCTGTGCTGACACCAGGAAGCGGCTGAGAGCTTCGTGGGGCTGGTAGAAACCCATCAAAAGGATCTCCTTCATGCCGGGCACCTGGGAAAGGATAGAGGGAGAGGCAGAATGGGGATGGAGGGGGCAGACAGAGGAGGGAGGGGGCCGGGTAGGGATGAAGGGAGCAGAGTGGAGATGCAGGGGGCGGGGGCGCGGTCCTGGCCCTGGCCCCTCGCCCCCGTACCTTGGCGCAGGCCTCGATGTGGTGCTGCACCATGGGCACCCCGGCCACCGGGAAGAGTGGCTTGGGCACCTCGAAGGAGAGCGGCCGGAACCGGGTCCCTGCGGAGCACGGCACGGGTCGGCGGGGCCCGGCACGGGCTGGGGGGCCCCGGGGGACCGCCGCACTTACCCTTCTGTGGGCCCCCGATCAGGATCACCGCCTTCAGCGGCATCGCTGCCCCACACCGGCAGAACCCCACCACCACCACCACCACACCGGCCCCGCCCGGCGCTTCCGCACACGTGACTGTGACACCGGT